>VXAZ01009309.1:3828143-3928777 GCA_013399875.1 Gymnorhina tibicen
CCCTGGAACCCAAGCGCGGGCCGGCGTTCCCCGCCGGGGCGGTGCGGCGCTGTGCCGGTCCCCCTGCGGTAGCGCCGGCCCGGTTGGGACTCGCTGCCCCCTGATCCCGATCCCGGTCCCGATCCCGGTCCCACCCCGCTGACCCCCGCATGGCGAAGCAGAGTCCTGCGGAGCCCCAGGCGGCGGGGCCGAGCGCCGCGGCCCGCGGGAAGAGCAAGAAAAGGAGGAAGAAGAAGAAGGCCCTCGGGCAAGCGGCGGCCGCGCCGAAAGGCGCCGGCATGGCGACCGTGGGTCCCCCCCGCGACCCCCAGGAATTCTCCTCCAACTGGAAGGCGCTGCAGGAGGTGAGGGGGACCGGGGGATGCGGTGAGGGGGGCGGGAGGCAGCCCTGGGGGCTGGGACAGGGAAGCACCGGGGCCATGCTGGCAGTCCACGGTGGAGTTAACTCGGAGCGATGGCAGGGACACCTTCCACCATCCCACGGTGCTCCAAGCCCCATCCAGCCTGGCCTTGGACGCTTCCAGGGATGGGGCAGCCACAGCTTCTCTGGGCACCCTGTGCCAGGGCCTCAGCATCCTCACAGAGAAGAATTTCTTCCCAATATCCCATCTACTCCTGCTCTCTGGCAGTTCGAAGTCATTTCCTTTGTCCGGTCACTCCAGGCTCTTGTGAACAGTCCCACTCCCCCTTTCTTGAAGGCTCCTTTAGGTACTGGAAGGCACAATTAGGTCACCCTAAAGCCTTTTCTTCTCCAGGCTCTTTTCCTTTATCTTTTTTTCCTTTTTTTTTCTTTAATGTCATTTTAGCTACTGAAACAGAAGACAAATAACTCCAACAAGCCCCTCTCCACGGGTCAAACGGACACCAAAAAGAAGCAGCCACCCAAAGCAACCAAAAGCCCAGAAGTCCAAGCAGTCAGTGGGAATGGAAATGTGGTAAAGGCCAAATCCACAAATAAAATGGACAGTGGTTCTGCTAAAGACACTCCTCCTTCAGCCAAGCCAGAATCCAAGGGGGTTACAGCGAATAAGAACTTAAATGGCACCAAAAGCAATGGGAAAGGCTCCAAAGAAAAAAAGAAAAATGGCGTTGTTGTGAAGGAGAAGGATGAGCTAAAACATAAGAGGAGGAAAGCTGAGGAACACGTGGAGCAGCAGCCCAAAGAGTGAGTACTTCAGGCAGCAGCACTGGATGTGAATGTTCATTTTGGGGGGAGCACAGAGAGGTCCATTCAGAACAGCTGCACTCTTCCAGACTCAATTCTGGAAGAAATAAGACACATTTTGCCCCTACTCCTCAGACACAGCAAGAAACCTGCAGAGGTGACAGTCACAGACTTGATTTTCACAGGGCTTAGCTCTTGATTTAAAAAGTAAACATACTTTCTGTGCAACAGACACCAGACTGCTTTGAGACTGTTAAATGTAATTAAATCTGTTCTTCCCAGGCCTGACATCTGGTTCGATGACGTTGATCCAAAAGATATTGAAGCAGCAATAGGACCTGAAGCAGCAAAAATTGCCAGAAGGAACCTGGGACTTGAAACAGAGCAATCCCAGTCTGTGGAGCGGGTGCTGGTGAAGGAGAAGGCTTTTGATGGGTGAGTGACATTCCAGGGGGAAGGATGGCAGCAGAGGCTTCTGATAACTGATGTGCAGGTGCACAGGGAGCTGCCATCTCCCTGCATCTGCTCGCAGGCTTTGCCCTGTTCAAATCAACGTGTGAACCTTGTGAGCTGCACCTGGGCCCTGCAGAGGTGTCCCCAAGCCATCCCTTTGCCTTTCAGGCTGACCCGAGCCGTGGCCATGGACTGTGAGATGGTGGGGGTGGGCCCCAAGGGCGAGGACAGCATCGTGGCTCGGGTGTCCATCGTCAACCAGTTTGGGAAGTGCATTTATGACAAGTATGTCAAGCCTACAGAGAAGGTGACAGACTACAGGACAGCTGTTAGTGGCATACGGCCTCAGCATATAAACACAGGTAGGAGGGGGTTTCCCCCAAAATGTTTTTTAAAGAGGGAGAATTCCGTGGGTTGTCACAGAAGCCTCACTGGCTGAGCTTGGAACAGTTTGAGACCTAATTTAGGGAAACGAAATGCTGAGATTTATGTTAAACTTGACGCTAAGAAAAATTGTGGGAAGAAGTGCTTTTATACAGTGATCACTAACGCCCTTGAAGGAATTAATTGGTGGAATATGGTATTAAAAATATAATTTCCTTTTCATGTTGTGCTCTGTAGGGAATTCTCTATGTTCTAGCAAGCAGGGATTCAGTGGACTGTACAGTTTGCATAACTACAGTCCCAAGGATACAGTTACTTCCCAGAAAAGATGCAGTGTTTGCTCATGGAAAGTGTTTCCTTTTTAGGTGAAGACTTTAAAACGGTTCAGAAGGAGGTTGCTGAGATCCTGAATGGAAGGATTTTAGTTGGACACGCCTTACAGAATGATCTCAAGGTACATTGAAAATTAAATTTCTAATACATCCTTCTGGATCAAGGGAACACACCTGAACTCCTGGAAACTGTGGTCTTGAATCCAGCCCATGTCTGTATGATCTGGGTCTTGTCCTTTCATGGTTTTAAAGTGTCTCTTACAATGGATGGAAGGAAACAGGCAGCTGCACATTCAGCTCTGTAAAGTTTCCTGCAATAGCACATTTTAGACTGAAAATATGATTTCTCCCAGGTCCTACTTCTTGATCATCCTCAGAAGAAGATCAGGGACACACAGAGATACAAACCTTTCAAACAGAGAGTCAAGGTAAGAGACTGCTGGGAAGGTGCTCAATTAACAGACTCCAGAGCTGCTGACTCACTCCTGTGCTTGCTTTTACCTGACCTTTCCTACCTACGTACACATAAATCTCATAATTCATTAATTATTCCTAATATTTCACCAGCAGAGGCTGAGATGTGCTATTCTTTGGGGAACATAATATTTTTATACATACACCCATCTCTGTTGTTTCAAGTCCTGTGAAACAGCATGGTTTCTGATCTTTTCTGGTTCTAGAGTTCCAGGCCATCCCTGAAGCTGCTCTGTGAGAGGCTGCTCAACGTTCAGGTGCAGACAGCAGAGCACTGCTCGGTAGGTACCTCCTCAGAACATCCAGCTCTGGGTTCTGGATTCAGTCCAGAACGCTGTGCCTTCATTCCAGTGGCACTCAGCAAGCTCTGCCTGGACACCAGCAGCAGTGAGATTGTCATCTAAACTTGCTCACTGTTTCCTTACTTCATAAACAACTTTTGCACAACTCTTAACTCTGAATTCTTGTTATTTTAAAATTCCCAGGGGCAAAGGTAACGATCAAGATCTGCTTACCTTAAAAGCAGCATTGTGCACTGCTGTACTGTGGCAGGAGGGATAAACAGTGTGAGAGGCTACACCTGAACCTCAGCAGTTCCTTTCTTTCAGTGGGCAGGAGGATGGAAAAGAGGAATGAACTGGGGAAGCAAAATTGGGAGGGGAGCTCGTGGAAACTGTATCAAGGGAATTCTGTCATTATGGCTTTTTTCCCAGTGACAATCAGAAGTGCAGAGCCTTGTGGTGGGCCCTGGACTCTAAATACACCATTTATCCCTTTCACTAGGCACAGAGCCTAAGTGTAAAATGAGATCATGAAATGTTAATTGAAGGATGCATTAAAATGATGGAAGATTTAACTGCTTATTATCTCACATCTTTATGTGGTCTGTTCTCTTCCAGATCCAGGATGCACAAGCAGCTATGAGACTTTACACCTTGGAGAAAAAGAAATGGGAAGCTGCTGTTAAGAACAAAGCTAACAACAAAAATTGTAAAACTTAAAAACACAGGGTAGAATCTTCCATCTGCAGCATTTGCTGGTTTCATGTCACATTCCAAATTTAGAGATAAGTCAGAACTGACAGCAGCTACTTCATAAAATCAATCCAAAGACAATACTACAATAACCTGGAAGTACAGGAATGCTGCTGTCCAAGAAAGCTGCTGGTATCCCTGCTGGATGGTCCCTGTGCCTGATTCCTGCTCCTGTGTTCAAACAACCTTTGTAACAAATGCCTGCAGTGGGGAAGAAGCTTCAGTTAAATTTCTTCAAGGGAAACAGACACTGAATAAGTTAAAAAAAATTAAATTATGGTAGAGGAAGGAAGGAACTGCCATTGCTTTGTCAAAACTCCCAGGACTAAAATCTTTATTTCAAGTATGTTGAAGTGCACAAAGTGAGGTTTACTACAAGGTGAATTCTTAATTATTGCTGTTAGTCACACAGTTTGGTACCTAAACCAACAATAAATACCTGTTTATATATTGTTAATAGCCTAGTATTCATCTTTCTGGTGATAAGAATCTTGTAATGGGGGATCCAGGCTTTTGTATCCAGCAGTGTCCAAGTCTTGTTCTCAGACAAAGCGTTTTTCCTTCCTCAGTTTCGAAAGAGTGGCATCCACCAGGGTCAGAATCTCCTGCAGGGAAATGCGAGAATTGTCAATAGAAAATTACCTTGTTGCTCCCTCTTTTTTGTATTCATTTACTAATAAAAACAACGTGTCTAACGTAGGTCTTGAAAGTGGCTCCTGTTGTTAAAACAGGAGAGGGAGCTTCCTCCTCTCCTGTGATTGGTTTTTTCTGCACTGCCCTGTAGCTGCGGTGTTGATTAAAGTGGTGCAGGCAAAGCCTGCAGGAGACCCTGGAGAACAGTTTGTCTTTGAAACCAGTTCTGTAAATACTTAACTAAAATCAGCAAAATTAAGACTAACCAGTTTTATTGGCTTGATGAACAAACCTAATTATTGGTTTCTTGCCAGCAAGCCATTGCCAAAGAAATATTAGTGTAACACATTAAATAGCTCTGATAACTTTGCTGGTTTTCCCTTTTTTCAGTGTGACTACTTGGTGAAATTTAACATAAGGTAAATCTTCCCACAAACTGTCAGAAAGTTTTTGTTGGTTTTTTTGTTTATTTGTTAACGATGCCACTTCCAAACCAAAAATAAATTGGATGTAATGTACTTATGGCTTTATTCCTGTAAACTTTAGCCTGGTTTAGCATGAAGACTGTAGTAAATTAATGTAATGTTGCAAGAACATAGCTTTTTTAAAATTTCAGCATGAACAACAACAAGAAAAACACTTTCAACCACTTGTTCTTAGCAATTAGAACTATTCTTACAAACTCACCACTCCACATGCAGCTAATTCTCTAAATTTCTGCACTAGGATCAAATCCCTCACCAGAAATAATATACTAATATACTTTATTGTCACAGAGACTTCTCCATACCGTGCTAAATGGAAACTGGAGTTTTATTTCAGACAGCAGCTTTTCCATTTTCTGGGACCTCATATCCAGCATAACCTCATCTGCAGTGTCAATGAACAGGATAATTTATGGTTATAGCACAACTGCCAGTGGAGCAGAGCTGAAGGAGCACAGGGGGAGGACAGAGCTACACAAGGAGAAGGCAAGATAAGATGAAGTTAAAATGTTTTACTATCAGCGTGGCATTTATTTGGAACAAGTGGAGTGAATTCTCAGAAGGATGAACTGAACTTTCTCAGACACAAAGTCAGTCTTTCCTGAGAACAACTAACATGCCCCTGAGCACCTGCTGTTGTGGTTTTACTGATTTTGGGGTTGGGAGAGAGGAGGGGATTCAGCGAGTAACAGCAGCAGCCATCTCACCATACTGAACCATCTCGTTCATCAGCAGGCACAGAGCTTCTGCCACCCCTGGCTCCTCGAAGTGAAGGTGATACTCATCTTTGATCAGCTCTAGTCCACTGCCTTTTGAGTCCAGGAGAATTGCCAAAGCTGCAGTTTCTGCGAGGAGGACAAACACTGCTGGGCTCACTGTAGCTGCAGACTGCATGATCTGCTTCCCATCCCCTCCCCAGCTGGCACACGTCACATTTTCAGGAAGTTGTGTCCATTCTTTTCAGTCTTCCTAAAAGCTATTCTGAAGCATATTTGTGAGCAAGTAGAAGACCAGATATGCAGCTGACACTGACATGCAGGGCAGAAGTGATTTTAATGATGGTTTTCACATTGATGGAGCTGATTTGCAATTAATAAAACCAGAACTGCTGGATGTTACCTGACAGCCTCACAAGGCTGGCTAATGCCAGGCAGCCGTTCTTCACCAGCACTGCTCTTTCTGGGTTCATCCTGAGTGCATCCAGCAAAAGTCCTGCTGTGGGCTCATAGTCACTGTCAGTTACACAGCCTTTAAGGAAAATAAACAAAACACACAGAAAAGCTCAAAATTTCAATATCCTCCAAGCCAAAAGAAGAAAGAATCTTGAATACTCAACTTATTCTGCTGATGGGGAATAGAAATGAGATTGCTGAGGGTGTTTTGCTCAGCTTTTCCCAGTGGAATGATGGCACAAGGGCAGGCAGTAGGTAAATGTGACAATATTCTGGTGTAAGACAGTGGTACTGCAAGCATGGGTTCCTTCGTGCACATGATAATGAAGGAGATGATTTCTTTTTTAACATGAAATATTGTTCCAAATCGCCAAGCCAGCTTGCTGCCCACCAATCCAGTCTCCATTAGCAGTACCTGGTGATTTAATTGCTGCAGCTCATCAGAAATGGCTTCACTAGGGAGTCACAGAGCGAGTGCGGGGAAGAGCGACCAAGAGAGGATGCAAGTTCCTAACTCTGCTGCCATCTGCAGAGCCTCCTCCAGCCGAGCAGCCTGGATTGCAGGATCACCACTGACACACACACACACCCCAGCCTTTTCCATGCCCAAGGGACAAGGAGACTGGGAACACACACCTTGGAGTGACAGTGCCCACAGAGCCGAGCAGGCAGACTCTGCAATGACTCCGTGCTGGAGGTGTTTCTGAAGGACTGCAGAGATGACAGGGACAGCACTTTCCAGCACTGCTTGGTCTCCATTATTCTCTGAATTACCTTAACAAAAAGGAAATGCATCAGGCAGAGTTATTTAATCAAGTAATAATATCACTGTATGTCAAATTATATCAGTAAAACCTTAATGGGTGTTGGCATTGGAATGATACAACATTGTTTTAGTCTGGAGGGCAGCAGAGGGAAGGAATCAAAAATGTACAGAACCAAACCAAGTGCTACAGGACTAATAAATAATTCTGTTTATTGGAGAAAGCTGAACTTCTCCAGGAACTTGTGTTCTTTGCCATTTAAATTATGCAGAGGGATCACAGCAAGAAACCTCCAGAAATAACCACAGTTTTGACAGAATCCGGGCTGCAGGATAGAGATTCCATAAATCCAACGGGTGATTTGTTGCACAGAGGGAATAAAACACACCAAGTGCAACTGTGCACAGTCTGTGCTTCCAGCCTTCCTTGATGATCAGAACACCACACACCTCTACAAGAACACATCACAGAAACAAATCAGTAAATATAAAATCAGGTCACATCTTGGCCTGGACAGCAAAAATTTGGCCTTGATACCTTATCACACAAAAAAATCTGCATTCATTTTTATTTTTATCTAATTTAACTCTGGATCACAAAGTGATTCTAGCAGTGCTGTGGGAACAACTCTGCAGAATCACAAAATCACAGACTGGTTTGGGTTGGAAGGAACCTTAAAGATCATCTCATTCCAGCTCCCTGCCATGGGCAGGGAACAAGAATGGGAGAAAACTCCAATCCCAGCGACAGGAATGTCTGAACTCAATTAGGCACAATACCTGCTGCCCTTCAGTCACATGAGTGCAGGCACAATACTCGCTGTGTTCTACTTACCACTCACAGCCAAGCTCCAGAGAACGGCACAGCAAGAGAAGCAGATCTCGTCATTATGAAGAAAACGTCTTAAAATTGACAGAAGGTCTGGAATGATTCCAACTTTCCTGAGATTCTCCGCAGCTACTTCTGAAAAGCACAGAAATTCTATAGAACCTGGTATTTTTGTCCCACTCGCTGGCCTCGAAACAGGCAGCGCTAAAGGTATTTAAACTGAGATAAAAGACCGGTAACATGAGCCCATCAGCTGGACAAAAGAAAGCAAGAGAACAGACCGAATTCTTTAACGAGATGCACTTAACACAACCGATCCTTTCAAATGGATGTTTGGCCATTATTTTTCCTCACGGACTTGAAATTCACGGAGCAGGAAAGGAACTGTGAGGGTGTAAATTACAGTTTTTTCACCTGTTTCCGTTTTAACGACTCAAACCAAGCTTCCGAATTAGGAAACGCTGGATAAAAATAGTTTGGTCTTAGACATGACTCTTTGTAATATTTTTTTAAGGTTACCCCCTTGCTGCTAAATCCTTCTGTCACCATTTCTAAAAGCAGTCTTTGATGACTGTTGAACTGACACTGAAAACAACTAAAAATACTATAAACATTTAGCAATTACAAGTTCAGAAGAAAAGAAAACAAAGTAGAAGAGTTAGGTAGAACAGCTTCAATTCATCATGGCACAGTCAAAAATAGAATTCAGGTTCTATGCCCTCATTTTCTCACTATTTGCAAAGTTTGTACTTGTTTCCAAACCAAGATGAAATACAGAATTGTATCTATTGGAGTAGTCCTGTAAGTCCCTGAAGCTTCAGCATTGTATTTCATACTTTCAGGGGTGTTATCTTATCAATATCTGGTCAATTTTATCAATATTACCACTACTAAACTAATAAATACCCACAGACATCCACACCTTTCAGTGAAGTCACAAATTCTGTATTGTATCTTGGATTTGTTTCAAAAAGTGAAAATAAATTAATATTCCCCAAAGAATGAGCAAGGTGACCCACCACTGGCTGAAACCATCACCAATAATGTGCAGAGTGATGCAAGGAACTCTTCATTTTCAGAGTGTTTTCTCACTATGTATAACAGGCAGCTGGCCACACACTCATCCAGGGCCATCATCACCCCCTGTTCCAGAGCTGTCACCACAAACATTGGAACAGAATAAAGATTTCAGTGGCTTTGAATGAAATCTGAACCCCCCTGCCCTGCAATCAGCACAGCAAAACATTCAATTAACAGCATTTCTTCACATAAAATAAGCAAAAGTTACTTTAAACTTTCATTTTCTGAAACTCAATTTTTAGTATTTTTAAGCTTGTGTCATTATCAGGTGGTTTTGGGGTAAATTGCTATGAAAGTGACAGCAGGGACCACACAAGAGACCCAAAACCACTTTATGGTTTAGATTTTAAATACCAAAACCATGAGAGTCTTATTTATTTATTCTGGTAACACTCTACATAACATGAAAACAAACCTGTTTGGACAAGATCAGCACCTACATTTAAAATTAACACAGAATTCCTGTATGCCAGTCCTGAAGGAAGGCCATGAGAATCCAGAAAGCTGCTTAACTTCCTTTAGTTCTTTACATTCATCCCCTAAAATCATTACTGAACCCATTATCTGCTCCATTAATCTTTACAAGACCCAGCAGAAGGAGGAAGTCTTACAATTGTACCTTTACTAAGAATTTCAAGCAGTAAAGTACAGCCTTCTGTGTGTAACTCCAGAGAATCTATGTGAGTCTTCATGGCATGAGTGATCACTTCTGTGCATTTCAGCAGACAGGAGAACGCTGTAGGGAAAAGAAATTGTTTGAGACAAGGTTCTTGAATCAAAGAGAACAAAACAGAGTGAATTTTTTTAATCTGTGTGGGAAATGTCTCCTATTAAAGACAGCTGAAGGCAAGTGTAGCCAACACTGGAATGCAGCAAGTTCTGGGGTGCAGGGAATCCCAAGGCTTGCAGTTCAGAATCTGCAGATGAAAGTGTTTCACCAGGACTCCTGTTTCCCGGAAGATTTGGAGCTTTTGGAATAGCCCATACAGCTACTCAGTGTACCCACAAATATGTGATAAAATGACAAGGAAAACTGGATGGTTTTTAGGGATCCATTTTGAGCACTTTTGAAGCTGAGAGCATCACTCAGTCACGGTGCAGAAGTGCCAAACCAGCCAGATGTGGGCACAGCCTCATGTTGGTGTCACCAGGACTGGGTGAGAATCCCACAGATCCATTCATTTTGTTATTTACAACCAAAGAGCACTGGACTACCAAGTAAAGCTTTCTCAAGTTGAAGATACAGGTAAGTCTAAGGGAAAAACAAATTATTCTTTTTCTTTATCAATTAAAGCTATGAATAACCCTGAGTTTTAACATCATAAGCCAGTGCCAGCATTAAAATGCTGTCACTGTCAAATGGCAGAGCATTTTATAACTGATTTAACACAGTGCTTTCAACTATTAACCTTGATCTGAAAGCCTCCTTTGAAAAATGTGCAGTTTCTGGGAGAAAACACACAGCTTTCACCCTCACAGCTTTGCAAGACACACAGGAATTAGCCATGTGTAGCTTCCTTTTGCTCTGCCAGCCTTGCAGCCCCAGGAATTACCCCCAAGTCACCCCAGCACTTGTGGAAATCACCTTCCTCAAATGTCAGTTTGTTGCCAATTCTAATATCACTATTTTTTTTTTATAGTGCCCATGTTTCTTATCCAGTAAAACCCCTCTGCTGGTTAACAAAAGCATGTACAGATCAAGTCCCAACACAATCCTATCAGCTCCTGGCCTGGAGAAATAGGAAGAGAGCAATTTCATTCTCATTTATTGACATTAGAAATTTTTTTCCTCTTCCTATTATCTCAAAATGGAAGGAAGGAGAAGAATAAATAAATAAATAGATCAAATAGTGCCTTACCACTTTTATCCTTTACAAAGCTGGCAAGGTGCTGAATGCCTTTAGCCTGGATTTCTTCAATATCCCAGGAAGCCTGCATGAAGTCTAAGAAACCAAGGAAATTCTTCTAACCATTCCACACAAACACAAAGCACTCAAATTGTCTCCGTTTTGTGCAAGATGTGAATTCATACGAATGAAAATAATGACATTTGGGATTGTTAAAAAGAGAAAAACCTTTCCCCCAACTCATCAAACGTTTCAATATTACAAAGTGCTGTGATTCACAGTGTATTTGGCATTATATATATATTTTTGGGGACCTGTTGGAATATTAAATCAGAGCAGGGATAGGAGCTTTAAATGCATTATTCCAATAAACTTTTCAGATTAAAAGAACATCTTCCTTCCTTAGAAGGAAAATAATGGAGCAGATCCTTTGTGGCATAAATTGGCAAACATGTTACAATGCAAACAAAGTAAGTAGAGCTCCCAAATTTCCTGAGGAATGACTTCTGACCCTGTTTAAGTTTTGCAGTGGGAATGGCTGGGAACTTTACAAGTTTAGAGAAAAGGCTGTATAGTGATCCTTGCTCCAAAGAGTATCCCATTTTATTTCAGGTAAAATGAGTGTCCAATAATTTATTTCCAAGTAGAACACATCCTGACTGGAAGGGTCTATTTCCTGCAAAAATCACCTTTACATTAATCTCATTCTCCTTATTACCTAGAACACTTTCAACTCCTCCCTCAAAGAGCACATCTGTTACTATGGGAGATATAGACTTCTTCAGTTTTACTGAGGTGTCACCAGCCAAAGTCAGGCATTTCCCAATAAATGGAACAGTGACCAGATCCCTAGAATTTTGAGAGACAAAAGCAGCACCAGCAAGTTAGAACTGGTAAGGTAAAAAAGAAAATATATTTGTTTTTGTATAAAAAATCTAGTATTACTTCTAGACTAGATTGTTTTTGACAGAACTTAAACGATTTACCTCAAAACAACTCATGAAAGAGCTCACACTGTACAAGCCATGCTTAGGTGTCAAGTTCAAGCTCATAAAATTGTGTATTTTATAATTTATAAATTAACACGAATTTATAATGTAACTGCAAAAAGGGACACCCGTGCATCTCAGTGTCCACTCTGAACGAACAGCAAGTCTTTAATAACCCAATTTGTTGAGGCAGGAGGATAAGCAATGTTAACTCAGCCCTTTCCAACAGCAGCTAACATTCCCAATTTGTGGAGGTAGGAGGGGTTTCGGACAAAATAAATAAAGGGAATGCAGCCAGAACTCACCTTGCTGCGGGTCTCATGCTGGGCTCAATCTGTAGCATCATCAGTAAAATTGGAAAGAAAGGGAAATAGCTGCTTTCTCCATCCTGCATCAGTGTCAGGACTCCCTCAAGGCAGCTGCTGTCCACTCTGATATCCTGCAGCAAGGAAGTGATCTCTTCTGCCTGGGAAGAGCACAGTGTCAGAGCGCTCTCACAAATTCATTTACAGATATCCTGGCGAGCCCAGGGCCCTTTAAATCCCTTATAAATCACTCTTACACACATTCAGAACAAAGCAGCTCATCATATCAAGGAGGACACAGCCCAGAGACCACATGTCAGATTTCTCAGTAAAAGAAAGCCCAAATGTTTCTGGAGCCATCCAAGACTTTCTATCTGTAGGAACAGGAATCATATGGTGACATTGCTGGCATTGTGCTTCCAAAGACTACAAAACACACTGTAACTAAGGAACAATTTTCTAAGATGTTTCTGAGTATAAAGCTAAAAAGGATTCCAACTGTTTTGGTTGCAGAGCTCAGAGTCACAGACATCTGTAATTTTCACTCATGAGCACAATTAATGCTGCAGGCAACTGCCTAGGAAAATCCTATTTAGAAGACAAATAGTATAATGCAGAGAATGGAGAGGGAAGATAACTTTCCCCTCTTTCCTAATTTTTCTCTGAGGACTAATAATATCCACCACAACTGAAATCTCTTAAAAATAAAGTAGGGAAAAAAAAAAAAAGCAAAACAAATATCTACCTTCTTCCACTCTTATTCTCCATTTCAGCTCATCTTTCATAAGTGTTTCAGTACTGAAGTCACTGAGCATGAAGGATGCTCTACCAGTCACAAGGATGTTTGATGGCTTGAGATTTCTGCAACACAAATATTTTCTGCCAGCCTGTGAAATTAGAGTCTAATGACATATAATTACAAATTCCCTGCATCTTTAGCCCTCAGAAGAGTTGGGTTGCTTTTTGTAGTGAGTTTTTGGGAGGGGAATTGGTTTGGACATTTTTTGTTTGTGTTTTGTTGTGGTTTTTTTTTAATATACAAGTGATAACCAACCAAAATACAATTATTTTCTTCTTTAAATGCCTTAAAATTTGTGCTTGTGACATAAATTGATCTGAGTGTGGAATGCAAGGGTTGTCTCGTATTCAGATACACAAAGTAAACTTTGTCCACCACAGCCACCAAAATGTGAGCATTTACAGAGATGGGCAATTTTTAACATTCAAAAAAACAAGAGCTAATACCTCAGTCAAGTGAGTATTCCAGACAAAGCTCAGGACATAGGTAACTTCAGAAGGCAAAAAAACCCTAATTTAAAGTCTGGAATTTCTATCCCCTACTTCTCCTTTTGGAAGAGTACAATTCCCTGCCTCTGTGCTGAACCAACACTGCAAAGAACAAGGGCCTGTCAGCCAAAGAGAACGAGATTTCTGCTCACCTGTGCCAAATATTTTGTTTGTGTATGTAAAACAAAGCATCCACCATCTGTCCCAGGAACTTCTGAAGCACCTGTGGAGGGGAACAAACATAAAAACATAACACAAACAGAGTAACTTTCAAATGTCTTTCAGAAGAGAGTTTCCAAAACCACCCTCCTGTGCTTTGAAGACTTTAAGGAGGACTTTCAGAAAGAAGGAATACCATAAAAACAACAAGTCTCTCAGTTCAAACAAGTGCCTCTTGTGTACTTTTTACCATGTCTGTTATCTTTTCTGACTTCTGCCTCTTTTCCTGGATTAGAGCTGAAAGATCTCCTTGGCCTGAGTGCTGCATTACCAGGCACAGGAACAGAGATGAGAGCTGTAATAAAACATTGCACCAAAATTGCTTAATTGTTTGCAGGTAAGAAAGACAAAACCAAACTGGTGGGTGTGATGGTCACAGCATAAAAGGGTTCTGAGATGATTATTCCCTCACAGAAGAGACAATATTTAATTTCTTTCATTAAAAATACAGCATGCTCATTGTTTTAGCAAATAAAACAAACCACCAGTATCAAGCATCTTATCTGAAGCTGCATGGGATGATTCAAATCAATTATACATCCATGAAATCATCAAAGATTCTGTCCAAGCACTGAAGAAAATCTGCAAATAAATAAGTCAGGGCTTTCAGCGTCTTACAGCCCTCTAGAGAAGGGTTTCCATGCAGGCATGAAAATCAGAATTGCACACTAATTCCCATCAGACTCTGGGAGTCTGCCATGGGATGGGCTCCAACCCATAGATATTCACAGCTTTTTAATGTGTGTATCCAGGACCCAAAAAAAATCAGGTTTGTGTCAACTCAAAAAACCTTCTTTTTTAGCATCTCGCCCCAATGACCCCAAATTTAAATCATGTGGCTAGAACATAAACCACACATTCCAGTTTAACCAATCCTGTTCCATCCTCACCTCGCTATTCCAAGTCACAAACAATTCCTTGTAAGTACAGATGTGGGAATGGCGGAGTTTTAGCAAATCCATCGCCTGCACAGAATAAAAAAGACAAAACAGAGAGACAGCTTTCTATAGCTACACAGTCCTTCCCTTTAACGGGACCTTAAATAACACCCTAAGCCAGTTTCTGACTTGTTCATGTCACATTTCTGATCAAACTCCTCCAAAGTGCCAGCTCTGTTAAATGTTTGCATCCTCAAGTGTGGAATGAAGGAAAATATTTCACTCAGACTCTACTCAGTGCTGCAACAGCCTTGTGAGATCCAAGGATATAAACTGATCCACAGGGGGATGATGTGTGAACAACCCCCTTCTTCAGTTCCTAACATCCAAACCTGAGAACACATCTGAGAATATAAGTCAGGATGATTTTTCAAGTGCAGCCATTATTTCCTGTAACCTCCATGCAAGCTTGAACCTCAGCAAAAATAATGACACGAGAGATTTTTATCTCCTTGAAGGTGGTTTCCGTGTAGGGCTCTAAGAAATCCTAATCACTTGAGCAAATTTGCTGATTACGTGGAAGATAAAAAAGAATTCAGGTTACCCTCCTAGAGTTGTTTGTGGCTGTGCAGACACAACAGAAAAACTAAAAAGAGCCACGGTCCCAGATGGCACAACCGCATTTATTTCAATAGATGTATTTCAGTATTTATTTCAACAGAAAAATTGGATCAAGTTTTACTGGTAATGCCAGACTTGGTACAGAAAGAGGTCACCTCTCTGACCAGGATAAAACATCTGCAGAGACATCTATTCTCCCTCTTTTCCAACTCCAGATGCTCTGCATACTGGGCACTGTGAGGCTCATCCATCATGTGCTGTTCCATATATTTTATTGAAACCATTTTTGGTATTTTAAGAGTATTTCTGATGCTTCTTACTCAAGGCATTGCAACAAGTTTGCACCAAAAAAAAAAAAAGAGAGGGAGAAAACAACAAAGGGAGAAAACCAGTCAAATCACTCACATTAAAAAGTCCAACTCTGAGAAATGAGCATATCATGAAATCTGTTATCTAGACATTGAGTTATTAATAATAAACTAAAATGGACCAAGGTTCCCCTTCAGCTTAAAGGCCAAAAGGATGAGTTCTGTTCTTTGGCTTCACAAAACAAATAAAAACTCCAAGAAAGGACTGTTCTCCAAGAAGAGCTGTCCATTTGAATTTACATATCCAAAAATAACAACAATTAATACAAAATCCTGGCCTGAGCCCAAGCAGAGGGCAGAGAGCACACCCCACAAATAGTCCTACCTGATTCACTTATTATTTACTCAGCTAATCCTTGTAGATAAAAGACTTGGTTGTATTAAGACTTTGGTCTTTGTAAGTGAAATAGCAAAGAAAAGACTGCACCGGTACCTCCTTCAAGGCCACATTTGCTTGGTGTTGGTCAATGCATTCAACCTGCACCAAACGAAAGGCAAGGATGAGACTGTAACAGAAACACAGGGGAACTTCAAGCCAGAACACTGTTGTCAACGTGACTGGAGTGGAAATTCTGTGTGAGGTGACAAATTTTCAATGAGAGCTCAAATCTCTAATGTTTGGGGCAGTTTTGGTGTCAGAAGGTGGGTAAAACAGAGCTGTAAGTGAGTGTGTGACATACAGACAGTGCTTCTACATTGTCAGGGCAGCAGTGAGCTGAGGTGAGAACACTGAAGGGACCCAAATAGGCTGCTGCCCTTTCCCCACTTTGAGCCTCAACATTCCAGTAAACTGATCCGAAACTCCCATTTTCCCAAAAAGCAGCACAGCAATGAGCAAGACCACTCTTACCCAGCAGCTGAGCTGCCCAGCCTGTGTCCCTTGTTACTATTATCATGGTGCCCCTGGATTTAACAAACATGCCAAACTCTTGTTTTCCAAGCAACCACCTCCTCACCTGCTTTATTGCATATTTCTTCTGGGCACCCTCGTCTGTTTTCAGCTGAGCTGCCAGCATTGTGCCCAGTGCCCCGGGCTGGAGCTGCTCCAGCACCTGCAGGCACAGGAGACACCCAGAGCACCTGCTCAGCTAGGGCAGAACAACCGAGGCAAAAAAACCCCTTCCACTCACTTCCCCATAGAAACCTTCCACACAGGAAACACCTCCAGCTCCCCGTGCCAGGACTGGGAGCACCCCCACCTTCACCCCAGTTCCTGTCAGGGACACAGGCCTTCCCTCCCCTCCCCTTCAGGACATTCCCTGTGCTGGGAGCACCCCCAGGGCCATCCGCACCCCCTCCAGGGCCATGGAACCCCCCCAGGGCCACTCAACTCCCACCTCCCATGGTTGTGTGCTGCTCCCAGGGGTACCCACACCCTTGCCCAGGGCCATGTACCCCCCATAAACCCCTCCAGCACCACTTAACCCACTCAGAGCCACTTACACCATGTCCCCAAGGGTACCTGTACCCACACTCCCTGCCCAGGTCACAGACCCCTCCTCAGGGCCGTGTACCCCACATAGACGTCTCCAGCACCACCTACGCCCCCAGAATGCTGCAATCGCCCATTTATTGCCGGACAGAGCCTGAGCTTGGCGGCAGCACCTCATATTTCTCCATAGCACGGACACAGCCTGGCCGCCCGCGGCGGCCCTGAGGGCGTGAGGGACCCCGCCTCACGCCGGAGNGCCCCGCCATGGGCCACAACGACATTATGAACACCGCCGAGGACTTCGCCGACCAGGTGGGTGCCCGTCCGCCTCCCCCCTCGCGCCCGCCCGGCGGCCTTTGTGCGCCGGGGCCACGCTGAGGGGCCCGGCTAAGCCAGGCCGGGATGGCGGCGGGGTCGCTGCCGCCTCGGGGCCGCGCTATGGCGGGGCGGGGGGGTTATGGAATTATAGAGCCATGGAGTGGTTTGGGCTGGAAGGGATCCTAAAGATCGTCTCCTTCCAACCCCTGCCATGGGCAGGGACACCTTCCACTATCCCGGGGTGCTTCAAGCCCCGTCCAGGTGGCCTTGGGCACTTTCAGGGATAGGGCAGCCCCAGCTTCTCTGGGCACCCTGTGCCGCGGCCTCACCACTCTCACAGGGAGGAATTTCTTCCCAATAACCAACCTAAATTTGCCCTCTTTCGATTTGTGCCTATTCTACTTTGCCTTCTCACTACTTGCTCCTGGAAGTAGTCCGTTTCCATCTTTCCTGTAAGTTTCCTGTAAGTTCTCTCCGAGGGGACCCCGGCCCGGCTCCCACCGCCGCAGGCCCAGCGGCCGCCCCTGTCCTCGAGTGAGCGCTCGAGCCTCTCGTACAGCGAATTCTCCTTGGGCACAGGGCTTCTCTCAGGAGGGATTAAGTGGAAGGAGAGCAGGAGCCGTCCCGGCTGGTCAGGAGGGCACAGAGGGCTGTGTGGGGAAGCAGTGTGAGCTGGCAGGCACGGGACAGTGACCGGGTTATCCAACCTGGCAGGGTTAGATGGGATGTTAGGGAGAAATTCTTCCCTGTGAGGGTGGGCAGGCCCTGGCACAGGTTGCCCAGAGAAGCTGTGGCTGCCCCATCTCTGGAAGCGTCCAAGGCCAGGTGGGACGGGGTTTGGAGCACCCTGGGCTAGTGGAAGGTGTCCCTGCCCATGACAGGGGGTTGGAACAAGATAAGCTTTAGGATCTTTCCAACCCAGACCATTCTGTAATTTCATGAAACCCTGACCCATGTCTGGAAGCCCAAACTGGAAAAGGTTGGTCAGCACCGTGGTGCTGTGCTCAGGATTGGGGCAAAAGGAAAGCAAACAAGCTGATGTTGTCTTGTAAACCTTCTTACGTTTATTTCAGTGGAGGCCCGAGTGATTTCTCTCTTAAATAGAAGTTTGTGAGCTCTTACAATGTGTGACAACAGGAATATTTTGAGTGTAAGTAGTTGCTCTGCTGGGGATGGTGTTGGAAAGATCTTCACAGTCATGGTGATTCATCTAATCGACAATAAGAGGCAGCAAGTAATCATATTCAGCAAATTGGCTGGAAAATCTGATTCTGCCTGGTTCTACAACTGCTGTGATTTAATGTGAGTTGTGTGGTGCACGATAACACGTCACAGCTCTGAGGGGGCTGTGCTGCCTCTGTGTCTTTCACTGATTTCATTGGGAAAACCTGTTCTGCACTTCCTCCCCACCCCCAGATGGAAGAAGGAAGACTCGATTTAGAGACAGAGCTTCTTGTGGTGTGTGGAATACTCAGTTTAAGGGATGTCTGGATTATCTTGGTCATTCTCTGTTTACCTTGTCCTCCTGCTCCTTTTAGAGGAGAAAGTAAACCATCACTGCAGTGTTCACAGTACCTGCCAAAATTTCCAGTACTCATCCTGACCTTTTTATAACACCTCTCTATTTATTCCTGTGGGGTTATTTCTAGATGTCCTTAACACCCCTTTTTTCACTCTGCTGAAAGCCCTTTTGTCCAGCGTAGATGTAGCTTACCTCCTCCTGAAGTGAGTTTTAAATGGCACAAATTTACTTGTGCTTGGCCACATCCTGTTTAAAGATGAGTCTTGCCTTTAGCTGCAGAATTTGGAGTTTTGCTACTCTTACCATCAGCTTGCAAAACAATTCTTATGGTGTTCTGAGTAATAACTCCTGCGATAATTCTGCCTTGTAGCTCGATCAGAACCTTTCAGTACTGTCTGTGCTGCTAAAGCTCAGTGTCACACCAATGTAGGAGTGACTTGCTAAACACTAACCTTTGGTATATATTGTGGAGTTAACACTTGGCATTACATGAGCTGTTAGTTCATCTTGGATTAAAAAAAGTACTTGGAATGTTTGGACTGAAATTGTGCTGAAGTTCCCCTGGTGGAGGCTGGACAATGGCTGTTCTGGGAGCTGAATGCATTCTCAGTGATGTTCTTGCTTTTTCCACTCTCTGTACTAGTGCTCAGCACATAATGAGTCTTAATTTCTGTAGCATAAAAACCCTGTGGGAGAATGTTATAGCTAATTCCACGGTTTATCAGGAAATCCTGAATGCCTCTTACAAAAGCAAGAATAATCTGTTCCTTAAATTCAAACAGTAACGCTTAGCTTTTCTCAGATACTGTAATTTCCCTTTGAATTAGCAAATGATGCCCTAGATGCCAAGATACTCAGCAGTAATAAGTGGCTCTTAATCCAGAGGTGAACTAGTGCAGTGTCTTAGAGGCAGCTAAGCTTGCCAGACAGCCAGTTGTCAGTGAAAGGGCTTGTCCTACTTCTCCCAAGGCTACATTCCCCTGTTCTCTCTCACCATTGAACTGGGGAGCTGAACTGGCAGGGAAAAAAAATGAAGATTTTTTTTTTTTTTCACTTTGTTCAGTTATCTCCTTGTTTAGGTCAAGTGAGGAGCAATACTGGGAGTGGGATTGCTGGTAATAGGCTGCTCTGAGCTGTAAGGAATTCCCAAAGACTGCAGTGGAGGA
Organism: Gymnorhina tibicen; assembly: GCA_013399875.1. NCBI lineage: Eukaryota > Metazoa > Chordata > Aves > Passeriformes > Artamidae > Gymnorhina > Gymnorhina tibicen. The sequence goes on from VXAZ01009309.1 coordinate 3,847,900, forward strand.
GACACTAACACCAGCCCAGTGTTGTTAATTAAATAATTTGCATGCCTGGAAATTAAGCCCATTTTTAGTGATTTTTGTTCAAATATTACATGGCAACCCCTTCAGTGCAGCCACCATGTACTGAAAATAGCTGTATCTGGGCCCTGCATGGAGTGTTTAGGATTGTCTTTCCTTTGTAATCCCTTCCTAAGAGGGAGCAGATCTCAGGCAACTTTCCTAGTGTCTGTAATAATCTTTAGGAATAAATCCTTAGGAATGTGGGTGCTTGGTATTTCTGCTGTTCAGAAAAAAGAGTCATGGACAAAAATGCAAGGAGACCATTGAGTCATTGTACAGCAGTGAGAGGGCTACAAGGGAGAGCCAGACTGGGGGAGTTTATTTAATTTTCCAAGGTAAATGCTGGTGTATCTTGTCCAGATAAATCTGATATAGAATCACAGAACCCTTTGGGTCGGAAGGTACCTTAAAGCCCATCTTGTCGCACCCTCTGCTGTGGGCAGGGACACCTTCCACTATCCCAGGTTGCTCCAAGCCCTGTCCAACCTGTTCTTGGACTCTTCCAGGAATGAGACAGCCACAGCTTCTCTGGGCAGCCTGTGCCAGGGCCTCAACCCCCTCACAGGGAAGAATTTCTCCCTAATACCTAGCTTACATTTCCCCACTTTCAGTTTGAACCCATTATTTCTTGTCCCTAATATCCTATTTTTGCAGAAAATGGAAGGGACAAGAAAACGTTTCATTGTTAGTCTGAACTTTGTCTGTTATATTAAAGTAACTGAATTTGAAAATGTTCTCTAGAACTTTGTCATGACAGTGTAGTGATTGTGTATCATTATCAGCCAAATAGCCTGTTCTGGTTAGGCTGGGGAAAAATCTTCCCATGAAGAGTGATAATAAAATGCAATAAATTACTAAAAGTACCATTTTAAAGGTTTCATTAATAAATAGCCTTTTGGAAAAGGGGATTGGTATAAAGCACACTTCAGAAGGGAAAAGCTTTGGGAAATCTTCCTGCAATTAAAAACCTGATTAATATTGCTGGCAATGCTCTAGTGGGTCAGAGCCCTCTTCCTGCCTTTGCAAATAAATGGGAAAGCCTGTTCCCAGTTTTTACAGTACTTTGTAGGCGTTGGGCTAATGAATGTGATGGGTGATGCTTGCCTGTGATTTTGGGGTGGGATCTCTTTGAATATATCCAGGTTGATGAGAGGAAGTGATTTGTCTCTCTCTCTCTCTGCCATTGGATTGAGCATCCTCTTCCAGGAAAAGATCACTGGTGTTCCAGGCTGCTGGAGGAATTTGTTCTCCTGGAACAAAGCAATCCCTTAAAAGTATACAATATATTTGGGATATGCCTTACCAGCAGCCCTAGACTAATGATGCTGTGCAGCTCAGGAGGGTTTCTGTGTAGATGAGCAGTGTGCTATTCCTCACCATGATCAGAACTTCCCTGATCCAAGAACACACAGGAAAAGGCTTCTGTGCTTGGACAGAACATATCTGCAAAAATTCCCAACTCATGTCCATTTATTGGACTTAAAATACCTGGAATTGTACCCTGGTATATACACTTTTATCAAAATAGAGTGGACTTTCAGCAAATTTGAAACTGTTGGAGGTGGGGTCAAAATGAATCACTTTATTGCCTCTCTTTTGGTCAGGCCTTTATGGGTTTGAATATTTTAGTCCTGCTTAGAAAAATGGGGGATTGAGCAGAGCTTTGATTAAGGGATCCCTGGATCTTCTTGTACATCTTTGGTTGTTAAACTTAAAGGAGCCTTTAAATCTATCTTTGCCTTTCTAATCCCATTAGAGGGGGAAGTGGCAGCACAAAGCCCCTCTGGTGTATGTCAGTGACTTTGCTGCCAGCACAGAACCAGCTGTTCTTCTTTAAAATAGTTTTATTTAGCATTCTCTTGTCTTTTCTCACGATGTTTCACCTCTTCCAAGGAGACAGGACGTGTGGAGAGCACTTGATGCAAAGCCCAGAGCAGAAAAGCCATGCAGTTTTTTGATGTCCTGAGTTTAATGCTGCCACCTCCATCACTGCCACCAGTTGGGATCTGGATTTGTTGTGCTCAGTGCAGGGTGTGTTTCAGGTCTCATTTCTTAGCTGCAGATATTGAACTGCAGCCACCAAGTTTCCCAGGTGTGTCCCTTTATCTATGTGAATCTTAAAGGAAGTGGGCTCAGGGTGCAGCTTTTGAGCCATGTGGTGCTTGTGCAGGGACCAGCCCAGGGTGACTGGTGCTGTTCATTCAGCCCCACTGCTGCAGCTCTCATGTTTCTTGTCGTTTATTCCATCTTTAGTTAAATTACTTGAGTGATTTACACCCAGATCCTCTAATTGTAAAATCGCTTGATGCCTGTTACATTCTCTTCCTGTAGTTGGGGTGTACTGTTCTCTTCCTTTCTCTTTGGATCTCCAGGTTCCTTTGGCTTGGATTTTTGTTCCCACAGGCTGTTTCTGAAGCTTATTTGAAGTTGCTGTGTACGGGGGGTTCAACCTGAGTGCAGCTCCAGGAGCTGTGGGTGTCCAGGGATGATGTGTGTGCAGTGAGGTTGCTTAGCACTGGAGCTGCCGTAGGCTACAACGTCTCTGACTTGTCTGGAGCCCATTGGATATGTGCACTCGTGTTTAATGGCCAGTGTTAAATTCCCTCTGTATGCCAAGAGAACAGGTAAATGTTAAATACCTTGGATCCTTCACCTGGGCTGTTCATGGTTGTTTGGTTCCGGGGAAATGAGATCAGCTCCCATGACCCACACAGCAAAGATGAGGCCTGGAGGAAGATATTCTCTACTATTTGTTGCTTTTTTCAGCCTTTCCACAGGAATGTTTTTATCCTTTCCTTACAGATTCCCAGCACTTGTCTTCTTTCATTTCTTTCTAGACCAAATTGCTTGTTCTGTATCTTACAAATGACTTCTGGCTTGTAAAAACTTTATTCTTAGTATTCCTCAGCAAGTTTCCTCGACCTCACAGTGAAACCCAGGAGGGAGGAAAGCTGTAAACCAAGATGTGTGTCTCATTCAATGAGTGACAAAGATCAGAAATTCCCTTCTGACTCATCCATCCAACTGTTGACATGGCTTAAAAAAACCTCAGGTGGCAGCCTAGAGGCAGAGTACAGCTGCACTTAAAATGCACTTGATTAAGGTGAATTTTGACCCTTAGACTCTGGATACAGGCAGTACAACAGTGCAGTTTGTTCCAATATTAACTATTTAATTGACTATTAAGCATGTTTGCTGATTTTTTTCCTGTGATAACCTATAGTTGCACACTGAGCTAGGCTTGTCATTTGCGTAGCCTTTAGTATTGACTGATTGCTGCTGGCAGGAATAAACTGTCTGAAATGGCTTTTGTCTTCTTCCTGGTGGAAGTCCCAATTAAGTAATAAGCAGTGCTGCCCAGACAATTAAACACTTGTCCTAACCCAGAGGCAGTAAGTTTTCCTGTGCACCCCACATAGGACATGACCCTCTAGACTCTGTTTGGCAATTCTGTGTTTGTTCTTTAATTATTGTAATTGCAGAGCAAACTACCCCAGAAGCCTGCAGGATGAAGGAGGCCCAGATACATCTTCCATTCCCCAAAACTACAGCTCAGCATCTGTTGCATGATGATATCATTTCCTTTTAACCACTGCACTGAACTGTGGCTGTAAATGTCTGTTTCCTTTCTGCAGAGGATGCTCCTTTTAGTGGAAGTAAAAACCTGCCTAGAGGATAGAGGGTGCAATTCCATGCAGTGGTTATGTAGATCTAAGATCTGCTGCTACTGTTTTTCTGAGCTGCTGGAAGGAAGAAGCTTGGCAAAAAAATTATGTAATGTTTTCTAATTTGTACAGAACTTGTCTTCTATCGGCCTGGCTCCCTGAATCCGGGTAGTTCCAGGGTGGTGAGTGGGTGGGAGCAGGATTGCCCTTTCAGCTCCCGGCTATCTGATAGTTGAGCTGTAACATGAAACCCTGAGATAGAGAAACTAAAACCAAGGTCAGCCTTCATTAGCGAGAGATCCATCAAAGCACAGTTCCTGTTACACAGAAATGGGCTGCTGGATTCTGCTTTTTTCCAAGTCCTAGTCCAATGGAGAGTGACAACAGGTTTCCCCTGCTGCTCCCAGTGGGTGAAGAAGCATTTCCTTAAATCCAAGTCCCAGTTTCTCTCTAGATGCTGGTGACCCTGAGTGCATGAGAACTGCTGACCTGTCTGCAGAGAGCAGGGCTCTGTTCTCCCTGCAGTGTCCCTTTTGCTGCCTTCCCTGCTAATGCCCTGTGTGCCCGTGCAGTTCCTGAGGGTGACGAAGCAGTACCTGCCCCACGTGGCCCGGCTGTGCCTGATCAGCACCTTCCTGGAGGATGGCATCCGCATGTGGTTCCAGTGGAGTGAACAGAGGGACTACATCGATGGCACATGGAACTGTGGCTACTTCCTGGCCTCCATCTTTGTGTTCCTAAACCTCTTTGGGCAGCTGAGTAAGTGGCTCTGGGGCTGTTCAGGTGCACGGCAGAGCACTCCAGCGTGGCTGCAGCTCTGGCTCACGCAGGCACTGTGAATCATGGCAGCGTGGGATGCCTCACTGATTTCCTAATAGCCCCTGACAGCTCAGAACTGATAGTACTACATGGGCTGAGTGAAAAGAACTCTGAACTAAGCTGCTCCAGCCTTTCCTGGAAGCAGTCGTGGAGAGTTTCTTGTGACACGTTGCCTCTGAGTCAGAGATGCCAAGAATCCATCAGGACAATCTGGTTTCAGTTCTGTACATGCATCCATAAATACAAACCACACCCAGAGTTCTCTAAACTAAATACTCCTGTTTTCTTACATGGGGCAATGTTGAGACTTTCTCAGCCTCCTGTTTTTATGGGCATTCATCTCCATGGCAAAGTCTTACCCTGGAGAGGGTGCACTTAAGCCTGAGTGAGGTGCTTGTGTCAGAATTTTTTCCAAAGCCCAGGAATCAAATAATCCCAGAAGGGAGTGCTCTGCTGTATGTGTGCTGGGTGGGCTCAGGATATCAGAAATGGGGAGATGTAAGATCTTTTTCTGTTTATATTATGTCCTTCATTTACTGTTCCTAGTTGCCAGTTTCTTATCTTGTGTCTGGATTTGGATTTTTTGCCCTCACTATTTTGTGTAGAGGGTCACCTTAATTTAATGGAGCTGCCAGTCCTCATGTCAAAGTGACAAACGCTGTCAGTGCTTTGTGGTGGAAGACCTGAGAAAGCTTTTAGTTTTTATCCTCTCAGGGAAAAGCAGTACAACATGATGGCTCTAACAGTTACCTCATGAAAGAAAAAAAAAAAAAAGGAAAATCCAAATTAGCATTCGTGCAGCAGCTTTTCCACGTGTAACTGTGTTTAATTTCCCCACCTCAGGTGGCTGTATCCTGGTGCTGAGTAGGAACTTTGTGCAATATGCCTGCTTTGGACTGTTTGGAATTATAGCATTACAGGTAGGAGGCTTAAATCTTCATACCTTCTAAACTGTACCTTTCAAATCTCTCTTAGCCCCAGTATTCCCAACATGTTTAAATATAACTTGCAACCCTGGAGTTTTTCTCCACCCTGGCCTAGTGCCAGTCCTTGATGGCATTGAACTATTTTGCTGCTTCTGTTCTCCTGATGTGCCTAATAGATGTAATTGCAATTAGTCAGCTCGGAGACATTCATTCAATACTTGACCTTGACCAATTTAGCAGAAGTAACTGGCAGTTTACCTGGATGTCAGTTAATGAGCCAAATGTGGAACTTGCAGTTGCTTTGGCCTTCAGCTGTGCTCCCACCACAAAGGATCCTAGCTAGTAGCATCCTTCCCCTACAAAACCAGGGAGTTTTTGGGGGCCTAAAGCACAAATCAAATTCTGGCTTCCATTCCATGTTTTACGCAGACTCACTGGACCACGCTGATGTAACCTGCCTTGTTTCCCTCACTATATTGTATTTATAATTGAATTCTGCTATGGCTGGTAGAGACTTGAGATTGTAACAGAAATTCAGTGTCAGAATTTCTACGGTGTTTTAACCTGTTTTATTCTTTGCCTAGACTATTGCATACAGCATTCTATGGGACCTGAAGTTCTTGATGAGGTATGCCTGCTTCTGGAAGTTTTTATGGAAACAGAATGAAAACTGCCACTCGGTGGCAGAGGAAATGATAATTTGTACATAGTATTTACTAGAAAGATTTTAGAAGTGATGCATTTACATTAAAAAAGAAATGACAGCACTTGAAAAATCGGGAGAGTCTGTGCTAAACTGCAGACAGCAGGCTCAGGAAGGGAAAGACTAATCCTAACCCACTGGGATCCAAGTGCTAACCTTGCTGAGAGCTCATCCAGCTGTCTACACTGGGTCAGAGTTGCTTTTATTTCCTAAATGGCTAAAATAGCAACTCTGCTTCTGCATGACTGAAGCCATTTTCTGAGAAAACTACAGCATGCAGTCACTGGAGTGGCTTCTGGGATTTTAAACCTCTTAACGCCTTCCCTAAGGACAAGACAAGATTATAAACATGAGCTTTCCTGTCAGGCCCTAAGTGATGGTTTGCTGTTGCCTTTCCACCCCTCTGAGGGGAGGAGAGCACAAGAGCTACACTCTGGGCTTACTACAGCCCTGTCAATGTGTAACTTTTTAGCAGTGCTGCTGCTCTGTTTTCTCAAAGCAACCTCTGAACTACTTTGGCATATATGGCTAAACCTGGGGTACAGAATAACTTTTAGCACAACTAAATCCGTGTTGTAACAGCCACTGAAGCAACTGTGCCTGAGTGGTGGGTGCTGGACTTCCCTGGCAGGCTGTGTTCCCACAAATCCTTGGCGTGCTCAGTGCTGCTGGGGCTGGGAAGTCTAACACAAGACCAACACATCCCACGGTGCAGAGCAAGTCACTCCTCACTCTCACTCAGATCCTTACTGAAGTTGTCAGAGAAGGTTTTACAGATACAGATCAGTGCAAGCTGTACTAAACTGCTTTTTCTTTTTTTTTTTTTTTCCTTCTCCTTTTTCCCCATTTGTGTAGGAATCTTGCCCTTGGGGGAGGCTTGCTGCTGCTTCTGGCTGAGTCCCGCTCGGAGGGGAAGAGCATGTTTGCTGGTGTCCCCACCATGAGGGAAAGCTCCCCAAAGCAGTACATGCAGCTGGGGGGACGTGTGCTGCTCGTCCTCATGTTCATGACCCTGCTACACTTTGACATGAACTTCTTTTCTGTAAGTATCCCAGCATTATAGTATGAGTTGAGCAACTAGAATGTAGTAGCAGTGCCCAGATGGCCTGCAGGATCTGCTCAATGCTTACTGAAATCTATAAGTAAAATTAGTACTCTAGAAGAAGTTATTAGGTTGTCTGTGCCATGACAACTGAACTTATCCAAGCTCTGCTCTGACGTTGGTGTATCTATTTAAGAACTGTGTAAGTAAATGGCTTTTTTCATGGCTTTTTCCCTTGCAGATTCTGCAGAACATTGTGGGCACAGCCCTGATTATCTTGGTGGCAATTGGCTTCAAGACTAAGCTGGCTGCCTTGACTCTGGTCATCTGGCTGTTTGGCATCAACATCTACTTCAATGCCTTCTGGACCGTCCCAGCCTACAAGCCCATGCACGACTTCCTCAGATACGATTTCTTCCAGACCATGTCTGTCATTGGAGGGCTCCTCCTCGTGGTTGCACTGGGTCCCGGCGGAGTCTCCATGGATGAGAAGAAAAAAGAGTGGTAACAGGAATAGCAACACTTGTTGGGACATACTGTACTAAGTCCAGAACTGATTCTCTATGGATTCAACAAAAACTGCCAGCATTTTACACGTACATGCCCCCTTCCTATAAAAGGCACAGATGTTTTGAATTTGATTTACTGTGGCACCAAGTAATACAATAGATAAAACCCTATTTCTTCAAGGAATGTTGCCTAGGCTTATTCTAACTTCCTAGATTTGGAACTAACCCAAGGAACCTGCATTTTGCTGATGCTTCAGTGAATTGCAGTAGAACAGTTGCTGTCTGGAATGTCAGCAATGTCTTAAAACTTGCAGAAAGGTGAGCAGATACAGCTGGATCATTCAGGGTGCTGTTGGGTTGTAGCTATAACTAAAAAAGTGGATCCCCTTTCTTGCCCTCATCAAAACTGTCTTATGCATAAGGAGTTCCATTGCTGGTTATAGCATTGCTTAGCAAGGTGGAAAGCAGCATCTAAGAAAACCCAGAAAATCACTGTTATTTTGCTGCTCGGAGGCCTGTAATTCCCTTTTGTTTAACAGGGAGAGGTCTTTCCTGCTCCTGAACAGAAGGCAAAAAGAAAACCCTGAAAGTAGTTGTACCCCTTTCTGGGTAAGAAAAGTGAGAGGGTTTTCTAACATGTCCCAGTTCTGCCCTTGGGGGAACAAGGGAGAATCCTGTATTAATCATGAATCCTGTATTGCTAATCAGATGTAAAGGAAGTGGGGGAGATAATCCTGAAGAGACAGAATGTTAGATTCTGTGAAAATTCTGTGCCAAAAGAATTCTTTATTCTGCATTCTTTCCCCAAAGTTTCCTCTCCTGAATTCCCAAGAAGGGAGCCAAGTTGTGCTGCAGGTTCCATAATAAAAGCTCCTTTCTGCTATTAACCAGCTTCCATCCATATATGCCCCAAATTCGTATTTGAATTGCAGGTTATTGGTGAAAATGTCTTGAGAATTACAGAAATTCCCCTTTTCTGTGCACTCAGTGCTTGCCATATGAGAGCAGTCCATCTCCTAATCTGTAGTCTTTGCTTCTTAGATTCACTTCTGTCAGTCTCTTGGCTGTAAAAGTCCCATCTGACTGAAGAGCTGGGGTGCTGAGCTCTCCAGGGCAGCCCCTCCTCTGCCACCTCAGACCACCCAGAGCTGTGCAGGGAGGAAATGTGGAAGTGGCCCCCGTTCCCAACTCTGCAAACGGTTATAGCTGAGGAATGTGAGTGCAAAGCCTGGGCAGTGGAGAAGCAGCCAGGGATGGACCTTCCACGGGAGGAACTCGTGAGGGTGAGGAGAGGAAGGCCCCGTTTGGCCTCTCAGTGCCACAACCTCTGTGCCACGACTGTGCTTAGTGCTGCTCAGAGGAGACATTTTGTCCTCTCTTAGTCAACTAGGTGTGAACCTGTTTCACTAGATTGTGGAGGAATTCTAGACAGCATGAGCCTTACCAGCTTCCTACCATTACACTGATTCCTTGCACTGTTGTCTCCCCTGAGGAAGATGCTCACCTCTTTGTTCAAGGAGGAATTCAGCTGAACGTCTCCAGTGGGAGCTGTTTCCTAGGGTCTCCTGAGAAGGACACTCGCCTGGACAGTTCAGTTAAACGGCTGCTTTTTAGGAGAGAAAACTGGGCTGAAAGAACTAATGAAAAATAGAAGAGCACTGTTGAAAGTTAAACCAGTGATTTCATCATCTTAAGGGGATAATAGCCTCTGTAAGGGCAAGATGTGCTGCTGCTGGAGGAAGCCAGTTGCTATCCCAGAACAGTTAGGGTTGGAAGGGACCTCTGGAGCTCATCTAGTCCAACCCCCACATCCAGATTGATGGGAGGGGAATTCAGCATTAAGGTCAGGTCACTGATGGCTTTCTTTCCAAGAAGTCTTGCAAGAGAAGTCTTCACCTCAAATGTTCCCTGTGCCTGACTCTTCCTGGCTAAACAAACTGATCCTTTCAGTCACAGATCTGCAGCCCAGGAGGCTTTCACTGTTTCACTGCAGGTCTTACAATGGTTCTAGACTAATCAAGGCAGCCACTCTCAGATACCTGAACTGCTGTTGATGTTCATAGTATTTATAAATGACAGAAACTACTCCTGCAAGTAGCCCCTTAAGCTGTCTTTCTCAACTTCCTTGTGTCCTGTCTAAGGAGCTGGATGACAGACTAGTCTGAAATACTGACCAGTTTCCTCTGTGAAAATCAAGTCCCCTTTCCAACCCAAGACCCTAGAAAAGGAACTGATGCTGTCCCCCGCAGCAGGAATACTTCAGTGTTCCAGGGGCACAGTTAGGTGGAGGGCATTATCAGATACTTCTAGGCAGCACAATGTGCAGACTTACTAACTGTGAGTCCCGATGCAGAAGATTCTGGTTTCCTACATACACTGCTGTACTTGTGCATCTCCCAGAAATATGGTGACCTCTCCCCGTGGCTGAGAAGCTCTCACAAGCAGGATGTCAGCTACCAATTGGCTCTGCAAAGTGTTCTGGAATTCATTCTGAATATATTTTTGCTTTCTATGTGGAAAAAAAAAAAAGAAGTATAAATTCTCATTTTATGCTGTATTTTGTACCTTAGTTGTGTTTGAAAATGTTTTGATTTTTGAAAACAATCAAAATAAAACAATGGCATCTTTGTATCCACTTGGCGTGTGTGGCTGGTGCTGCTCCACCGCTGAGCTGCTGTGCTTTCCTGCCTACCAAAACTCAGCTTTCTGTAAAAACCTGGACTTGACTGCAGCAGCCCATCCTTCCCTTGGTGTGGGGCTGGCTTGAAGCTCTTGGAAGGCAACTTCCTTCCACCCTATTATTCCTCTCCACACCTCTAACAGTTAACTGGAATGGGCAAACGCTTCATCCTCTGCTCCCACTGGAATTGTCACAAACAGACTTAAGGCCAGGTATTTATCATAAAATTTATTACCCACTGGTTTTTTTCTTGAAGTTTTTGGGCTTTCGATGATGGCTCTTGAATTTCTTCTTTAAAGGGCCTGTCTGTTTCTGTAGAGAAAAAAAGTTAATCAGCTTATTTCCAACATCCAAATCAAGCCTTGCCTGAGACAGCTTAAAGAGAGAGTGTGATCTCCTTCAACAGCCACAATGAGCCCAGCCCTGCTCACAGAGCCACGATCCTGCAGCTCAGCACCTCTTTCTCCTGGTTTCATTAGGTACAAACTGACAGGCTCCCTGCAGCAATGAATCCAAACTTTATCCAGCCTTAACCTTCTAGTTTGACACATTTATAAAGTAAGGCAATGCCTCAAAAGTGGCAGAAAAATGATCTAGAGGGATGCTGTGACTGCAAAAGGGCTTAATTTTTTTGTGTATTTGGAGAACAATTACAGAACCCACAAGACAAAACATCAGCCTGCCTTCTAAGATGTTGTGGGGCAGGATCCCACCAAAGCCGAGCTGTTTGTACAGCTCAGTACCGCAGCCAGGATAAATATTGCCTGGCAGGAATTCACACCTCGGGATGCAAGTCACTGTCTGGCACACAGGGAAAGTCTATTCTGAACAGCTTTGCACCTTCTGCTGGTTCCCAGACGGGAATAGCTGGAACACCTACGGGATGGGATCCCAGCTCCACACCCCCTGCTGCTGCAGGCAGCGGGATGACTCCCACCTTTCCTCTCTTGTTGCCAACTGCTCTGCTGCCATCCCTCCTCGCCCCGTGCTCTCCGTTCGCGTCTCCGTTCTGCTTGGCCCCGTCGTCCTCGCTGTCTGTCACAAAGTCATCGCTGCCCTTTGTGGTCTGTGGAGCTGATGGGTTTTTTTCTGGGAAGAGCGCAGCTAAAATACAAAGATTGAGCTCAAAATCAGTTCCCTGTGCACACAGGCTCTGCCTCCCCTAACTTTGCTTTAAGGGTGATACGCTAAGCTGCTTCCAGTCACCAGGCATACATGTGTCACTACTGAAATACTTGGGAAATAAACACGCTGGTGCTTTATTGGAAATGTGCCTTGGTGCTCTTTCTATTCCCGTTCTGGGAGCTTCAGCACAGGTGGTGCCATGTGTTACACCTCTGCTGCTGCAGCAAGATGGATTTGCACCTCCAGATCCAAGCAGAACGGCCTGACCACCTTCTGTCAAAGACTTGCTGAGAAACAAGGAAAGTGGAGATTCCTAAGCAGCAAATCCCAGTGGATCTTTTATCCCTTCCCTCACATCTTGCACGATCCAACTCATTATTACTTAGCATTAACTATTTCTTATTTGGTGGTGGTAAGCTTTTCCAAAACCCAAGGACTCCCAACTGGATGAAGTCAGGTGCCTCTGGCACAGCAGCATCAGGCACCAATTGTGAATAAACCAGGAGACAGCCAACAAACTCCCTTCAGGACATGGATGACACCAAGGTTCTCACTCACGTGGGTACAGATCACTCATGCTGTCGTCTGTCTCCTCTCCATCCTCATCGCTGGACTTTGGTTCCCAGAACTCCTCTTTCCTGTGAGGCTGCCTGCTCCCGTTTGTTTGGTCATCAGGGTGCTGTGCCCGCTGCTTCTTCTGTCTCAGGCAGGCAGGGACATATTCCACTCCTTCCCTCTGGCATTCCTCATCTAAGAGTGATGCACTGATCAGCTGCCCAGTCCCTGAGTCCTCCCATTCCCAGCTCAAGCTTGTAGGAAATGCAACTCAAAAGTACAGCATGCTCCAAATATACATCCATATAATCTACTGCGTTATGGATCAGGGAAGATGTTAACACAGATTGTGCTGGACACATGAACCACACTCCATGGGGGAGTTTTAGAGCTGATCCTCCCAAGGAAGGATGTTCCAAGGTACTTGCCAGAGGCCAACTGCTCCCTATATCTGAGACCTTCCCTCCTAGCTGAGGGAAGTTACGCTGACAGTAACACGCTGCCGACAATTTAAACAAAACTGTCCCGCTCACTTCAGAGATCCACTGTAATTTCAACAGCTCAGGAAAGAAATGCTGTCTGGTTACAGCCTCAGAAAAGCTACTTACACATTTTCAGGGCCTTCTGGTAGCGCTTCCCTTGGACATGCCGCAGGACGTGCTCTGGAAGCTTGTTGATGTGTCTGAGGGTGAGCTTGCAAAACAGCTGGTGTCTGACAGACACAGAAAGAGCCAGCAACAGAGTTAAAGTGTGCTATGACCTCCAAATTTTTCACTTACAAGCACCGTACTCAGAGTTGATAGATACTTTATAAAGCCTTTCCCAGTCTCCCCAAACCCATAAAGAACTTCATAAAGCCCAACCACTTTATATCTGAGATTGAACAAAGCGCAAAGCATAACACACAGGAGGAAGAACACGTACAGATTCTTTGTGCTGGGTACGATGTGGGGCTCAAACGCGCCATAGTCAAACTCTCTGGCTGCCTTTATGAGCCGCTGGTACTTCTTGCCGCTGGTGTAAGCCTGCAGCTCCGACAGGCGACACGGCAGCTCGTGTCCTGTCAGCCTGCACCTCACCTGAAAAAAACATTAATGGTCAGGAAACCCAGGGGTTTATCCCACAGAACCTCAGAATCGATTCGGTTGGAAAAGACCTCTGAGATCATCGAGTCCAGCCTGTGACCGATCCCCACCTTGTCAGCCAGACCACGGCACTGAGTGCCACATCCAGGCGTTCCCCAGGGATGGGGACTCCATCACCTCCCTGGGCAGCCCCTTGCAGTGTCTAATCACCCTTCCCGCATCCACCCCAGGGCAGGGGAGGGCAGGACGGCCCAGCGCTCTGCTTCCCGGCCTCCCTCCGCGTTCCTCCGCCCGACAAGCACCTGGGCCAGGAGCTCGCCGGGGCCGAGCCCATCGGGTACCACGCGGTCCCGGCCCCATCGCGGACCCTAAGGAGGCGGCCGCAGCCCCTCGGGACCCTCCGGGTGCCCCCCAGCCCTCACACGGGCGCACCTTGCCCGGCCCCGCGGGGCTGAGCAGCGGGTGCTGCCTCAGGAAGAGCCGCTCCGCCTCGGGCACCTCCGGCACGGCCGCGCCGCCGCCCGGGCCCGGCGCCGCCATCGCGAGGGGCCGGGCCCGGGCGNTCATCCTGTCCCCTCATCCTGTTCCCCGATCCTGTCCCCTCATCCTGTTCCCCGTTCGAGTCCTTTGACCCAGTTCCCCGATCCAGTCTCCTCATCCTGTTCTCCGATCCTGTCCCCTCATCCTGTCCCCTCATCCTGTTCCCCGATCCTGTTCCCCGATCGAGTCCTTTGATCCAGTTCCCCGATCCAGTGTCCTCATCCTGTTCCCTGATCCTGCCCCCTGATGCAGTCCCTTGATCCTATCCCCTCATCCCGTCCCCTCATCCCCTTCCCTCATCCCGTCCCTTCGTCCTGTCCCCCGATCCTGTCCCCTGAAGCCCTTATCAAGAGCAGATTAAACTGGTGTGTGTTTGTTGATAGTGTGGATGGGAGTTCTTTGCCGTGCTATAGGCAGCTCTGTAATGGAAATTTTATCTTATTTCATTTAAATTATAACCTAACCCATAGTGTTTCACAGGCGGTTGCTCCTTTGAGACTTAAATCAACGGATAAGCAATATTTCATGCAATCATCAAGTTAACTGATATCACCTAAATACAAGCTTTTTAAAGCAGCGACACTACAAAGGATCTTTCTTACTCTGTGTAGGCATCGCAGTGCTTGATCAGCAGAACATTGTTTGGATATCCCCTAACTAAAGCAGGTTCTGGTCTGGTTCAAAAGGCTAGAGGTAAGAAAATATTTGGGCTTCTGCCCTGCTGCATCCTACTACCAAGATGTAATATTTCATGCAAGAATTTGGCATCTCTTCTCTATAAATCCTATTCCTATTTCTGGTTTTCTGTAGATGTTTGTTTGAGGTTCTGCAGACCACAAAGTTCTAGAGCAGCTGCTGGCACATCTGGACAGGATACCTTGCTGAAATGGGGCCTTCTCCTGGTCCCTCTGACCACGTTTGGTCTCGGCACATGGCAGGTACAAATAAATACTTCATTTTTTCTAGAAATGACCACTTGAGGGCTGTCAAGTTTTTCCATCTGTTCGGTCTAGTTCAAACCACAGGCAGGATAAAGATTTGCTGTTACTTTACATTTCTGTTTTCCAAGTGTCCGCTTGTAAGTCTTTAAAGGAAGTCTTTTTTTTTACACTTTTATTTCAGTATAAATATTTCCTCAGTTGCAGTCAGTTGCCTCTCTTTTTATATCTCCAATTACCCTGATTTAGACCAGGTCTGATGAGAAAATTATGACCAAGGTTTTAAGGCTTGCTGGGGTTGTTACATTGCTCTGTTCTACCCCAAGGAGTTACTTTCGTGTTTGTTTACTTCCAGGTTCAGCGGCGCAAGTGGAAATTAGATTTGATTGCACAGCTGGCATCAAGAATCACAGCAGATCCCATCCCTCTGACTTTAGAGTATGGAAACAGGGATGGTTTGTTGTCTACGGAGCACTGACTGGGAGTATTAGATATGGACTGTGCACTAATGAGCTTGTGCTGAACTAACCTGCATGAAAATGGAGGGATGCAATGGAAATTGGGATGTGCCAGCAAATTAGAAAGAGATCCTGTTGAGTTTTTTATTTTTAGTAAAAGGATAAGTTGGTGCTTTCCTATGGGATACTCTAAATGCGTGGGGAAGGATGAATCTCTGTTCAGGAGAATGTGGGACGTAATTCATAGCATTTATAGTCCTGCTGGGGAAAGAGGATGTGGGTGTCTGTGGTGTCCCAAAGGAATTGTCACTGCAACAGGGAGTCTTGGCTCAACAGCAGGCCCTGCACCACATGTGGAGCAGTCGTGTCAGATGTGAGAGAGATTTTTAAGGTCACTTGGTTACCTGGCACAACTCTCAGAAGGGCTCAGTTGTTGGATTCCGTGGTCTGGGATGGGATGGGAAAGAAACGCTTCCCATGGCTGGATGGACAGGGAGGGAGTCCACCTGCTCTGTGATATCTGGGTTGGAAAGAGCTACTCCCTGGGTAGTCCTGATCATGTCTGTGTGATTCACTGTGATAGTAGCAAAATACTAACCCAGCTGCATGTTCCATGAGGAGTTTGTCTTCTGCCTCTGCCAGCAGGCTCAAGTGAACCATTATGGAAAAAGAGAATCCCACGATAAAATCTCCCGATTAAATTTGCCTGGCGCAGCCATGATTCTGTTTTCCTCTTGTTCCATGCAGCCCCATGGAACTGAAGGAGTTGGAGTACAGACCTGTGAAGGTCCGAGGGCGTTTTGACCACTCCAAGGAGCTCTACCTCCTGCCCCGCTCCCTGGTGGACCCCGAGCGGGAAGCCCGGGAAGCCGGGATAATCACGTCCCGCCCGGAGAACGGAGCCAACGTCATCACCCCCTTCTACTGCCCAGAATTCGGGTGAGTTCAGGAGAGTCCTGCTCCACGGGAGCACTCACTTCTCCTTGGAAAAGCTGAATCCTGGTGGTTGGGCTTGCATCAATCACTCCGTGCCTTAAAAAAAAATCTATCAGTCTGTGACATCACTGAGGCTCGATTTGAAATTGTATTTAAATTCCTGTAGAATGTGTACTCAGGTGACAGCAAAAGCGGCAGCAGAAACGTGCGTTGCCTCTTTCTTCGGTCTGTAGTTCTAGGCAGCAGCAGGAATAAATTCCCTTTCACTCCTGAGCTGTACTTCTTTATGTAACTCCAGGGTCATGATTTTAGTCAACCGAGGATTTGTGCCCAAGAAGAAATTGAAACCGGAGACCAGGCTGAAGGGACAGGTGAGGGGGATCCAGGAATGGGGGGTGTTACTTTGTGCCCCTTGGTTACCCAGAGGCACCACTGACCAATCCAGAAAGGCAGGAGCCATGTTCAGCATCATGGGAGGTGACTTAAATAGTCATTGCACTTTTCAAAGACAACAGACCTTTGTTTCTCACCATTTTGTTAAGTAAATAACGTGTTTTACAAACAAGGAACTGTTCTTGTTCTGGTTTTTTTCCCTGCTGTGTTACAGCACTGCCCCATTACAGGGAACAATCACTTCATTTATGCTCAGACCCTTCAAGTGCTACATTTTCCTGACAGGACTTGATGTGTCAGAATATGAAATCAATCTTGTAACAACTCGTTTTTCTTTCTGCACTTCTCCTCAGATTGAAAGTGAAATTGATCTCACAGGGGTAGTGAGGTTAACAGAAAAAAGGAAACCCTTTGTGCCTGAAAATAACATTGAAAAAAACCGCTGGCACTACCGGGATGTGGAGGCCATGGCCAAGGTGACCGGTGCTGAGCCCATCTTCCTCGATGCAGATTTCAGTAAGTCACAGAGGAACCCGGCCCCACGTCCAGTTTACATCACTCTCCCTCCCTTTCCCCTCAGTTCTCCTCCTGTGCTCTGCCAGCCCACTGTTTTGAAGGTGACAGGGAGCCTGCAAGAAGGCTGGAGAAAGGCTTTTGTCAGGAGCATCAAAGATAGGACGAGGGGGAGTGGCTTCAACCTGCCAGAGGGAGTTATTGGGAAGGAATTCTTCCCTGGGAGGGTGGGGAGGCCCTGGCACAGGGTGCCCGGAGAAGCTGTGGCTGCCCCCTCCCTGGAAATATTCCAGGCCAGGCTGGATGCAAGCTTGGAGCAACCTGGGCTAGTGGAAGGTGTCCCTGCCCATGGCAGGGGGTGGAACAAGATGAGCTTTAAACTCCCTCCAACCCAAACCATTCTGGGAATTCTATGAACTTGGGAACACCGCTGCCTGAGGAAGTGCAGGGTATCCACCAGACTTCCCACCTTCTTCCCCTCTTACACACAAGGCAGATCCACGCTGTGCAGACCAAAGATTTACCTTGGCTGTGTTGTCCCTGCAGAAAGCACAGTGCCAGGGGGGCCCATCGGGGGCCAGACCAGGGTGAGCCTGCGGAACGAGCACATGCAGTACATCATCACCTGGTAAGGGCCCAGCGGGCCTGGGGGCCTGCCCCGGGCTGCTTTGGAATGCCTGGATGAGCTCCTGAGCTACAAAAGCCCAGTTTTAACCTAAATAGCTTGTGCTAGGTGATTGGACTTGGTTATTGCAGCTGTCTTAGGGAGGTTCAGTCCACCCTGGAACGGTGCCAACGTGTGATTCTCTGTCATAGGTACGGCCTGAGTGCTGCAACTGCCTTCTTGTGGTACAAGAAATTTATACAGAAGCTACCTCTGTGAGGGCAAGGAACCTCTTTGTGCTACAGTCAAGAGCAGACTTTTATGGATGACAGGAGCCTGATCAGCTCTAAATAACTGAAGCACCTGAAATTTCAGAGCAGTTTCAGCAAACATGTGCAGCTATCAAGCTGCAAATAGACTTTAAGCAACCCCTGCAAACTGAGCTCCCACCAGTGTGATTTGGCTGCAGCTTGGGAGCACTGAACTTCAACAGGAATCACAAAGATATGTTTTTCTGTCATGATTGGTTGTAAGCTACATTTTAACATTTCCACTTTCCTTAAGTGTTCCACTTTTCCTTATTTTCCTGAAGACAGATCCAGAGGATTTTGTGAAATCAGCCTCTTTGCAGCAAGTAGTCATTCCTGAAGTCAGGAATGGCTCACAGCAGTTGTAGCAGAATAAATAAAGGCCTGCAGGTCTTTGCCTTGTGACTTGCATTGTGCACCTTACACAGAACAGCAGCATGGACACTCAGGTCTAGCTGGGGAAGGCAGCCTGTGGCTTTGAAAGAGGATGAGGGCTGGCAAAACCAAGCAGCTACCACAGCTGCAGCCTGGGTAGCCTCCACACTGCCAAGGCAGCACTCAGGAAACAACAGAAGCACAGAAAGGTCTTGATTCTTCCACCCTCAGCCTGCCTCCACAGGAGGAGGCACTGCAGCCCTGGAAGGTTTTAATGCTGTGTGTAAGCCATAGTGCAACCCAGTCCTAAGTACTGGTGGAGAAATCAAGTGCCATTTCTAATTTAGATTTGCAAAACCAAGCCAGGCTTAAAGCCAGAACTAGCCCAGCTCAACTTCATGATCCCAGATCATGTGCAGCTGAGCTGCTGGGCTGTGTGTTCAAGAGAGAGGAGTTACTACACAGCACTAGTAATTAAGGAAAGTTGTTCCAAGTACATAACCAGCTCTGTGCAGCCGTGTTTGCACAGCAGCGTTCTGTCACTGGGTGGAAGGCAAACAGAAGTACGGCAATGCCACTGTGTCACTCCCTGCCTAGAACACTCCCACGAACAGAGACCACTGAAACAGCTGGGGTTTATTATGTACAGAAAACACGGTCCAAAGCAGTACATCTTCAGCCCAGCTTTGTAGCCAGTTCTTTAGCCTTTGCCTTCTCGAGCTTCGCAATGCGAGCCACCGATTTTGGACCCAGGACGTTCCCGCCCCAGTGACGACGGATCTGCAAGGAAGGGAGAACAGGTTAGAGGCCTCGCTCCATCTCTTACTGTGTCACTCAATTCTGCACGAGGGGAAGAGCTCCCTCAACTAGAAAGTCCTACACATTTCAAGCACTGCACTGCCCTTTGGGGCAGCAAAGAGAAGAGCTTAAGATCTTTCCCAGTGAGGGATGGTGGATTCAGCTATCCCTTAACTCCTGAATTTGGGGGATGGAGTTTAGCTTAGCTACAATCCTTGCCCTGGGGTTGCCGTTTACTTCTAACCTGGTGACAGCTTTCAC
Organism: Gymnorhina tibicen; assembly: GCA_013399875.1. Classification (NCBI taxonomy): domain Eukaryota; kingdom Metazoa; phylum Chordata; class Aves; order Passeriformes; family Artamidae; genus Gymnorhina; species Gymnorhina tibicen. The sequence goes on from VXAZ01009309.1 coordinate 3,867,190, forward strand.
ATTTTACCCCATCTTCAGGTAAAGAATCTGGGTACACTGTAAGCAAACCCAGGTATAACACACCCAACAAACTACAAACTGATGTCACTACGTCCCATTTCCCTGGGAAGCTTTTGGGAATGTTCACAGTATAAAGACAAGGCCAGGAGCACAGAGGATCTTACCTCATCATATCTGTCATTGTAGTTGGTCTTGACAGCCTCCACCAGCTTGGCAAGGGCTCCCTTATCCTCCCTGTTGGTGACAGTTTTAGTTCCTTTAGAGCCTCGATTTAACATTTTCTGTTAATAGTTTGCCATAGAATTTGAGAGCTTCTAGTAGCAACCCAATTTTTCAGGTTAAGCAGAAGCATCACTTGCAAAGCATTAACACTTACAATCTGTACTGCTCAGGTTAAGGCTAACAGTTCCACACAGATTTTAGAGTAACCGCCCTTTTGGTAAACCAAAATAATCTGCACCCTCAGGACCTGATAGAGACATTTTGATCAGACATTACAGAGGTGGTTTTTAATTTTACTACTTTAGAGAGACCCAAGTTTGCTACCCACCTGCCCTAAAGCCTGTGCTTAGGGCCGTTTGCTTTCTCCACAACAGAATCAAGTGAGCTCCCGGAACACTTACGGGTTAACCTGGGTGAAGGCCACGGAGGTGCAGGTCTTCCTGTGGACCAGTCTGCCCAGCCTGGCTTTGCCCTTGATGATGCAGTAGGGCACCCCCATCTTGCGGCACAGGGCTGGCAGGAAAACCACCAGCTGAAAGGGAAGGGAGTGCTGAGTAACCGAGGGAGGACATCCCTTTGTGCTGGGTGCCAGCCTGGGCTGTGGCAATTGCTCAGTGTTAAAAAGCTCGTTTTGCTCTTCACTGCTGGTTCAGGTGAAGAAATTCAAAACATCATTGCAAGGGCCCAGCCTCACTGTCAAACCAGGACAACTACAAACATGCGTAAGCATCCCAGTTCTGGTAAATGTGTGTTTTTATGCATTCTCTTTCATTCATTATATTTGTCCTAAAATGCATTTTTGCCTTAAAAGCACTTCTGACCCCACCCTATGTCACACAGGTAGGGTGTAACATGCTCACCTCAATGGGGTCTACATCATGGGCAATAACGACAAGCTGAGCTTTCTTGTTCTCCACCAGAGTTGTGACAGTATTAATGCCTGAAAAACAAGTTCTAGATAAGCTTTGATTCCTCTCAGTCCATTTTTAAAGCTCTGATTTCACACCACAGCATCACGATGGAAGTTACAAAAACTTTTCACATCAGTTGGCACAAAGACATTTCATGGACAAGTTGCTAAAGCTCAGGGTTAAAAAGCTCGTCTATTTTGCTCTTCACTTTGAGCTCAGGTGAAGAAATTCATACATCATTGCCATAGCCTGTCCAAGCCTGTCTGGCTCAAGAACCAACTGCTCCATCAGTTTTCTCTCTCACCAAGTGCCACACTCCCATACTCCATCAGCTCAGCTACAAAGTTACCTGCTCGGAGGACTGGTGGCCGCTTGGTTGGAGCGTCTCCCTTTCCTGCAGCTTTCTGCTCTGCACGAGCCAGTAGCCTCTGCTTCTTCTCTTGCTTATTTTCAGGCCTGTATTTGTGTGCCAGCTTCAGAAGCTGTGTAGCTGGAAAAGAACACCTACTAATTAGTTGCATGACCTGAAAATCTAAGCATTGCTTTTGAATAATACTGCAGTGCATCAGCGATCTTGGTGGTTGTCATCACATTTTTTTACACAGCAAAAAGTGATCATCATTTGCACAGTCCAAGTGAAGAGCACCTTGAGAGCCCCTTTTTGCATGCACCTCATGGCGCTGAGAGCTCCTTGACTGTTTGGATAAGGAAATGCCTGTGGACCTCCACAGCAATTATGGTTAGAGGCAGTGCACTGGCTCCTTTAAAGCACAGAATTTATGAGGACAAAATTATTATACACAAGTCCAAAATTGTTTGCATAGACTCATTCACAAAAGACCCCTAAATCCCTTCTTCCTTCAGTGCCAGCCTGTAGGATGCTGGTTTTCCCCCAAAACCTGCCATCCTATAGATTTCTCAATCTGTTTACGCCACCCTGAGCAGTTTCTACATCGAGCTGGAAGAATGGAATCACAGTTAAGATTTAACGCAGGGTTTGGATCAGTAAACAGAGCTTTGGTACTTCCTAAATCCCTTTTCAGGGTACACAGCAGCGATCCAAGATTTAAGTCAGCAAACTGATTTTGACACCACCCTGGTCACTGTTAAAGCCTCCCTAAAACACTTCCACAGATACACCCCAGCTTACCTTTGTTAAGGCTTATTTCGGTTTGTTTCCCCTTCCCTGGAGCACATCCCATTTACAGCCCAAGCCAAGAGAACCTTGTGGGGCACATCCTCACCTGTCTGGCGGTCCAGGGCCTGGGTGAACTGGTTAATGGCAGGAGGCACCTTCAGGCGTTTGTAGAGGATGGACCTCTGGCGCTGCAGCCGGATGTAGCGTGGCCATTTCACAAACCGGGTGAGGTCACGCTTGGGCTGGATATCCTGTCCTAAAAAAACACAGCCTTTAGCTCAGGGCTGCCCCAAATCCAGAGCAGCAGCACGAGAACAGCACAGGAGCATCAGTGATCTTGGTGGTGATGTGTCAGCACGACCACTCAGATAGCAAATATTCTTTCACATCATCTGCGCCCCGTACGAGAATGGCACTGCACAAGTCTGGAGTGATTTCCCACAGAACGTGGAAAAGGGAAAGACTCATCCCAATAGCATCATATAACGAATCCGTGTAATAAGGGAAATTGAGCAAACTGCCCAGCATCACCTTCGTATGGACAGCTGTTAACTGCGGGCAGCAAAACAACTGCCTTCATCACCCTCTCCACTCTGCAGCAGGAATTTGTTTATAATTTAGACATCTGTTCATTGCACAAGAAAAAAACATGGAGAAAATATCCCAAATATCCACGTACTCACCAATGCCAAAGTTCTTGGGCCTCTTCTCAAAGAGGGGATTGACAACCTTCTTGGCCTCCTGCTTCTTGACTACAGCAGGGGCCGGGGCCACCTTCTTGCCCTTGGCCTTCTTCCCTTTCGGCTGCAAGCAAGAAACACACTCTGTCTCCTTTTGCCTCCAAAACTTGCGTGCTTGGACAAGTTACCAGCCCACCCTGAAAATAAGCATTTATCTTCCCAAGCATTTCACCAGCCTGGCAGCCTCCCATACTCGTCCTGCTCTTTCAAAGAGAGCAAATCCTTCGCTCTGCCTTTACGAGGTTTATAAACCTCTCCGAGAGGGAAAAGGACTAAACCGAGCGTGATGATCGCTTCCCCGACAGCAGCCGAGCCACCCCCACCGCGCGTTACTGACCACCGCGATCCGACCTACCCCGGGAACCCGCTGCGGCCTGGCCGGGCAGGCCGAGCCGGCAGCAGCCGCAAGTCCCCGGCCCGGGCGGGCAGGCCCATAGGCGGCCTTCCCCCATCACCGCAAATCGGGCACGAAACACCGCTCCGCCGCCTCCCCCGGCTGCCGAGCACCGGCGCGGCGCTGCCGCGGCCCAGCGGCGGCGGCGGATGACGGCGAGCGGCCCCGGATGGCGGCGGATGGCCCCGGCCCCCCCCGCGCCGCCGCCATCACTCACCATCTTGGGNGGGGCGGGGCCGGGGGTCCGTGAGGGGAGGGTGCGGCCATGGCGCAGCCCCGGGTGCTGCCCCAGAGCAAGGAGACCCTGCTGCAGTCCTACAACAAGCGCCTCAAGGACGATGTCAAGTCCATCATGGACAACTTCACCGAGATCATCAAGACGGCCAAGGTGAGCCTGAGCGGGCTCTCCCCCGCGGGAGCACTCCGGCTGCTAAGCGGAAAAGGGCGGGGGCACGTGAGGAAGAAGGGGCTGTGAGGGGAGAGCAAAGCCCGTGAGCGGAGAGGGGAGGACCTTTCATAGAATCTCAGAATGTTAAGGGCTTGAAAGGGACCTTAAAGATCGTCCCGTCCCACCCCCTGCCGTGGGCAGGGACACCTTTCACCAGACCAGGTTGCTCCAAGCCCCGTTCAGCCTGGCCTTGAACACTATGTGTGAATTAAACTGTAAATCACATACAGATGTGAATTTCACATATATAATATGTGATCTCATTTCACATATATAGGAAATTGACATACACATATGTGAATTTCACATATATAATATGTGATCTCATTTCACATATATAGGAAATTCACACACATATTCACATATATATTCCCATATATAATATCTTATAACACAGTAATTGTCTATTTGAATCTTAAATACGTAGGGGTGGATTTGTGTACTTTTTCCTTTAGATCGAGGATGAAACTCAAGTCTCTCGAGCAACCCAGGGTGAACAAGATAACTACGAGATGCATGTCAGAGCCGCAAACATTGTGAGTAGCACTGTCCTGTCCAGATCTGTGGGCAGCACATCCTGCAAGGGCTGTTGGGTTCATTACTGAATCTTTATGACATTCCCAAGGACTGCTGCCAGGAGAGTAACCTGATGTCTGGGGTGGCTGGGGAAGGCTAGGTCAGAATTCTGTCAGAATCCTCATGGAATGTGGGAGTTTTTATCCAAAGTTTGGGCAGAAGGAGCAGCTGGGGAGACCTTGGAACTGGAGCAAAGCTCTGTTCTGATGTGTGATTTTTCTCGCTGCTGCAAGGTCCGAGCTGGCGAGTCCCTGATGAAACTTGTGTCTGACCTGAAGCAGTTCTTGATCCTCAATGATTTCCCCTCTGTGAACGAGGCCATCAACCAGCGCAACCAGCAGCTGCGGAGTCTGCAGGAGGAGTGTGACAAGAAGCTGATTGCACTGCGGGATGAGATCTCCATTGACCTGTACGAGCTAGAAGAAGAATATTACTCTTCCAGGTACAAATAGGGCAGTGGACTCTGCCTTACAACTCTAGGCCTTCTTGGGGTAGTTAGTCCAGACCATCAAGTAGTCCTTAGAGTATAGGTGTTGAGAATGTTCCCAAAAATTTTTAGTCCTACTTTTAATTAGGTCAAACTCTTTTTCTGCAACTAAAGCAACTGCCTTTTCCTTGTAGATATCCTACAGGGTATAAATGTCCTGGTGAAGGAGGTGTTCACAGCATCCCAGGTTTGATAGGTAATTTCCTTAGGTTTCTGTTGTAATCGTTAGAAAAGGAGATGAATTCCCTTGGGGGAAATCTCTCTGAAGGAGCCTCTGGCTCTCTCCCTACCAGAGACCAGCTTTCTGAGCTGGGTCCTGATGTCACCACACCTTCGTGGTGAGTCCTTTGACAAGTGACCTGGTCACACATTGTGCCTTTTCCTTCGCAGTCCACTGCCCCCAGCTGCCTCCAGCCCTGCTGGGGTCAACATTTGCAAGGAGCAAACAAACTTGCTCAGTTTCATTGCATTATGAAGTATTGTGATAGGATTTTCTAAGGAATGACTTATTACTGATTTGTTTGTGGGATTTTTAGTATTTTTAAAAGCCTCTTAGCAAACAGACTTTAGAGAATTCAGACACTTTATTTTTTATTTTTTTTGTCATGCACTCCAGCACTTCTAGTTAATGATGCAGTAAATGAAAGCAGAAGAAAACAAATGTAAACCTGGTTATTTTGGCTGCACTTTCCAAGCTAAGTGAAGTCAGTGCAATAATTCTAGGACTTTTAAACAAAAATTAACTTTAAAAAATCTTGTTTAAAATTTCAATGACCAGGTTTTCTACGTTTGACTTTTCCTTTTTTTCTAAAAATTCTGAATGCCTATAACCCCAGCTAAGTCAACTAAATTGCTCAGTATCTTTGAAAGTAAGGCCATTGTTTATGAGTAATATATGTATTTTAAGAGTAAAAAGATAATAATAATATGACACAGCTTAGAGGTACAAGTTTAGAGGTTTTTTTCAAACTTTATTCAGTTTTTTGAGGAGCTTGTGATGATCACAAACCCAAGCACCTGTCCAGGTGCTGATAGGTCCATGGCATAGCAGTGAGCTTATCCAAAGGCATGTGGTGTGGGATGAGAGTGCCCCACACGTGCCAGGCGTGCTTCCCTCACCCTGTCCCCAGACTGCCACCACTGTGTGCTGGTCACTCACTGTTGGACTCAGGGGTTCTGACCGTGCTGGCATGGTCTGTTCACCTGACTGGCCCCAGGTGCCACATAAAGCAGCCCTTGCTGACAGAACTGACATGGAAGCACAAATGCTGATGTACATCACATGGATTTGCCTTCCTGCTCTTTCTTATTGGTCCTGAGGTGAGGAAACCTGGCAACTCTGCAGAGCTGTGATCTGACACTTGTGATCATGTAGCACTTGGTCGTTTGCTTTTAGCACTCCCTCCCTTCCTGTGCTCTTTCTTGTCTTTTTCTGCACCAAAGAAATTGTGTCTGTGTAAATACAGAAACAGTGATTTATTCAAAGTCCTTTTATAATTAGAATACTACAATATTTTTAATGAAATCTTATTGTCTAATGTGGGGGAAGGGTTTCTGTTATGTCACAGCCATGTTTCAATGGCTGTAAACACAACAGCCTTTTTGCCCCCAAAGGGGAGTTCCTTGCTGTCCTCAGAGCCCAGCGATGCCTCTCACTTGTAGGGTCAGGTGTTTGCCAGGCTTTTTATGTGCATGTGGGGCTTTTGATGAGACCCAAAAGCAGGTCCTTGAAACTAAACCCCAGAAGATTGTCCTGAAGGAATCTTTGCATTCCTGCCCCATGTTCAAGTAGTTTTCTAGAGCTGTCCCTCTGCACTCAGACTGGCTGGGTGCCTCAGGGGAGTAGTGAAGTCCCTTCCATGCCCGAGGAGCCCTCCCAGGACAGAGCAGCAGTCTGGCCAGTGCTCCTGGGGGCTGTGCAGAGCTGCTCACTGACCCTGACTTCTGAGGAGTGTTACCTGAGAGGTGGAGCTTAGACTCTGGAACTGTTCTGACTGGGGCAGCAGGAGAAACAGTCATGCTCCTGACACAGCTGAAATGTAACTCCCCTGCCATGATGTGTGGATGCTGTGGTCAGGTTCTCCTGGGAAATCGTGGCCTGAGGTCCATGACACAACAGGAGTTGTAGTTCTGGTTCAGTCCTGAAGGTCTTTGTTAACTGAACCCAGCTCCACTGTGTTGGGGGCTGATCTTCAAGGGATTTTACAGAGGCCCCAGGTATAAAACCTGTATCCACTGCCTTCTCACTTCTCCTGCAAAGCCAGATGGGTGATGCTGCCAGAAAAGAGCTCAGCTTGCAACTAGTTCTTTGTGTGCTTGTTCCCCAAAGTGGTAACTGCAAGTCCAGCTTGCCTTCTCTCATCCTAACCCCCAGACCTGCATTTGTGTTCCATTGCTCCCTCCCCTGAGATCACAGCAGCTGTCTTGAGTGTGGGGTTAAATCTCACATATTTCATGTTTGTGCAATATGAACTGTCTCATATTTCTATACTTAAAATATTTCCCTAAGCATCAATCCATACATTACAAATGTAAATAAAGCTGCAACAACAAAATCACTTGACCCATTGGGTTTGTTTTTCTCTGAATGCAAGCTGCTTTCTGCTCCAGCACTCACTTTGTCTTGGGTGTCTCGTGTGTGCAGCTCCTTCTTCTCTTTGGGATTTGTGTTGGTTTTGTTCCAGTTCTTCCACGTTTCTTTTTAGTTTTGGCCCTTCCACATTATGTTTTCCTCAGAGTTTCCTCCAGGGCAAGAGTTAGCCAGTTGTTTAAAAACCTTATTTTCCCACACTGCTGGTTCATCCAGTGTTGGAATCCAGCCAGCTGCTTTTAGAAGCACTGTTAGCTCAGGCTCTTTGGGAAAAGGCAGGAGCTGTCAGTACTTTATAATCAAACTGGGAAGCTTCAATGGAAGATCCAAACCTCTGGAGCACTTTTTTGGAAGGACAAGGGTGCAAATAGGTTTCCTCTTTATTGTGATAGGGACAGGCCCTAAAACAATTGTAGTCATTTTTCGCTGAAGTGAAATTTAGAGCAGGATTTATATTTTTTTCCTCACTTAGGTTGCAGTCTAATTCCAAGTAAAATAATTGTGGGTAAGGTCTATGTCTCGCTCATCAGTAGCAGAACTGTCACATTTGGGGGTGCCAGGACTTCAGCTCGGATCTTTTCAGAGACTTGGAGTGTCTGGATTAGAATTGAGCCTCTGTTTCATTTTGCAGCAACAGTTCTGTCTCTGAAATTGCCCCAGTCCTCATCAGGCCCAAGAGGTTTTAGGACCAGCCTTTAGAGGGGGTTGTCTTAGGAAAGGCCAGCGTCACACGACTGGGGATGATTTCATGAACACGGACCTTACATCCAGCTTTTTTTTTGCCATTTTCTTAATGTTTTGCTTCTGTCTTGCTCCCTCCACCCTTTCCATCCCTCCCCTCCTCTGTCACCACACCCGCTCTCTCCTCACTGGGGTTGTTTGTTCTGGAAAGCTACAGTCTGTGTGACGGCAATGATCTCCCACTGTGCGAAGCCTACTGGAGACAAGACTTTGCCACGCTGTCCCCCGAGAGCCTCTCGATGCCTCTGGCAGCTGCCACAGCAGAGCAGAGCGTTGCCACCTCGCAGAGTTCCACCCCGTCGCACCCCCACGTGAACGGGCACGGGGCGGGCCCCGCCGAGCATTCCTGAAGAGGATCCGATGCCGCCGGGCGCGGTTCATCCAGCGATGACCCTGCCGCGGCACCGCGCTGCTGGAAGTCTTCCTCCTGCTGTGCTGAGCAAGCGGCTCCTGCTGTCGGGGAGGAGGCACTGGAGCTGTGCTGGCAGATTTCTGCTCCCTGCATGGCTGCAGTGCTCCCTCCACCCCAGGACCTTGCCAGGAGTGTTCCTGTTCCTTAAGAGATAGAGATGAGTAGACACAAAGTGGATCTCGTTATAACAAATTAGAGTCAGGTTTGCTTTAACGTGATAGTTACGTGTAGAGTTCATTAGAAGTCCAGTTTGTTTCCGTGTGAGTGTTGGGAGTTGAATTTCTTTGGGATAAACTTGAGCCAAATGTGGGGGCAGTGAGTGTGCTGGGGTTTTTACTCTGCTTCCCAAGGTTATTGACATTCTGGCTGCTTTAAAGCTCTCTCAGGATGGCATCTTACAACCTCTGGTCTACTGTAAACAGTCTTATAGTATTTTTACACAACAGTCTTCACTGTCAAAATGCTTTAGAAACTTGAACTCTTGGTTTGGGAGGAGGCTCCCAGAAGACCCTTATGGAAGAGCACTGTTTTCCTCTTGGAAGAGGAACAGGCAGACAGGGATCAGACTGGGGGATCAATGATGCCACTTGCTCAAAGCCACAAAGAGAAGCAGTGTCATGCTTTAATCAGTCGATTCCTTCTTCAGTGTTTACACAGAAATTCCTGTTAACAGTCTGAGCTAACATGGAGCCACTGTTTATGTTGGCTTTTAGTTTTGTCTAATGAAAACATCTTGAGAGCAGTGAGGGATACTCGGTTACTCTCAGTTTCCTTCCAAAGAAACACATTTGGTGCTTGGTCTGCAGCTGTTCAGCAGCTCAGCACATCTTCTGTCCTTCCTTTTTGTGGTGGCTCTGCCTTGGCTCGAGCTGTGCAGCTGAAAGGGAGATGCCACTGAACTGGAACACTGTCACCACAGCTCGGTGTCACGGGCACCACAGAGCCACCAGTGCATTCCTACAACTGAGCTGAGCTTCCCCAGCTTTCGGCTGTAATGTCTCATTTCTTAGGATGTGAATTTTGCTATTATTTTTTGGTTTCTTTTTCTTCCATTCCATTTATTTTTGTAATTAGGTGACTTAATAAAACTGACTTGTTTCGTATAATTTTTAAGGCGTGTGTTTTCAGCCACAGGGCTTTGTGAAAGTGTCACAATATGAGCGTGCATATGCAATGGGATAAGCGTTCCCTTGCAGGCTGTGAAGAAAACCCCGCTCTGCGCAGTTGTTCCCGTACAGGGACTGCAGAAACCATCACGAAACTCGCCCGTGCTCTGGGGACCTCACCCCCGCGCAGGGGGAAGCTCGGGTTTGTCCTACCCTAAAGGGACGTTTGGCAAGGAAAGGTTTGGGAGCCGCGGCGGAGGCGGGCCGGAGGCTGCCTGCGGGGCTCCGGGGTGGTGGCTGGAAGGAACGGGGGTCGCGGGGCGACCCGCAGCCCCCCAGGAGAGCCCCGAGCACCCCGGCGTGGCTGAGGGATCCCTGGTGGCCGTGCCGAGCCCGCGGCAGCCCCGGCGGGGGCGGCTCCGGCTCGGCGGCTGCAGCCGCTCCGCGCGCCCGGCGCTGCCGTCACTTCCGGCCGGCGCGCTTCAACCGTCACTTCCTGCCGGCCGCTGCACGCGGGAGGTACCGCGGCCCCCACGGAGCCCCGGTGCCTCTGGGATCCGGGCCCGGGGCGGCAATGGCCAGCTTGGCCGCCCAGGACTCCTACCTGCAGGGCTTGGCCAGGAGAGCCGGCGTGCAGCACGCCCCGGAGTCGCGGAAGAGGAAATTTGGTACTGGAACAGTAACGCTTCGGTTCTGTTCTCTCCTGCCGGTTCGTGGGAGGCCGGGCGCGACAGCCGTGCCCGCACGGGGTGCTTGGCCCGGGGTTGTGCCGTTTTATAACGTAACACCAATCTGCTGAAACACGGAGCTCCCGAACACGTTGTGCACGTTGTGCTGGGAGCCCTGGAAATCAGTGGTCTCCATTCACTGTGGTGATGGATGTGGGAGAGCGGGGATTTTACAGAAGTGTGCGAGGATGTTTGGTCTACTTAAATAAATCCTAAAACGTATCATTTTTGAACATTAAGGTATGCTATTGTGATGCTGGAACTTTAGTCTTCAGTAATAACTGAATGTTATGAGTGGGAATGTAGCATTGTCCTCTTTTGTGTAATTTGGTTTTGCCTTCTAGTGTCTAAGCCAGGCCAGCCCGAGGATGCTGGCAGACAGGTCAAGAAACAGAAGAAAAAGAAGCTGAGGAAGCAAGCTGAGAAGAAGAATGCTCCTTCAGCCAAACAGGTGGTTTCTAACACCAGTAAACCCACTCCAGGACAGAAAGCAGCCCCTCAAGCCAGCAAACCATCTCCACAGGGTGGTACACAGAACAGAAATGAGAGTTTGGCTGCAGGTAAGAATTCCAACTTTGCCGTGGTCTGATTAAAGTGACCTGGGCTGGGCTGGCTGCTTTTCACTTGCTTCACACAAGTGTGGTTTGGAAAGCCTGAATTGAGAACGTTTGCTTATCCCATGTACCCCGGAAGCTTTTGCCTGTGGACATGAATTTGTGCCATCACCACTGGGTGGCTCTCTGGAAACGGTGTTTGACTGAGCTGCAGAGGTTTTGTGCATGTGAGTAACTTGGGGAATTACGCGTGGATGCAATCCCTCTCCTGCCAGCTCAGCTTTCATTTATGACAATGAAAAGCCAGATCACAGAGAAAAGATGTCCTGAGCCTCTCTGTTCCACAGACTTGGTATTTGTCTTTGGCTTGCCAGGCAGCCCCAGGGCATGCCAGGCCACTGCTGGCAGTGTTGAATGATAAAAGAGGAAATTCTAAAGAAACCAGTGAAATAGAAACTCTGGGTTTGTTTGGATTTTCCGTTCCATTCACAGCATCTAAAGAGTTCCCAGAGTTTTTCCCACAGCCAGAGAAAGTGCTTCTGTTTAGCTGGTGCTGATTTTTAAGTATTTTTATTTTCTCCCTCTCAGGAAGTAAAAGTGAACTGAGTTCCCCTTCTGTTTCTGCAATCAGTCTGTTGCGTCAGAGACTCCACGAGAAGATTAAAAAGGCTTCTGGACAGGTATGGGAACTCTGAATGCGTATCCATACGTGTGTTTATGCACTTGAAATTCTCCCCAGCCTTCCAGGGGATATGGGAACAGGATCTCACAGGCTCAGGGTTTGAGCTGAGTCCATCTCATAAGGAATTGCCTGTAGGTATTGCCAGGTGACCTCTGTGTGTTCTTTGGAAAAACCTATGAGAAAAGGTGGGGTCAGCTTGGATGAGAACATGCCTTTGGTGATTTTTAGGAAAAAACAAAGCACTGAGAACCTGAAAGGAAACAGCTACGGACTGCTGAGGGAAAGCAAAGGGCTTGAAGTGTTTACTGCTGTGTTCAGTGTCTCTAACAGCTGAGTCACAGCTTCACATCACAGGTGGTGCTTCTTTGGAGCAGTTTGAAATCAGGAACTTGGGGACAGCCCACTTTTAATTCTGCTTTCTCCCTTTCAGGCTTCTCATTCATGTCCATTCCTTCTCCTTAGGATAATGCCAAAGAATTAACTCCTGCAGTCCTGGAGAAGAGGCAGCGAAGGAAGTATGAGAGAGAGAGAAAGAAGCGCCGGCGAAAGGAGTTGAAGATGAAGGCAAAAATGGAGAAGAAAGAAACTGAGGAGGTACCAGCAGAGCCAGAAAACAAAAAGGAGGAGAGCAGAACTGAGATTGTCTTCAACAGGGTTGAGGTTCATGAAGAGAATGACTTGAACAAGATCCAGAAGAAGAAAGAGAAGAGGAAAGCGGTGAAAGGCAATATCACTCCTCTGACAGGCAAAAACTACAAGCAGCTGCTGAGCAGGCTGGAGACCAGGAAGAATAAGCTGGAGGAGCTCAGGGAGAAGGACGAGAAGAAAGCTCAGGAGCTGGAGACCAAGATAAAATGGACAAATGCTCTCTATAAGGCGGAAGGGGTGAAGATCCGTGACGACGAGGAGCGTCTGAAGGAGGCCCTGAAGCGCAAGGAGAAGCGGAAAGCCCAGCGCAAGAGGCAGTGGGAGGAACGGACTGTGAGGGTGGTGGAAAAGATGCAGCAGCGGCAGGACAAGCGCCAGAAGAACATCCAGAAGAAGAAGAAGGAGAGGATAGAGAAGAAGAAAGCCAGGGCCCGGAAGAAGGGCCGAGTTCTGCCAGAGGACTTGAAAAAAGCTGGGTTAAAGTGAGAGCGAGGCAGCCGCTCCTGGCATTGGGGTTCCAGGGTGGGGTGTCCATCTGTCACATGGGGCAGGCACTGCCACAGCTTCCCAGCCTCATCGTATTAAAATAACAGTTGTATGTTTGTTAATAAAGTTTTCTATCCCAAAGAAACCCCCTCTGGCTGATTTCTAATAGGAATTATTATTTTTCTAAGGGGGAAATGTCACTTGCTGTCACTTCCTCTGATGGGCAGCACAGTGTGTTCTTTGCATCCCCTGGGAATGGGGAGGAGGAAACAAAAAGGCAAGAAGACCGAACATGGGATTCATCTCAGCACAAGGACACTGCAGGTGTTGTAAAACCATTGCTTGATACAAACTTAGATGATGCCTTTTGGAAAGGAAAGTGCATCTTGGATACGTTTTTCCTCCCCTTCACAAGGAAACTGGAAAACATTGCTGAATGAACAATGCTGTTCATTTCTCTTTTAAGTTACGTTTTATCAGCATTAGGTCAGTTTAGACATAAACACACACATGTAAACATGCATGGATTTATTGTGGATCTAACTGATCTTTTTGGATCATTCATAGGACACACTGACTGATCTTAATGGTAGAAGGATTGGCTCCAAGTCTATTTTTGGCAGTAATAAAAATTTTGGCAAAAAACCCCAGATTTCTGGCAGTCACAGGTGCCTGCAAGGATTTCTTCTCTGTGCAGTTCATCAGTGTAAAATTGTATTTGGTCACTAGCAATTTTGTCCTTTATTGTTGTTTCTACAGAAATACAAATGTAAATTTGAGCAGCTGTTTGCCCAGCTCAGGAGAGAAAGTACAGCCTGGCTGCTGGCAGTTCAGCCTGAGGAAGATTGGTGGGAACAATCCATCCAGAATATTTTCTGCCCCTGAGATCAGTCAAACCTTGCTGATGCCCTCCTACTCTCGGTTGGTGTGAACTGATAATTTGTACTGAGATCAGAGCTGTTACAAATTGAGTCCAGCTGAATTCTCGATTCTCTCGATCTGGCACGGTGGAAGAAGCTCTTTTTTGGCCTGTCAGGAAAGCTGATGGATGTCCTGGGAGCGGAATGCAGGCTGTGCAGTGCTTCCCAGCTGGATCCCTGCCGGAGCCCAGGTAACTCCGTGGTGCAGCTGTAATCCGAGACTCTGCAAAGCCAGGAGCCAGAGCAGTGGATTTGTGCTGAAGTTCGTGTTCGAGCCTCAGGTGTGGCTGAACACATCTGTGTCACGGGAGCCGAAGCAGCCTGTTCCACGCTGGAGTCCAGCGAGGAAACCTCTCCTTGGGCACAGATGGAGCCCTCCCCACGGATATCTTCTCTTTCCTCACCTTCTGAGCAGCCCTGCACTCACAGCTCGCCACTTCAGTTGTAGAAATCTGAAATACACGCTTGGAAATCTGAAATAGTTGCTCTGCAAAGAATATTTTCCATGGAACGGTCTACAAGTGAGGTATTTATCAGCTGTCCAGAATGCTTTCCAAGCAGGGCTTGAAGATAAAGTAGTGCTTTGTTCTGGGAGGTCAAGCAAGTTCATTTGGGAGTAACAGAGCTACTTTCAGCCATATCCCTTTTAAAAAACTCTGAACAAATTCGAGGAACCTGAAATTAAAAATGCTTTAGCTCTGATTTCTATTTGGTTGGAGATTCTTACATTAGCTGCAACCACATCTATTTCATTTTTGTTTGTGTTCATGGTGAGCTGTAAATCAGTTGAGGTAAATCTCGGTGAGATGGTTTTAGATGCAAAAGATGTTCCAATCTCAGCTGGCTCCAGTGCTCTGGCAGGTTTGTACCACAGAAACTGAAGCAAAGGGGTGAATGCATCAGCTGTGCTCCTAATGATGTAATATTTCAAAATATGTGTATTTCTCTTCCTGAGGGATTAGATGTTTACTCTGTAAAAGACACGTGGAAGTACTCTGTGCCCATTACAACAGCTGAAACTGCACTAAAATGACCAGAACACCCACATCTTTTTTTTATTCTGTGTTAATTTTACTGTCCAATTTGAGGATAACTATTAGTCCTCTGTCTCCTCTCTGTTTTTATCCTCTGCCCTTCCCCATCACCCAGGTTCTGTGCTTCAGCCTCTGTATGCCATGGAGATAAGAGCGTGGGTCAGGTGCAGAAAATGGGAATCCCTAGGAGACTCTGCAAAGTGGGACTGTTTGTGTGTTCCTTTATGCTTTGGGTGGAAATGTTGAGAGGATATTAATGCAATTAGAAAGTGGCATCAAGCTGGGAGGGGCTGCAGACCCCAGGGAAAACAGGATTCAGTCAGGGCCTGATGTTTTAGAAAAACAAATAGCCTGAAAATTGAGTTTGTTTTCATGAAGTACAAGGTTTTATATCCCACAGACCTGGCTGGGAGAGGTTCCATGGAAAACATGTGGATTCCATTTGGCCACAGGCTGAATGTCATCCCAGTGCTGTGTCCTTGCAAAGCAGGCAAACATCCTGTGGGAATGTATGAACTGTGACAGCATTTCAGCTTGGGGGGTAATCCAGCTTTACTTCATACTGCTGAGGGCTCAGCAGGAGAATTTGGGTTGGTTTGACAACAAATTTCACAAGAATGGGCTGATTAGAGAGAGTCCAGTCAGAACTGACAGAAATAATCCCAGATCTTGAAGTCAGGGAATTACAAAGAAAGATTGAAGGAGGTCACAGAATAGAAAGAGGGAGGGAAACATCAGAGCCTTCAGGTATGGAAGGGGAGACTGCCCAGGCCTGAACTGCAGTGAGGGAGACCCTGCTTGGAAATTTGGAAGCCTGCTGATGAGAAAGGCTCTCCTACCTGCTCTGTGTGCAGCCAGCTCTCAAAGAATGACTGAAAAACAACAGTTTGAACCCTCCTCTGCATTTTCATCTGCTTTGCATGGGCTGGAAGCATCAAGCACAAGGTAAGAAACGTGGCACTGACAAATCCTGGCATCAGCGTAGCAGCTCTCATGACACAACTAGCACAGGAATGAGATAAAACTGGTCAAAACACAGAATTAACAGCTAGAGGGGGAAGGCTGTTTGCACTTCCTTCTGTGTTTGTGCAGCATTTTTAGGCATGAATCCATGAAGGCTTTAAGTGGTGGAAGGCCTTAAGACATATATTTCTATATAAGCACACACATACATATATGTGTGTGAATATATAGCCAGTCATTATTTTTAAGTAGGATTTTGTGATGCTTCCTGGTGAAAGCTAATTAGATTGTCTCACAGCAAAGTGAGGGAGAAGCACCAGTGAGGATTTCCGTGTGACACAGTAAAGCGAATTAAAGAACTTTTTTGCCACTCGTCTTTTTCCAGCCAAAGAAATTAAAGCAGGAAAATCACCCCTGCCTGTTGAGATCCACTGGCACTGTCCTGTGCCTTACCAAGGGCCAGTAATGATCTCTGGGATTACTTCAGCACTCTCCAAGAATCACCATGCTCCAGTTCCTCCCACTAATATCAATGCCACCACCTCTACAAACAGAATTGATAAACAGCCTCTTTCTTCTTTTCTTTCTCCTGCGGGCTCCAGTCACATTCTAGAAAGCAGATAGCTCTAACTGGAAGTGCATCCGATCCTTCCAGCCATCCTGGAAGAGCACTTGATGCGGAGGGTTGGGTCCTGAGAGAGCAGCAGTGAAAGGAAAACGCAGGAGCCTGATCCACAGCTCCCTGCTTCTGTCCTCGCTGAAGGTGATTACAAAGGTAATAACAATTTGTGTGCTTGTAACGCCTTTGGAGGCCCCATGCAAATTCTCTGTGTGCTCGTCAGAGGGACGGAAGTTCACTCTGTGGGCACTTTTCCTTCCCTGTGAAAAGAAAAAGAGATTGATTTGAGATGTTAAGGTGAGACTGCCGGGCTCGGGAAAGTTGATTTTCATGGCTGTTGTAGAGGAAATAATTTCATTGGTTTAATCTTTGCCCAGCGTGCACTAGGTTTGCAAGGTGTTTCTTTGCTGGTGTCACACCTCAGTTTGCCTTTCCTGCAGGTATCTTTGCAGGGAGTGCCTCTGGCAGTGTCTGCACTGAAAGGTGGCGTTTATCAGCCCGGCTGATAATGGCGTTAGCTCTCTGATAGGACTGGGGTGGGTGTTTTGGTCCAATTGCAAAGGGTGGGTGCTCGAGAAGAAAAAATGGAATCTACAGAAAGCGGAATCAAACCAGAAATGCTCCCCATGCTCTGCAGCCGGGGTTGAAGCTCCCTGAAACGGAGAAACTGCTCAGACGTTTTACAGGTGCTCCCTCAGTGCCCCGGCTCCTACAATCTGGCACCTTCCATGTTCAACGCTTCCGGACTGGAAAGAGGAACGGCTGAGAAGCTCCATGCTCCTCTGAGGAAATAACGAATTTCCCTCCGAGTGAGATCCTTACGGCCCACTCCCCTTTGCTTTTGTTTTTACAGAGAGAAAGCTGCCGGAATTCAGAAGTTGCCCGTCCTCCTACTGCAGAAGAAATGATTCCCAGGAAAGTGCTGCTGGGATCTCTTGTCTGCCTGGGTGTTGTTGCTGCAGTTATCTGGTAAGCGTTTGCTGGCCAGCTCGGCCGTGTGTAAAATATCCTGTTACATCCTGTGGCAAAACGCATGGGAGCAGGAAAATAAAGGCTGGGATTTTACAGGAAGCCCCTGTTCGAGCTGCAAGAAAGAACAGCAATTTGTGTAATAGATAAAGGAGCACTGGTAGAGGGAGAAAGCCCTAAGGGAGAGAGCAAAAAAAGAACGATTGTGTCCAAATCAGGCGGCTAACACCGTAGTGACTCACAAACAAATGCTTGAGTACAGAATATTCCAGTTACAGAGGTGAATGTCTGCCTCTTCAAGCAGTCCAAACTCACTCCAGTGTCACCAGGGACAGGTTTGTAGCTATGAGACGTCGCAGCTTTCAAACACTGAGAATTTTGTAACTGAATATTCTGAGTGTGGCTTATAGGTTCTCTGGAGCAAACTCAAACATTGTTGGAAGGGAATCTGAGATAAGTCATTCTATTAATTATTAAAATAATGATTATTAAATTATTATGAATTATCTCATATTTATGATGTTGCAGTTTGCTGTACTTTGGCCTTGTGGGTGGTTGCATTTTTGCCTCAGCAGCAGGACATTGTGTTGAAATGTTAACACAGGAGATCCTACACTAATTAGTAAAGTAGACACGGAGTTAGCCAGAGTTACCTCTCAAAATCTGTGCCAGATCCTTAGGTGATCTTGAAGGAAATCCTCCTAGGATCTTCCAACATTTGTTATCTTCAAACGTTTCTTTGCTCCTGCAGGGCTACAGCTGGGAGTGGGAAAGTGCACTACCTGCCCTACTACCTTCCCTGCCCGGAAATCTTGTAAGTATTTTGGTTTGTGTCTAATGAGTAACGGAGATCATTGTTACTCACGATGACAACACAAACAATGATTAACAAGTCGCTTGTTCTTTATTTATGAAGCTGTAATTAGTCACTCTCTTAAAGCACAAAGCTAACAGTGCTGTTTGGGCCTGCCTGCCCTGCAGGACAGCTGTGGGGCTGCACAGGGGAGGGAGGCTGTGCTTGTTGTGGGTCACAGAGCCCAGGACTGATGGTCAGTGCCGGGTTCCTTACCAGGCTGTAATCACACACGAGCCCATTTAAGTATCCTCTCACTGGACAGGGACACCTAAACCAGAGAGGTGAGATGAACAACCACAGGAGGAGCTCTGGCACAGTGAGGAATAGCTCCCCAGTTCTCCTCGTGCTCCTGTTCTCCCCTCTGTCACCTGAGCTCTCCCCCCACTGTGTGAATGTGTTTGTGCCGTGGCATTTGAGCTCTGGACCCGAACAAGCGAAGGGGAGCTGCTTCTGAGCTTCCTTGCACGCTGCAAACTGAGGTACCTGCCCTAGCCTGGGTGCCAAGAGCTCTCCCAGAGCTGTACAGGAGAGGATTTACACTGTGCAGGGGCCAGGGACAAAGCCCCAGTGACCTCCTCACTGCCACACTGCACCAGAGCTGGGACCTGACAAGCCACAGCTTTTCCCACCCCTCACCATGACCTACTGTCCTTGTAAAAACAAAACAAAACGATGCAAATAGAAAAAAAATACGTTTAGTGGAGGTATTTGTCATTATTTCAGCCCATTTTAAACCATTGTGTCTGGTCAGGTGCTTACTTCTCTAAATGCTGTTGGAAATGTGGTGGATTTCAGGTAGTTCAGCCCTCCAGGTGACCAGGAACATTTATGTCGGGCATGGAGCACATCCATGACCACTGCTGACAGTCCCACGTGGATTTTGACCCCCTAAACACTGATTTGCCCACAGACTGGGGTTGCTGCAGCACCTCTCTGTCCCTGTTGTGCCGTGTGTTCTGTGCCAGAGCTGTCCCCTGCCTGGCAGCCCCGGGAGGGGTGTGCAGGTGATGCCTAACCCTGGGCAGCATCCACAGCAGCTGGAGCTGGGTTTGGACAGCTGTCAGTGCAGCAGCAGGTCCTGAAGCCAAACCTGGTTGATGTTTTAGGAAAAGCATAACAATCCCTTTCTTTTCCCACCCCTTCATGCAGCTCCATAAAACTCCAATTTACAGAAGAGAAGCTGATCCAGCTTTTTCCCCAGTAAGTACTGGTTTTTTATCTCCTGACCTTTAAAATCCTGTTCCTCTCTTCCAGGCAATTAAATGCATTATTCAATGGATATTTCTTCCTTTTTACAGATTATTTTATCAGCAGCCAAGAGTGCTGGCGCCAACGTAAGTCTCTTTGTTTGAACTTTGTTTCTGCTGAGTTTGGTTCGGGCACTTTGCAGCACTCACAGTTCCAGAGTCCTGGGGCACACTGAGCAGGACCTTGTTCCATGAGAATCCAACCACAGGGGTGTGTCAGCAGCTGCCTGCACTGCTCTGAGGCTGGGTTTGGTTACCGTGCTCTTATTAACACACCTACTGTTAATTCCTAATTATTACATTAGCACACGCACACTCTGTCGTGGCCAGGAACTCTTTTTGAGGTGGGAAATCTGTAATATCTGTGAGAAATACCTTCTGGAGCTGTGCTGTGGCTGGAACCAGCTGTGGGAGAGCTTTGAACCCGTTTCAGGGCAAAATAAAGCAGGTGCTCTGTGTGACCTCCAGCAGCAGTTTCAGCAAACGCAGACGGATCTGTGAGGCGCAGCCAGAGCAGGGAGTTCAGGGGAAGATTTGGGACAGCAGCACCAGGAAGTGGTTTTGGACAAACTCTCTGTGCAGCTCAGGTTGTTACAGGCTCCTTTGGCTCTGCTGCTGCCACCAGACTTTGATCTGGAGCAGTTCACCTTCAACAGCCACATTCTTCTGCGTGTCAGCAAACACGCCCTGTTGGTACACACACACACACACACATATATATATATATATATATTATTTCCCCCCCATATTTCAACAAGATGTGCTCAGCCTGAATATTTCACTCTTCCACACTGCAATAAGTTTCTGTGCTAAATCACCTGGTATATGCTGGGCTAAATGGGGACAATCTTGAAGCTTTTTGTGCTCTGTGTCTTCTGGAGGGAGTTCACTGGCACTGAGAGGATGACCGTGACCATGACTCACTGGGAAACCCAGGGCAGCCCTTTAAAATGAAATTCAAAAAGCTTAAAGAAGTGAACATGCATGTTTCCTTCCCTCCCCCCCATCCAAAAAAAGGATAACCAACCCAGAAACAGATCAGTTAGTGCATTTTCTCCAACCCAAATTCTTCTTCCTGTATAATTTAATCCTTCAATCACATGCATTGCTGTAGGAAGGAGTCAAAACTGTTATTCTTGTCTCCTCTCAGGCTGGAAGTATTAGATCTGGGTTGGAGGATCTGATTGGGTCTGCTGCCTGAAGCACCAGGCTGCTCCCCGCTGCTCCCCCAGTTTGGTTCTGGTGCTGTTTTGCCCTGGGACTGTGTCAGGTGGGAGCCTGGCAGCCCCCAAGTGTGGCCACGTGCTGTGTGTGACAAATTCCATTAGCAGAGGGGCTCCAGCTCCTGGTCTGGAGGGAATGTGAGCAGGCTGGGGTGAATTCCACCATAAATGACACCTCCTTTTAGAATCAAAAAGGTAAGAATGAAACGCTGAAAACAAAGCAGCAAATTGAAACAGCACTGCAGAGCTGTAACAGGGCATAATCAGACTCTGCTGCATTTATATTCCGTATTTCCACTTCCCTCTCAGGAGATTAAGGATTTTTTTCTAACTTTGTTACACATTTGAATGCTGGCTCACATACAGCACTTTAAATTATATCTGAATGTGCCTGGAGCTATATATAAATACTGGAAAAAATAAGCTGTCATGCTGCAAGCTGTGTTTTAATAACACAGCAATGGGGTATATTTTTATAGTAATTTTCATATTATTACTTGTGTTTTAATCTGCGTGTAGCAACCCGCATCAGGCTGATAGCAAATAGGCACAGCTTCCCACTCTGAGAGTTCAGTGGCCATTAAACTCTCCTCAGCAGAAAAGTCCTTAAATGAGATTTTAGCAGATCCTCAGGTTTTTGCTGATGTGTTAAAGTGCTTAATTTCAGCCCAGGAATTGAAACGTCCATGCTCTGTAACCTCAAATAAGAGTGCAGGGAGGAAATATCTGAGGCTAACACCCTCCACGGTGAATTAATGCTGATTCACACACTCTTCTCGCTGCCTCTTTAGTGCTTCTTTCCCATTTACTGGCCTCGAAGCCAAAAGAAGCAGTTACATTTCATTAACGTTTCTTTTTTCTCCCCCTTCAGGCGCCAGGATGTGCTGACAGTCACGCCGTGGCTGGCCCCCATCGTCTGGGAGGGCACCTTCAATCCTGAGATCCTGGACAGTGCCTACAGGCCCCTGAACCTGACCATAGGGGTGACAGCCTTTGCTGTTGGAAAGTAAGGGAAGCACTCGGTGGACGCAGTTCTTGGGGTGATGCCTTTCTTCTGTGGAGAGATGGTTTTGGCTTTTCTTTTCCTGAGGTTTGCCCCAGTTCATAGGGGGGTTTTGTGCCCGTGTAGTGCGTCCGTAATCACACAAGCCCAAGGGATGACAACACTTGGGGTACCTGAAGTGTGGGCAGGACTTTTTAGGAATTAGCAGGTGGCTTGGGAATTAGAGCTGGTCAAAATGGGGATAATCCCCTTTTTCCTCGTGCTCCACTACACCTGTTGCTTGTGCAGTGTGTGGGTTCTTGCAGTGATAATCAGTGAACTCTCTTCACTCCTTGTCTTGCATTCACTAACGTGCCCTTCGTAATCCACCACGCATCCCCTTGGGATCCCAGGATAGTTTGGGTTGGAAGGGACTTTAAAATTCATCTCGTTCCACTCCCTCCCATGGGCAGGGACCCCTTCCACTAGCCCAGGTTGCACCAGCCTGGCCTTGAGCACTTGCACAGATGGGGCAGCCACAGCTTCTCTGGGCACCCTGTGCCAGGGCCTCCCCACCCTCACAGGGAAGGATTCCTTCCTAATATCCCATCTAACCTTGCCCTCCTTCATCTGGAGGCCATTCCCCCTTTGCCCTGTCACTCCATGACCTTGCAAAAAGTCCCTCCTTGTGCCTTCTGCGCCCTCCACGGGCTGTGTCTGCGCAGGTACACGAGGTTTGTGCGGCGCTTCCTGGAGTCGGCAGAGCAGCACTTCATGAGGGGCTACCAGGTGAACTATTACATCTTCACCGACAGCCCCGAGGCCATTCCCCAAGCCCGGCTGCGGCCGGGGCGCAGGCTTGCCGCCGTCCCCATCCGGAAATACTCCAGCTGGCAGGAGATCTCCATGCGCAGGATGGAGGCCATCAACCGGCACGTGGCCGCCGTGAGCCACCGCGAGGTGCAGTACCTCTTCTGCCTGGACATCGACATGGTGTTCCACAACCCCTGGGGCCCCGAGACCCTGGGGGACATGGTGGCAGCCATCCACCCCGGCTACTTCCAAGTGCCCCGAGAGCAGTTCCCTTACGAGAGGAGGAGCTCCTCGGCAGCCTTCATCCCTGAGGGAGAAGGGGATTTCTACTACGGAGGAGCCGTGTTTGGAGGCTCGGTCAGGAGAGTCTACGAGTTCACCAAGACCTGCCACATGGCCATCCTGGCGGACAAAGCCAACGGGATCATGGCAGCCTGGCAGGAGGAGAGTCACCTCAACAGGCACTTCCTGTCCCACAAACCCTCCAAGCTGCTTTCTCCGGAGTATATATGGGATGACAGGAAGCCAAAGCCCCCCGAAATCCGCCTCATACGTTTTTCCACAGTGGATAAGAACTACAAAGAGGTCCGAGACTGACCGTCTGACCCCTGCAGAGAGATCCTCCACACAATCAAAGCCACCAAGATTAGCTCCCGCAGAACGTGCCACACCACGAATTTTTGTTCCTAGTAGGAGCAAACTGGGAAGGGAACGTGTGGATAGTTCCTCTGGAGAACAGAGTCTAAATGCACTTCAGAAGCAGCAGTCAAAGTGCAGGTGAGACTGAAAAGCTTTCTGGATTCCTACTCTTTGCAAATACATCCTGACTGAGGCTGCAGCACACTAAAAAACACCCGAAAGGCCAGTTAGCCAATGCATGGCTGCAGTTGCCTTTGCCTGAGTGTTTTCCTGAGGTCTGGCGGAAGCTTAACGAGATCAAAAATGGTATTTGACATTCCTGTGGAGAAGACCTCGAGTTTTGGTAAAGGCCTTTTCACTTAAAAAAAAAAAAGAACGTTGCAGGGCAATAAATTTTCCTACATTGTGATTTAAACTAACATCTTTTGTCAGAACCAGGAGGAAACTTGCACTGGGAGCACGTTATACCTGACTAGGGTGCAGCAGGATTCCTTGGACCTTCTCAGCAGAGAGCTGGTGCCAGGCATTGCCACTAAGAGCCCTGGTCTGAGAGGACAAACAGTGTGAACTCATCTAGCAGTTATCTCCCAAATTCCATCCTGTGCTTTGGAGACCCAAGTTTAGACAGAACTGGCACAGCTCAGAGCAGACTGAACTTCTTCGGGTTTATTTCAATCACAGATGTGCTCTGAACCTTTTCCCTGGGTCACATGTCTCTGTGGATCATGTAATCTTTTCCAACACAGAAAATCTGGTTTTGAGATGTTCATGTTCCTCTCCATTGCTTCAGCCCCTTCCAATTTTTCTGAGTTCTGTGAAATAAATTGGCGAGAAGCTGCTGGAGCTGACAGCGCGAGCTGATGCCTTTCCAGCGAACAGGATGATTTCATTCCGTAATGAAATGCTCCGGCGAAGCTGGGAGTTCAGTGCAGAGCTGGAAGTGGGCTGGGGTTAACATTTTCTCTCCTTGGACGTGATGAGGAGCTGAACCAGGCGTTTAGAGCCTGACAGCTCCCTTGGGGAGCAGCCACGGCTGTGGCTGTCAGCTGAGGTCGCAGCACGGGGGTGCCTGTGCCACCTCCCTCGTCACAGCAGGGCTGCCAGAAACATCATCTCCCTGTGCTGCCAAAGGGCTGAGCACGTCAGTCCCTGTTCACTCCCAGGGAGCAGGAGAGAGGCCACGGGAGCTGCAGGGAACGGCAGCGCTCAGCAGGGAGAGGAGGAGCAGGGTGAAAGGGTGAACGGGCTGTTTCTAAGGGAACGGTTTAGGGGAAAAAAAATAAAAGGAAAAAGAAAGAAAAGGGAAAAAAAAAAAAGCTCATTTGGCAGAGAGCGGGAAAACGGGGAAGAGGTGCCTGACTGTTCCTGCTTCTCCTCACATGAGAAAATTGCTGTATGGCAGCGAATCAAGTATTCAAAGCTTTAGGGCCCCACCACTGATTGCAGATGACTTAACGAGCCATTTCAGTCCCGTGTGAGCAGGCTGGAAATGGCACTTGCCACTGTCATTGCAGGCATTTCATCTTCCAGAAGACTAATTAGAAAAGCTTTCACGGTACCCATAATATAGATAAGGTACCCGAAATACCTCCAGCCCCAAAGCCCCAGTGGCAGCTGGGTCAGCTGATTTGTGCTTAATCCAGCAAAGGGTCTTTATTACATTTTCTCCAGACTGTTCTCAGCGATGTGGTGCAGGAGGAAGATGCCCCTTTACATAACTAAACCAGAACTGAAACCCCTGCTGTGTATGTTGGGTAACCAGGCACCTCATCTAAGCCAAAATGGTGAGGAAAAATACTTATCCAAATACTTCCAGAAAGATGCATTTCCTACCAGCCCGGGATTAATACTGTCTGTTTCTTATTTGTTAAAGAGTTAGTGCCTCGAGGCCGTGCTGAAACTGGGTTCTCATGCTGCCAGCTATACATATATGCATGTGGATTCTTTAGCAGCCAGAAGGAGCTGTCCGCTCTGCTCTGCACAGGACAAGCCAGATAATTTTATCTCCTGGTGTCAGAACATGGCTGGGCTGGGCTGGGTCTCGTAGAAAAGTATTCAGATTCTGAGAAAAACGTGAAGTTCCATAGCAGCCACAAATCCATAGATCAGCTGTGCCAATGGCCAATTCCCCTCGTGCCTTAATTCTGCTGGAAATTGCTCTGGGTTTGCAGCCATAGGGCTTCATTCTGCCACATTAATTATTGAATTCCTGTGCAGACACTCATAAATCCTCTGTGAGAGGAAGTTCTGCAGCACAGATGATGGGCGATGGAGGGTGGTCTTTGTTTCTGGGGTACCTGTTTTGAAAAAATTGTGAAGGGCTTGGTCTGAGCTCTGCATCCAAGCTGCCTTTTGGCCGAGTCCTCAGCCCTCTGATTGACACTGTAATGGCCTGGTTTGTGCTGTGCCAAACGTTTATTTTCCTGGCAGGCCCGCAGCTTCTCCCCAGGGGAATGGCTTGTGCTGTGTGACACAGTTCTGCTCCGCGGGGCTGTGGTCTGGAGCAGTACCCACAAACTCCCGGTGCCTCCGGGGAGCAGGAGAATGTCTGCAGAAAACCACCCCCAGCGCTGTGTGGGGAGATGCTCCCCGAATCAGCTCGTGCCCTCCTCTAATTAATGAAAGGCTGGACTTCTGTTGTCATCTCCTGCTGATTAATCCCCTTCCCCCACCAGCAGCAGCGAGCTTTCCTTCTCCCAGTTTGGATTGTGCAGCCTGAGGCTTGCGTGCAGCGTGGGAGCCTCACCAGGACCCGCTTTCTGCTGAGCGTTCCCCACCCACACCCAGTGCACAGCAGGGAAACTGAGGCACACGGTAGGAAGGCAGCAGAGTGTCGCTCTTGTCCTCCTCCACTCGCCACAGGGGACAATGTTGTCTTAGGTGTCCTTGTGCCGAAGGGATTTGGACTTGGAAACGAGAAGTGAATCACCACACGTAAATAAACCCCACTGCCTGGGGATGTGATTGTGCTCTCAAGGTATTTCCCACTCAAGTCCGTAACCCAGCCTCAGCTCAGCAGCTCGCTGCCTTCCCAAGGGCCCCTTGTTCCTTCCATCCCTTTCTGCTCGGCTGGAACAGACTCATCATTCATTGTCCCTCTAATTTAAGCACCCATCTGACAGGCTGCTTCTTTCCTTCTCCCCGCTGCTGCCTTGCCCAGTGCATCCACCCCCAAAGGGCAAATTTCTCTGCGTGGTGTGAAACAGAAACTTCCAGCACCGAGTATGAGCTCGTTCTCCCCACTGATAGGACAGGAATCAATTCCACTTAGCCGGATTAGGACTCTTTTCCACTTCCGTTTGGATTTCCCGTAACCCTCCCACAGGTGGTGTTCCCTGACATTTTAGACCACAAATGTCATTTGGTACCACACAGCACCAGTTACAAAAGGACTGGCTTAGTCAAACCTTCTGTGGGTGAGATCTGTGGCTGTGGGGCACGGAAATTAGATGATCACTGAGCAGAGAGTGACGAGGAAGGGTAAGAACATCAGTTACACACTCCCTGCACAGCACCAGCTTGTGGAAAAGCCACCTGCATCAGGCTAGCTTCATGCAGCTGAAGCAGCAGGGCGGTGGAGAGGAGCTGGGAGACCGGGAGCTCCCTGCCAGAGCTGCTGGGTTCACTCCCCTGCCCTTTGTCTCTCCCGTTCAGCCTGTGGCTCTCTGGGGGAGGGACTGTGTCTGTCTCCTGTTCTGTGTTTGCACAGGGCCCAGTCTGGGTCACTCCGTGGGGATTTGCTCCAATCTCAAAGGGCAGCTCTCAGCACCAAGGTTATTATTTTCTCACTTGAATCCCACCTGCTCTGCTTCACCTCCTGCCCCAGCAAGTCCCCGTGGGACCCCGGGGCTGACACACACAGAGCAACAGCTGCTCTCCAGGTGGAGTGACAGTGACAGGCCATGCCGGGGACAGCAGGAACCGGAGAAGGAGTTGCAGGAGTGGGTTGGGTTGTACTTTACTCACGGTAAATCCCCAACCCTGGAGTTCTGCTCCACACAATCAAATAATTTAGGGACGCATCACTAGAAAAACACATCTGAAGAGTGACATTTAAATGTCTGCCTGCCCACCAGACTCCCTCCTTTCTCCACGAGTGTTGTTGTACTGACTTGACTTTCCTGTGCTATATTTAGGTGGAGCATAGATCCGCCAAATGTCGCTGTTTCGTGTAAAACTAGTGTAAAGCCTTAGGAGTAGAAAGGCAGTTTTAACCACAAATCTCTACTGCTTGGATGCCCACCTCATCCCCCTGCTTTCCCGCTGAACCTTTAGCCAATTTAAGGAGAGCCAGATGAGTACAAATTACATTTTAAAAACGCTTCCTTCTGGTGTGGTTTTTAGTGAGTTTTGCCAGCAGCAAATTACACAGTTCTAGACCTTTTGAAGTACGTGTTTTTCTCACTGTTGAGCACTGACACCGTTACTATAATTAGAACGACGTTGCTCTGTAGCAGCATCTAGTGCCAGAGCCGTGGCAGCACCTTTTCCTTTCCTGGCTGCGCTCCTGGTTCAGCTGCTGGTTCAGCTGGCCCGGAGCCACGGAGGAGCGGGACGGTCAGGTGCGATGGGCCGTGCCTTGTCGCTCATCCCCGCTGTGACCCCGGAGAAAGGGGGGTGGCTGCGGGCTGTTGGTGCCCAGGACCAGCGCTGCAGCGGCCGGGAGCACTCGGCCGTGGACTGACGCAGCTTCTCCCGGCTCCTTCTCCTGCTGCCATCGCTGTAATGGCTCATGTCATCGGCCTCACGATGACAAACGATGGGGACCGGAGCCGCTCTGTTTCCAGGGCAACCCCGCTGGCTCCCCAGCTCCCGCTCCGGCGCTCCGACCGTGCGCCCGCAGCTCCAGCAGCGCTCGCCGGGGGTTCCCCCGTGCCCCGTCTCGGTTCCCCCGGGTTGAGCGGAGATGAGCAGCCGGGTGTCGGTGTCGTGCCCTGGCTCCCTGCCCCGGCCTCTCCTCCTGGAGGGGCCCGGCTGGGGACAGCCCGGGGGGGTTCCGGGGGTCTCTCTAAGCCCAAGCTCTTCTCCTGCTTGTACCCGCACGGCAGCGCCGCTCCCCACCCACAGCACCTGCTCCCCGGCGGGGTCTGCACGGTGCCTTCCCGCAGGTCCTGCCGCCCCCGCGGGGCCCACAGCTCCCGCTCCCGGGGGAAAACACACCCAAAGAGCGGAGGGTGCCCCGGGTGCCCCCGGAGCGTGCGCCCACGGGCGCGGGCGGCACCAGAGAGGTGCCCACGGGTGCCCCCGCCGCAGACGCGCACCCACCCTCCCGGGAACGGGGCCGNCGCCCCCGGCCGCCGGGCAGCGCGGCGGGGCCGTGAGTGCGGCCCCGGCACCCGCAGCGGGGCCAGCGGCTCTCGGCGCGGCGCTGGGGCTATGAGCGGGGCACGATGATGATCGACACCCAGGTGAGTGTGCGGGGCACCCGCCGGCTTTGTCCCCCCGAATTCCCCCGGTCCGGCGCGCTGCTGCCGGGCTCGGTCCCCTCCAGAGCCCTGGTTAGAGGAGGCTCAGGGCGGCCCACGCGTGTCCGCGGCGAGTGACTGATGCGTGCTCCGTGCCAGGGAGCCGGGGGGCTCTGGCGGGGCTTGCTGGGGGTCTGTAGCTGCAGGTGTCCGTCTCTTGCTGCCTGTTGGGGTCGGGGGGCACTGTACGTGCCAGCAGCCCGGGCCCCAGGTCTGCAGCGGGGGCTTTGGCGGAGGAGAAGCAGCGGCTTTGCCGAGGGACTGGGGGAAAAGTCTGGTTTTCAATGTTTTTTTTCTTTTTTTTTTTTTTGCTTTCTGTTTGTGTGACGGGTAAATGCGACCGGTAGAAGAGGAGCTGAAGGACTGGGAACGACAGGGAGACAGTTTGGGACGGGGTCTGAAGGCGCTGCGATGCTGCAGCAGCCGCTGTGCTGCGATGCTGCTGGCAGGCTGGCGCTGCTGCGTGCTGTGCCAAGCCAGGGCCAGCTCTCCTGGCACCGCTCAGGCCAAGTGGCACCAGCAGGTCCCTTGTCTCTGCCTGGTGTGTTTATGAGGCCACAGAAGCTAAATCGGGCCGAGGTGGGATAAAGCTCTGCACTCCCAAACCCCCTGGTGCTTTCGGGGCAGGGGAGGATGGAGCAAAGGCATGAAATTTGGGGGTGGCACCAGAACGTGACTCCCAGTTTCATCCTGATGCTCCTCTGACTTTTTGCTTTTTATTCCTCTTCTGATGTTCCCCTCCTGATCCCAGCCCTGGGAAGGGGGGGCTGTGCTGCTGCCCTTGTGGGGGTGGTGGGAAGGTAAGTGGGCAGCAATGGCTCCTTGGAGACCAGGAATGAATAAAGGGAAGGGCTGATGCTGTGCAGGAGCAGTGGGCTGGGATCCATTTTTGGACTGGAAAATGTGCATTCCAGAGCCTTCTCCTGCACCCTGTGGGTCTGTTTGGTTTGGGCCTTGCTCACCTTGGTCCAGCCTAATAAACAGAAGCTGAATTAGCTTTCTTGGGGGCACGTGTGTGGGGCAGGCCCTAGTGCCAGCACCAGTGCGTGCTGGATGGTGGCATGCTCCTTTGGAAAAGGGCAACCAAAATACTGGGGTGTGGGTTCTGACCCTGCCAAGGGACGAGAACAAGAGTTCTCTATCATTATGGAGTGGAAAGACTGATCTTGCTGGAAGGTCTAGAAAACTAAAGGTGTAAGGTTGTCTAGAAACAGATGTCCAGAGCTCAGCCTCCCAGGTTGGGGAATGCACATGGCATCCTATGGAATGTTTTGCATTAAGGGCTCAGCTTTAGTCTTCCTGTGGCCTTTTTATGCTTATCCCATTTTATATATTTATTTATAGATATATTTTATATGGGTAAACTGAGGCACGTAGAGCTATTTGTTCCAAGCCCAGGATCCTGCGTGGGTGGAAAGCAGAGGTCGAAAGTCCTGATTCCGCCTGCTGAAGAGGATGAGCCGCTCTTCCTCTTAAGGGGTGCAATTCATTGAGGTCCCATTGTTTGTGGCTACCACTTAAGAGGAATTTCCAGCTGCACCCGCGGCCGCACCCTGCCAGCTCTGAGGGCTGTACAGCTACATTTTTCATGCCTTGTAAAATGTTCCTCTCCCTGGTTGCTACGGGAAAGACCCACACAAACAACTGGTAAAACTGAGTGTTACAAAGTAAATAAGCTGAGCAAACAAGGAGATTTTTTTCATCTCTAAGTGCTGCAGGTGTGCTGTCCCAGGTGTTCCGACGTGTGAAAGCAAAGGTTCACGTGCAAAGGTGAATTTCAGCCTTTAAAACGGAAACCTGCTCCTGAGCCGGGTCAGAAGGTGGCTTCCATCCTGAACCAAGCTCCCAGAGCGGCAGGCTCGTCCCTTCTCTCCCTTCCTGGCCGTTCGGGCAGGAGAAGGGAGCAGATGGTGGATGAGCAGTCTTGGGGCTGGACGCAGAGAGCCCGAGTGCAGGCGAGCAGGGCTGGAGCTGGATTTGTTTTTGTCTTTCCTTTCATCTGCTCCCAGCGTCTGAAGTGGCTCCAGTGGCTCCGAGTTAACTCTTGGTGTTGCTCTGCGGGGGCAGGGGGGGCGAGCTGGCAACAAGTGACAGCGAGCGAGGGTCCAGCTGGCAGCAGGGGCTGGGAGGCAGCAGGTGGGGAGATGCGAAGTCCCTCCTCGGCATGGCTCAGCCACTCCATCTGGAGCTCCCACTCACGCCTGTGTCTGTGTGCCTGGGCTGATCAGACATGAGCAGAGGATGCAGCGACTGCTGCAGGCTCCAGAATAAATCTCTGGGATGTTGTAATGATGGATCTGACATCCCCGAGCTCAGTGCAGTGTTTTATCTTCGGGGCCAGTTTGCTCAGAGATGACTCTTTAAGTGAAGAAATGAGGGGCTTTTCAGGACTTTGGTTAATCTGGGCATCTTTGGGGTTGCGTTTTGCATCTCCTCCTGGTGTTTTCACTCTGTCATTCCCTAAATGGTGCCTGGCTGCTGGACCTGACCAGGGCAATCAGGGCTTCTGATCTCAGGTGGTGATCTCCAAAGCAATCTGCACTATCCATCAGCATGGATTTTGCTTCTGATACCTTTCCCATTGCTATAGCAACCCATCTGACGAGGATGCCAGCACGCTTTCCAGGCAGTGTGTGCCCAGAAACTGCTTCACCTGCCACCAAGCTGCCACCACTCGTGGGGCAGGGCTGGCTAACTGGCAACTGCACACAGGTGCTGAGCCTGGAGGGGCAGAGGAGCTGCTACCAGCTCCTTCAGGCTGACCCTGCTCTCCCAGGTGTCCCCACCACCTGGAGGTTCCCTGGGATATCAGGGTGATTCAGTACAGGTGGGGGGAGGGCACGGTGTACAGTGCCAGGATCTGGGATTTGTCTCCAAAGGAGATGCTCAGGACAGTGTGAAGGAACTTGTCAAGGCCCAGTGAGCATTAGGGGCTGCTCCCCTCTTCCCCCCTCCCCTTGCCTGCGGAGGGGCTGGAAGATGGGCCTCAGCTCCAGGGTGCTGACGGAGGAGGGTGAAGGTTTGCCTGCTTTTGCCAAGTGAGCCTGTTCCCTCCTCCATGTCCTTCACACTCTGCAGCCTCTAGATGGGCTCCAGGACGTTCTCTGTACTGCTCTGCCTCCTCATCCTGCTGTCCTGTGCTTTCCGTGCAAACCAGAGGCCATCCAGCTGTAGGTGGCTATCAGGACAGCTGTGGGGCTGCCTTCCCTTTGCAGTGATGCCGCTGGCTCGGCGCTGGCTGGGGATGTGTTGTGCCCGGTGTGTCTGTCGGGCTGTGTGAGCCCTGCGAGGGCCGGCCAGGGCTGCCCCGAGCCCAGCGGGGCTGTGCAGCAGATGGCACTGTTGTTTTCCCTGTGAGTTATTGCCGTGGCTTCGCTTCCTCGGCGCTGGGAAGGGTCAGCGGTGTGATGGGAGCGGGTACAGGGCCGGCGTCCGGCTCCCTGGGAAAGCCCAGCACGCCAAGCTGGGCTCTGCCGTGGGGAGAAGAGCTCGGTGTTTGGGCACTGCTCACCCAGGAGGAGCCGTGTTTGTCCTCATGGTGATGAGCAACATGAGCCAGCTCCATCCTCGGACACCTCGGGTCCAACCCCGAAGCTGCCGTGGGAGAGCTCAGCGAGGCCGTGTCGATCCCCGCGTCCCTCCTGCAAAAAGAAACCCCCGATGCACCGCTCGCTTTTGTGCTTGTCCCCGCTGCCACCAGCCAAGCCCTCCCCCAGCGCTCCCTAAACAGCGGGGAACGCGTGACCTTTCCAGCAGCCGGGGCTGGCAGCGAGCGCTGCCTGTGCCGCTTTCCAGGCTGCCGCATCCGCGCCGCCGGGGTCACATCAGGAGCGTTCTCCACGTGCCCGGGGCGCTGTGGCTGGGCTGTCACAGCCCTGGCGTCCGGGGGTGACGGTGGCAGCTGCCGGCAGCTGTTTGGGCTGCTCCCAAACCAAATCCATCCCGCTCTGCCGGGCGCCAGCTGCCGCGGGATGCGCTGGCGGAGCCTCCAGATGTTGACAGGTTTTCCTGCTGGGATCGCCCGAGCCCAGCCCGCGTGTCCCGCGGTGGGGTTCACCCATCTGTTTTCCTCGAGGATTTGCGTTTTCAAGTGGCTGGATTTCCTGGGGACCTTTTGGCTCCCAAGGCACCGCGGGTGCGCCCGGGGCGGGTCTGTGCGGGTGTCTCCGCGGATATTCGCTGTCTCCGCTGATATTCCCCTGCCTGCACGCCTTGGCCGCGGGTCAAAGGCAATGTTTGTAGACATGAGCTGACGTCAGAGGCGGCTCGGTGCTGGCGTGCTGGGGGATCACAGAGTTTCCGCTCCCTCGAGGCCCTGCAGTGCAGCGGGAGTTCATCGTCTGCGAGGATTTACGGCCCCCTCGGTGCTCCCGGGTTTGCTGTGCCCCTGAGGGCTCCTGTCTCCTGCACTTGGAGCTGCTGGAGCTCACATGCTCCCTGGAATAGCTGTAGCTGCAATTCAATGTCCTTCACCACCCTGCCTGGAGAGAGAGAGGTTTCAAAGATGGGAGAAAGGGAGAAGCAGGGTGAAGGGGCTGGGGAGAAGGAAGGGGTGCAGTGGTGCCCCGATGGGTCAGAGAGGGTGGAGAAGCCCTTCCTTGGTCTGTCCTGCCCTGTGTGGCATCTGGAGAAAACCAGAAGCTTTAGATGTGGTGGCAGAGCTCTGGGATATGAAAACATGTCAAGGCATCCCAGATCAGGCCCCACACTTCCCTGTAGGGTCTCGAAGAGAAAGGGAGGAGGAGGGAGGGTGAGTGAGGCGTGGTGCAGACACTGCTGTGGGCTGGCAGCGCTGTTAGGAGGGGTCACAGGAGAAGCCCTCCTGGCATCCTGGAGGGGATGTGCAGGTTGCTGGCACAGCCAGAGGTGATGCTGTGCCCAGGATTCAGGATGTGGCCGTGTGAGCCTGCTCTCGTGTGGGCTGATAACACCCTGCAATCTGAGTCTGCTTTACACCCTCATGGGTTTCTCGGGACATCCGCTGTCCCTTTTTATCTTCTCTCTTCCACGCAGTCCCGCTCTGTTTCCCACTCCCTGGCCATAAACACCCTGCCTGGGCTGGCGGCAGGAAGCAAACCCTGCAAAGCGCTGGGGGAGCCCGGCCGGCTCCGTGCGAGCCCTCAGCACGGAACGGGGAGGTCGAGGTCATCCCTCAGTGCAGCCAGGAGGTCCCTTTGAAATCTTCAGCAGCCGCCCTGCCCTGCTCTTTCGGCCCCGCTGGCTCCATCCCGCAGCGGATTTCCCACGGAGCGTTTCCTGCCTGTCCCTCTTGGCCGTGTCCCACGCAAACACGGCTCTTCACCTCCCCGGGGAGGAGACACCCCCGGCGTGAAAAACAACAGCGGGCAGCCAGGGTGGCGTGGCACAGTCCAGGGCAGACAGAAACACCCCGGTCATGTGGGCTGCTGCATGTCCTGAATTACAGGGACAGGAGCACAGCCACGTTCCTGAATTACAGGGAACAGGAGCACAGCCATGTTCCTGAATTACAGGGACAGGAGCACAGCCAGCCCTTGGCTTCTCTCAGCCCTCTCCAAGGAGGCTGGGCAGCCCCGGTGGCAGAGCCAGTGGTGGAATCTGCTGGGAGGGGATGGAGGAGGCTTCCCATGGCGGTGATGGTGGTCGAGGTGTCCAAAAGCATTGGCTGTGCAGGCCCAGAAAGGTGCTGCTGCCCCAGCTGTGGGGTGTCTGCGGGTGCACACTGGGAGAGGGCAGCTGGTCCAGGGCAGGAGCAGCTGAGGGATGGGGCTGAGCTCTGCCTGTGGGAAGGCTGGAGGAGCAGGGCTGAGTGCCCTTTCTTTTTCACCATCATCACCATCATTATTATTATTACTGTATTTCAATAATCAAACTGTTCTTATCTCAGCCCGTGAGGTTTTTACTCTGGGAGAAGTCCCGCATTTTCTGCCCCATGCCCAGCAGGCCAAAGGGAGCACAAATCTCCCCCTCCTACAAATGAGGGCTTGTGGACATTTAAGGGCCCTGTTTTTCTTGGCAGAGGTTGAAAGTCCCAGCAGGCTTCAAACCCTCCCGTTCAGCATTTCCATGGTGACAGGAAGGCTCTTCTGGTGGCTGTGCCGTCCTCGGTGCCACCAAAACAACAAGGCTGGTGCAAGCACTGTGCCTTGCTGGGGGTTTGGAAGGCAGAGCCCGTGTCCAGCGTGGGAGGATTGGACAGTCTCCTTCCCCAGTGCTCCTGGAGGGCAGCTGATTTCGCCCCACTGGGACGAGCCCAAAAGGATGAAGGGGTTGTTTAGGAGACCGTGCCCAGCCTCCTGTGCTGTCACTGCGAGCGTGGCGCTGCTGGCGGTGCTGTGGCGTCGTGTCCCCGGACAAAGAGCCCATCCTGTGCCTCTGCATCCATAACCCAGCATGGAAAATCCCAGCCCTGGCACTTTGCAGCGCTGTGTGAACAACTCGTGAAAGGCAGACGAAGGGGAGATGGCTGCTGAAAGCTCCCACAGCCCGGGGAAGGTGCGTTTCTGCTGCTGGAGAGGCGTTTGTGCCCCTCCTGCCGCAGCACAGAGCCTCCTCCCCAGGCTGCGGGTATCCCCACCTGCCGTTTGGAGGGATCCCGCAGGGATTTCAGCCGGATGAGGCATCAGCCGGGCATGCATCCCTGTTGTGTAGCAGCCCCTGGTGTGGCACTCGGAGGGAGGTGTGGCCGCAGGACCCGCGGCTGCTCCAATCCCAGTCCCTGCGTGTGGCTCAGCAGCGTTTCCCTGGAGCTCAGCGGAGCCGGGAGGCTTCTCCCCCTCTCGTGGAAATGCAGCATGGCTCTGGGTACCTGGGACTGGCTCGGAAACTGGGATTTCACATGCCCTGCAAGCTCGATTTATGGCTTTTCCCCGCTACTCTGCCTGTCGGCGCTAACTGGGGGAGAGGGCTGCGCTCTTGAAACGCTCTACAAATACGTGATGAAATGTATCCCTTCTCCCTAGAAAGCAGCGAGGAAATTCCCATTCTCCCACAGACTGTTTATACATTTTGGCCCAAGCTGTGTATCTTTTGCTGTCAAACCCGCACAAGCAGGGCCAGGTGCAGTGATATTTGTCAGTATTTCAGGGGCCAGCTCCTGGGAGTTCGCCTGGGTGGGCACTCTGTGCAAAGTCTCCCGGCTCAGTGACTGCAGACAGAGCCTGTTTCGTGGTGGGATCCAACTTTTCCCTGTGGTGGCCACCACTGACCCCTCCCTGGCCACTGTGGGTGTCACAGCCCTGCTTTTGGGGCATTTATCCAGCGTTTCCTGAGGCCGGGTGCTGCACGGGGTGGCTGTGACTGCTTATACAAGTCCCCTTTGCACTCTTCCCAGTGCTGCTTGAAAGAGTGTTTAGTTAATAGGATTATAAAGCTTTCCTGTCGTCAGGCAACGGAAATCAATGGAGGGCCCCTGGGAATGAGCCTCATCCGATTTCCAGCACAGCCACCGCCCGGGTGTGTGCCCAGGGGCCGGAGCGCTGCTGAAGGGGGGACGTGCTGCCCCCTCTGTGGTGTTCCCCGCGCTGGTGGGGCCCTCTGGAAATAAGGAAAAAAGGATGTAAAGCTATTGGAAGGTATCCAAAGAAAATAGTGAAGGGTCCAGAGGGGCCGTATGAGGAGTGGCTGAGGTCACGTGGCTTTTTGGCTGGAGAAAAGGAGATGAGGGGAGATGCTGAGGTCTGCACTTTCCTCACGAGGGACAGTGGAGGGGCAGCACTGATCTCTTCTCTGGTGACCAGTGACAGCACCTGACGGAATGGCTGGAGCTCTGTCAGGGGAGGTTTAGGTGGAGATCAGGAAAAGGTTCTTGCCCCAGAGGGTGCTGGGCACTGCCCAGGCTCCCCAGGGAATGGGCACGGCCCCGAGGCTGCCAGAGCTCCAGGAGCGTTTGGACACCGCTCTCAGGCACAGGGTGGGATTGTTGGGGTGTCCTGTGCAGGACCAGGAGTTTGATGTGATGATCCTTATGTGTCACTTCCAGTTTGGGTTATTCTGTGATTCTCTGAAATGCAGAGGCTGCTCTCAATCCACTCGTGCCAGCTGTGTCTCAGCAGCTGCAGGGATCCCGGCTGGGGCAGTGCCTGGGATCCCACGGGGAGTCAGGATGCTGATGCAGCCCCGTGGTGCTGCCTGTGTGTCCCAAAGCGCTGGATGTTCCCCAGCTCCCGTGTCTGCTGCTGGGCTGGTGCAGGGAGCCCAGGAATTTTCCCTTTCTCCTGTCAAAAATGATGGCTTGGCCTGAAAGCTGAGAGCAGGTGCTGCTCTGCAGTGCCTGGGGGGCTTCGCCCTCCTCTCTGCTGTCAGCAAACATCTGGGGACAGCAGGGTGGCGGGATGGGCTCAGGAAGGTGTGTGATGCAAAGGGAGCTCACCGTCCCTGACACACAGCAGGCTCCCAGCCCCTCCCTGCACATCTGCACCACACAGGGGCCAGGCCTGGAGGAGCCCAGGTCTGGCCACAGCCCCCGGGAGGGAAGGGAAGGGGCTCTGTGCTCCCTGGACTGTCTCCACCAGAGCTGACAGCCTTGGGGTGTCTGCTCAGTGCCACCCTACCTTGTCCCAGAGGATTCCAGGCCGGAATGCCTCTCCCTGTCTGACCCAGGGCCGTGCCTCCTGGGACAGCTCTGCACAGGGCACCGGCTCCCCTTGCAGCCAAGGAGGCCACGTGGAACCCTTCGCTGTCAGAGTGGGAGGGTGGGGAGCAGCTGAACGGGAGTCCTGGCAGAAACTTCCAGAAAAATCAAGCTGCTTCAGGAATCTGGCCGTGCAGAGTGTTTCCCATCCCCTTGGCTGTTAGAGAGGGGACTGCACGTGGTGGAGACTTCTTTAAACCCTGGAGCCTGCGAAACAGGCGTGAAGAGGGAGGACGGGGAGAACCTTTGGCTCAGGGTGTAGGGCTGGAAACCTCCAGGCTGCCGAAGCCACATCTCTTATCTCTGGAGCCCGGGGTTTGCCGTCTGCCAAGTGACAGGCAGCAGTGGTGTGGATCTGCAGATAACCTCTTGGCCGGGGGTAACGTGGGTTAAAGCACGTGTGAGGAGCTGGGGCTGTTTTAAGCAGCGCGATGAGAGCAAGGTCCAGGGCTGGGGAGGCTGATACCTCCTCCTTTGGGTTTGTTTAAGCTCCAGCTAAGCCCTGGAAAATGTGCTGAAGGGAACAGCCCTGCCCAGCGCTGGGGGTTCGGCCAAGTGGGTGAATTAGTGGATGCTCCATCTCTGGTGAACGCTCCAGACTGTGCTGTGCTGGGCACCAGCTCTGATTGCCTGCAGACATGTGCCCAGAGAGATGCCCTGGCCTTGCTGCCAGCCTGGTCTCCCCACAGACGGCGGCTGCGCTGGCCTGTTGGCAGGCGGAATAAATCCCTGCGGAAAAATCGCAATTGTTAACAGTGGGGACGGTCATGGTTTGCTAATAGCCTCAGCTCTCCGTTCCCCTAGCTCTTTTTCTTCTCCACCGAAGATATTTGCAGTGGGAAGCACCTGGTCCTGCTGCCGGGCTGGCATGGGGACAGCTGAGCCTCGCTGTGACCTGTGCTGTGCCCACCTGGTCCCTGCAAGGTCAGTGTCCAGAGCCGGCCCTAGAGGAGACAGGATGTGCTGGCATTTGGGAGCTTATTCTTGGCCCCAATCTGTCTGTGCTGCAGGCTCCCCTGCCAGGCAGGTGTTTTGGGGAATGATGAGGCTTTTCCTTAGGTTTGGAGCTGCAGGGGACAGCCACGGGCACGTGGCAGTTTGTGGCATCGTCCCACATCTGTGCAGCAGCAGCTCCAAAGCCTGACGCATGTGCCCAGCCTGGGGAGTGGGGCAGCCATGCAGGGACACAGACAGCCCAGCAATCCAGGCACCAAACACGTGTGGGCCCTGTGCCAGGGATTTCCCGGCAGCAGAGCCACGCCCGGGTCTCCCCCGTGGGGTGGGGACACCACGGAGGTGTCATTACAAGGGCTTAACTTAGTGGGAAACGGTTTTGGGGTGAACCAAGAAGGGGTGGTGGGAGCAGCCATGGTCTGCAGGGAGTTGTGTGGTCCTGTCCTCCTTCTTCCCTCCGGCAGTGGGGTGGAACAGGGGGCAGGAGGGAGTGGGGATCTGCCCAGGGACATGGGCTCCTTCCCCACCCCATGTGTGAGCGGTTCTGGAACAGCTTTGTCGTGGTAGAAGGGCAGGAATCCCCTCCTGGAGCATCTGTGCCCATCCGGGGGCTGCCGCAGTGGTGTTCCTGTCCCGGGCTCTGTCCCCACCTCCGCGGGAAGGGAGGTTATGGAAACTCAATAAACTGTTGCCATGACAGCCCCGAGCACGGCCTCCTCCCGGTGCCGTACCCACCGTGACAGCTCGATATTCCCAGCTCCCCTGGGACTGATCTCAGGCAGGGGCTGAGGCTGCTGGATCGCAGGCAGCACATCCCTTTTACCCTGCCGGTGCAGGAAAGCGCCCTGGGAAGCAGAAGGGAGACGTGCGGGTACCCGATGTTCCCTTTCCTAGGTGGGAGCGGTGGTCCTGGCCCCCTGTGCATCCTCCCCAGCCCCAGGAGCATGGCAGGTCCCCGTTGCTGTGGTGACAGTCTCCATGGAGACCGGTCCAGCACAGCTGCATCCCGGGGACCACAACAGGGGAGGCCGCGCGGATGCGTCCCCCTCCCCTCCCCGCGGGGACACGCTGGCTCCCGGGGTGCACTCTCAGCCCCCAGGGGAGCGTGAAAATGGAAATCCCTCAAGTGGCAAATGTGTGGAGGAATCCCAAGGAAACTAATTGGTTTTCCCCCACCCCTCCTTTAGTGCTTGTTGGCTTTCACTCCGCGCTGGTAATTGCTGCTCTGCACCTATTAAAAGGCCGTCTCACGCTTCGCACGGGCTTGACTGTGAATTAATTTTGCATACGTGTCTATTCTGGAGAGCATGGGAATTTATTCAGGATGCTGAATGCCAGACGGGCTTTCCAGAGGCGTGAGGTGCAGCACAGGCTGTGCCTGCTCTCAGGAGTGACTTTGAGGGAGTGACAGTGGCTTCTCCCAATAAATGCCTAAAAACAAGGATGCAGATGCAAATCAATGGGATTTGTTCCCACAATTAGTTTGGGACAAGACTGATTGTGGGTGCTTCTGTCTATCCCATTTGAAATCCCTGTTAGATGCCAAGGTACCTTTGATTTTCCCTGGGAAATAGGTGTCCTACCTGCTCATGGTCTCCTGGGAGTCCCACCAGGCTCCATGTCCATGTCTGTGCCCATACCTGCCTCTCTAAATCTACCCTCAGGCTCCCTGTAAATGCCACATTTCTCCAGAGAAACGCTGTTGGGTTGGGATTTCTGTGATTTCGAAACCAGGTTCCCTCTTTCTATTACTGAGAAGTGTGAAAGGGGAAGAGCTGTTGGGATTTTCCATTTGCCATTTACTTGTCATGCTGCTTCCTTTCCCCTTCGCCTTCCTATCAGCCTCGCACAGTGAAAACAAACCAGCTGGTTTTGTGTCATTTCTCTCAATACCGCGCTCTGGTGCAGGATGCTGCGGTGTTTGGGCATGGAGCTGCCAATTTCCTTCGAAAAACAAACTTGCCATTGTTATTCCTGGGGAATTTCTTTCATTTTGTGGAGGTCTTTGATGCTTGACACCAAGCACTGGAGTCAGTCTTCCTTAGGGGGGCCTTTGTGAGTCACTGGGTGTCAGGAATGCCCAGCGTCATGGGAGAGGCTGGTTGCTGGTTTTTGGAGCATCCCAAACGTTCACACCATTGCCGCAATGCTGGGTGCTAAGATCCTCCTGGGCGTGAGTTTGTCCCTGAAAGCTGCATTTACCTGTGCAGAGGTTCAGTCGTGGGGTGCTCAAGACGATGTTTTTGCGGGGTGACAGAGGCTGTTTGAAGCTTAAGGAGTGGCTGCACTTCCCAGCGCAGGAGCCAGTCTCTCCCTGGGGGCAGCAGCGGAGCAGTTGGGGGCAGGATGCGCCCAGCAGAGGAATTGCAATGAATTTGCCCTGCAGTTGCTCTGTTCCTGCCAAGACTCTGACTGGAAAACAGCATTTTCCCAGTAATGGTTGCTAAGCACTGAGGTCTCTTGATGGGCTTTATCTGCTCAGCTGGAGCTGCAACAATAAAGCTCCAGTGCGAAATGAAACGGGGAAACTTCAGTGGCTGTGCTGGGGCTTCCCAGTCCTCCAGAGGCAATACCAGGAGGAGATTTCTCCTTCGCCCAGGCAGGGCTGGCCCACACTGCTGTGGGGCTCCAGCAGCAGCTCAGTCCCATGCCAGTGGGGACAGCTCCTCTGTTATCCATGCACAGGGATGGTTTCGGTGCTCGGCTGCTGTTGCCGGCAGATCTGGGATCGTAGCACGGTTTCCACTCATGTCAGCCAGACTGGAGGAGCAGGAGGATGAAGCCGTCATTTAAAAATCTGCGTAGGATCATCCTGTCTGGGCTGGTTTGATGGCGGGGGATTCTTTGCTTTGTATTTCTGCTGCAGATCTCCCAGCGGGAAAGGGTTCAAAGCTGCTCTGCGGTTTCTGCTGAGGAACCGTTACGTTCCCCGGTGACTGAGGCAGGTGTCCGGGGACACTGGTGGGTGGACATGCATGAGCTGGTCCCAGGAGAGGAGGGGAAGGTTCCACACCATCTCTGGGGCTGGGTGAATGCCCACATCTGGCTGGTTACCTCTGACCGAAGCGTTCCATGCACGGCAGCTCCCATGTCCCATCAATCCGCCGTGTCCCGTTCCTGTTGGTTTGAGATGGTTCTCTGGAGCAGCTCTTCTTTTGTCCAACCTCTGCGGCTCCTGCTGCTTTGCCAGGTGTCCCTCCTGGGACTCTGCGCTTGGAGTTTTGCTTTCTTTCACAGTCTGCCCCTGTGGTTTGTGACTTTTCCAGAAGGATTGTCCCTTTTGGCATCTTTATGGCTGCCAGGTGGGACGTCACTGGGCTCTGGGGACCAGCAGACCAGGCTGGTCTGAGCCCCTGCCAGAGGTGTGTGCTCTGGGGTGGCAACCTCTGAGTCTGTCCCTTGAAGTCCAGGGAAGCCCCAGAGACCAGGGCACCAGCAGGTGATGAGACTCCTACACCTCCACACCACCTCTGCAGAGATTCCCATCCCCATGGTACAGATCAGCTGCTGAACAGGATGATGAGTTCCTGGGAATGGTAGCCCATGGAGACTCTGGCACCTGAGTGTGAAATCTGTGTCCTTCCCAGGATGTTTGGAAGGTGCAATCCCAGCTGACCAAGCCCAGCTTGTTACTGGAAAGTTGTTGTTGGAAAGCCAAGCTCTGCTGACCTGTTGTTGCAGGCAGCTGAGTAACCTGAGCTGGGGCTGGAGCACAGGTTTGAATCACCTTTCCTGGAGCCAGAGCCTGTGCTGAGGGCAGGGTTTGGTGCTGGTGAAATGTGGGACAGTCCTCCATGGGAGCGCCCTTTGCATTGAGTCACCGGGGAACCGTGAAGGAGCAGGACAGAGACTGCCTGCGCCAGGGAGTTTCCAGGGCTGTGGCACTGCCTCTCTGCCATGAAAGGAGTTGCCAAAATTCTGTCAGTCAGCAGCTGGGGCATGGCCCTGGAAATTTTGCCTCGTCCACGTGCTCCAGCTGTGATCTCCTCTCTCTCCTCCCCTGCAAATCCGTTCCTGGGGCCGCTGCAGTGCTGCCGTCTTGTCCTCGTTGCTGCTCATCTCAGCCATATGGTGGATGAAAAATCTACCTAATTTCCAGTTAAAACTTAATTTAGGGTGGATTTATCCCTATTTGGTCTCGTTCCAGGCTTGCCCATTAGCTCCCATTCCTGCAGCATGTGAGGGCTGGTGTTCTCATCCTCGCATTTCTCCCGGGAGCGATGGGCCAGACCCCGCTCCAGTCCCACACTCTGCCCTGGCGTGCTGGGAAGGGGCCCCGCTCCGACCGCGAGTGGCACGGAGGGTCCGCGTGTGTGTGTGAGACCCCTCTAACCCCGGCGTCTTGGCTCCGGCTGCTGCGCGGATGAGTCAGCCCTGCGCTGGCTTGGCGCTGAGCGGGGCTGGCCAAGCCCGGCTTACCTAACGCCGCAGGAATGCCTGGCTCAGCGGGGCTCCTCGGCTCTGCTCCGACACCCGGGCGTGCTGCGAGCCGCGCTTGTGGCCTCGGGCAGCGGCTGCGCCTGGGAAAGCCGGGAAAAGGCTGCACGGTCCCAGACCTCTGCCCTGCAAGAGACTCCTCAAAGTGGGACCCACAAAACCACCCAAAAGCGCCTGCCTGGAGCAGGGTCTGTTCACCCCATTTGCGTCATCCCTGCTGGGCCCGGCAAGAAGGGCAGCTGTAAGGACAAAAACTCCTGTTTGCTTGAGGGCAGTGGGGATTTTCACTGGCGTTTCACCCT
Organism: Gymnorhina tibicen; assembly: GCA_013399875.1. Taxonomy (NCBI): domain Eukaryota; kingdom Metazoa; phylum Chordata; class Aves; order Passeriformes; family Artamidae; genus Gymnorhina; species Gymnorhina tibicen. The sequence goes on from VXAZ01009309.1 coordinate 3,910,087, forward strand.
GGCCCCTCTGTTGGGTACATAGCAGGCCCCAGGGGCTCCCTGGTTGGGTGTGAATAGAGGAACCCACTAAACTGCTCCTCTAATGCTGCCCCCGCTGGGAAGAGACACCCTGGGTGTCACCCGTGCCACTGAGCCTGGGCTCTGCAGCTGCTGAGGGTGAGGTGATGGCTCATGGACTTGGCCCCGGGTTCACTCTTGTTTGTGAGAGCGGTAACACCCGTGTGATCGTGTCTGCAGGTTGCTCCATGCTGACACTCCCATTTCACTGCTACTGTTGGTGAAAATTCTGCAGGAAGGTGCTTCTCATAGCAAACCCACCCCATTTTGTGCCATGCTTCCTTTAGCAAAGCTCCAGTTTGGATTCGCAGGCGCTCTGGTGGGAAAGACAGCTGGGAATGCTCACCTGGGCAAAACTTTCCACGCACAATTGTCCTACAAATGAAGTGATCACCAGTACTGATGGTCTGTCAGTGCCATGCTGCATTCCCAGCGCCATAAGGTTCCCGAGCACTCTGTGGATGTGAATTATTTAAGCCTCACTGTGGTCCTTGGAGTACAGGAAGGCGTTGAGCTGAAACTGCCTCTGACAATGGAAAACAGGGATGGGAGAAGAGACGGGAAGAAAAGGGGAGGCTCCAGCTCCGACCACTCATGCTCCCTCTGTTTTGCACCCTCTCATCCTTCCAGCTCTGCCTGTTTGCCTGTCACAACAGCCAGAGGGAAACGCTGTAAGTGCTGCAGACGCGGTTTGATCATAATCAGAAGCCAACAGCAGGCAGGACCTGTTGTGTGTCTCCAAGACAATGCGCGGGGTTGGCGAGTGCCACGCATGTCGATGAGGCTCCCGGCGGGGCCGAGCGGCAGCCGGAGCCAGCACCGAGGTTACCCCGAGAGAAAGGAGAAGCTGGGGGCAGGCAGGGAGCCGGGGCAGGCTGGCCGAGGGCTGCTTCCCCAGCCTCGGGAGCGGCGGCGGCTGCACACACGCACGCACTCGGGCGCGCTCGCTCACACACGCGCACGCTCAGCCTCCCGGTGCAGCTCCTCGCGGCTCTTTGATTCGCGAGGGAGGAAACAAGACCTCGTAGGAGCGGCAGAAGCAGCAGCTGTTGGCAAGATGCGCTGACAAAATTGGACGGGGAGAGAGATCTCCAATCGGTTTCGCCGCCTGGGCTGGACCTGCTCCTGGGAGAGGAGCGGCGGAGGAGAGAGAGAGGAGGATGAGCAGCCCCTCCATCCCCGGGAAGATGGAGGCAAAACCTTTGTTCAACGTGCAGAAGGCTCTGGTGCAGCCTGTGCAGATGTGCATGTTGGATATCCCCCTGAGCGTGCAGGATGACGATGTAAGTACAAGGCAAGGGAGCTGCCAGCCCGGGGCCGGCTCGGGGACACGGTGGGTGTGTGAGGGGCAGAGAGGTGCTCTGACCCCACCCCGGCACCATCCGGGGGTGGTGAACTTCTGGCAAAGTTGACAGTGCCAAGAGCTGGCACCGCCTCCAGATGTGACTGTTTCCTCTCTGGAGTGGTGCATTTTGAGGCAGACAGTGGCGCTTGCCAAATCCAGGGCACCAAAACGAAGGAGGGGTTTGGGAGGGAGGGGAAGCCTTTCTGTGTGGAATAAGAGTCGTGTTGTAGCTCGATGCAAAAGGGAGTGTTTGCTGTGAGTGTCCTGGCTCTGCTGCCCTGGAGTGGCTGGTGGGTGTGAAAACCTGGGAGGCAGCTCTGCCTCCGCACACCTTGGTGGCTGCCCTGCCTGGTGTCACCGTCCGTGGGCACCGGCCCTGCCCTCTCGCTCTGCTGCAGCTGCAGGGTTTGGTTCACGACGCAAAAATTGGTGTCGATTGCAGCATTGAGGCAGAGCTTTCCCAATGTGGGTCAGGGGATCCCTGCTGAGGGCTCCTCTTGTCGCCTTAACTCTGTGCCCCTCACGGAAAGACACCCCGAATGTGACTGTGCACGAAGGACCCTGGGATAAAGCTGCTGGAGAACCCAAAATCAGGGGCAATGATTTTTAGGGTGGGTGGGTGGTGAGCGGTCGGTGTCCCACCTGTGTAAGGGGTTTGGGTGTGATCCAGGTGCTGTTAAAATTTGAGGCAAAACTTGCTTTGATTTTTGGAGCAGGGAAAGCCCATCTCTTGCTGTATGTGCTCAGGGCATGTAGTGTCACTGCAGGAGCCTTAAATCTGGATTTTCTCCATGGCCATCAAGTGATCTGTCACAATCACCGTTACCTTCTCCTCGGCGCTATGTGTGTGTTTAAAGAGGTGAAATGACAGCACAAAAACGAGCCCGGTTCCCTTGGAGGAGGCAGCACTTTCCTGCAGGGCGGTGTGTTGGATCCCGGCAGGGGTGGGGAGCCCCAGCTCAGCATCCTGAGTGTCCCTGCAGGGACAGGGGACTTGCAGGGAGCCTCCTATTTTTAGAAACACCCCGGGGGGCTTTGCCGGGATCGACGGTGCTGCTGCACTAATGAGGATAATGAGGATACCTGTGACGGCCACTGCGGAGCTGCTGGGGTGTGCCGGGGGTGGGCAGCGCGCCCCGAAAGCGGAGGTGCCTCCTGCAGCATTCCTGGGAAGGAGGGAGGGAGGGCAGCCGGGCGGTGGGAGGTGGCTGGAGCGTGGGATGAAGCGGGTGAAGCGGTGCCTGGGTGCTTTATTCTCCTTCAGCTCGATTCCGAAGCAGCAGATTTCTCCGGGCTCGCGGCAGGCGATCTCCATTCCTGCTCGGCAGTGCAATCTGCTGCTGGATTTCCCTGCGGCCCCTGGTGCGGCGCGGGGGATCCTCAGGGTTTGCCCGACACAGGTGGAGGCTTCCCTGCTTCCCTCCCTGCGCTGGGCATCGGCTGGGAGCGGGCACGGGGAACGCCCTGGCCTGGGTCACTCAGGGACCCCTGCCTGGTTATCGTATTCCTGGTTTTTTGCAGAAAAGAGAAATAATTTTTACGAGGGCTGTGCAATGCGTTAGTGCCGGTTTTTTTAAATTTGGTTGGTTGGGTTTTTAACAATTCCTACGAGCTCTCTGGAGGCTGCTGGGTGACAGCCAGTCCTGGCAGCTGTCACGGTGAGGCACTGGTTGGTAACTGGCACATCAGGGCATCCCCAGCCCTCGGGTCATGGCTGGGGCATTAGTGCAGGACAGGAGAGGCTAGGGCTTCCCTGTGGGAGCTTGAACTGCCAGGGGGTCACAATGGGAACTGGTCTCCAGCATCCCCACTTTCACATTTCCCAGCCATGCTCACGTCTCCCAGCTCTGGGCCCCCTGGCGCTTTCACCCCCTGCCCTCTCCTGCACTGGACAGAGTGGGATGAAACCCCCAGGGGCGAGCACTGGCTGGCAGCACCTGTGAGCAGGAGGTGGATCAGGGGCTGCTCTGCCCCTCCATGCTCAGGGTACCCCTGCTCTGAGGCTCCGTTTTCCATTCCTGGGAAGCGGGGGCACAGCGGGCCCCAGCGCCGGGAGCTCCGTCTGCTGCAAAACACAGCCTGGTGGGGAAACGCCAGCAGGGAAATCCTGAGTGGCATTTTTGTCTGTGGGGTGATGGGGAAACTCCTCTTTCACAGCTGAAATATTCCCCCAGCCAGGCAGGGTTTGGTGTCTCACACCCACCCGCAGGTCCCTGCTCATCTCCTGCCGTCGCTTCCCCGGTCTGCGTGGGCAGTGGGGAGGGAGCAGTGTTGGCATTTCCCCCTCTATTTCAGGACTTTCATTTCTATTTCAGGCTCATTAATTTCCTTTCTTCTTGGAGACGGTACAGGCAGGTTGGGAAAAGTTTAGGGGCTGCGTTACCTGGGGCTCTTCTGCAGGGTCCTGTCCGTCAGTGTCACCAGCTGGGACATCCCTGCGGGAAGGCCTGGCTTGAGAAATGGGCTTTCCTCCTGCTGCAAATCCATTCCCTGAACACACAGCTGACCTTTTCCAGGCTGGATTCCCAGGGAGCAAGGCTGTGACTTCAAAAAGGAGCAAGGCAAAGCCCAGGTTGGGACACCCCACAAAAACATGAACCTCTGGCTCAAGTCTCTTCTCCCAGGGCAGCAGCTCTGTTGGGTCAACATCTCAGATTCCTGTTTTTCGGGGTAACTGCTCTGCCCCAGCAATGAACTGGGTGTCCTTTGGTGACATTTCACCAGCTGGCAGTGCAGCACTGGGGGTGCTCGTGCCCACGTTCAGTGGGTGGCCAGCTGGAAGGGGAACACCCCCCCAGGCTACCCTCAATGTGGTGCTGTGTATCAGGCAGAGGAGGCTCTCGTTTCTGCCTCTCTTGACAGCTTTCAGTGGGGTTGTCAATCTCCCCTTTCATAATTCAGCCACAGCAGTTGCAAAACTGCCCAGGCTGCCTCTTTTGCTATGATGGGGAGGGATTTCTAAAGCTTTGCTAATAAAAGAGCAACAGTTTCTATGTCTGGGAGGTGGGGAAATCAATGAGCAGGCTGTTGCAAGTGACATAACGGCTTTTTGTGGCATCTCAGGCAGTTCCCTGACGTGATGGAGCTTTATGGCTCGCTGTCTGTCAGCTTAATTGGCGACATCCACTCCCCGCCAGTGCGAGCCCGCAGGGCTGGGAGGGAGCGCTGAGCCGATGCCCCGCGGGGGTGGGATGCCGCTGCCCGGTCCCAGTGCATCCCTCCTGCCTGCTGGGTCTGTCCACCCACGGCTGGGCATCCCAGGCTGGTGCCATGCATCGGTCACAGCCCTGTGTCGTGAGGGAATGCCCCGGGAAAACCCGCCTTGCTGCAGTGTCCGGTAAATGCGGGTCGGGGGAGAGCAGCGCAGCCGAGGGCTCTCCCAGCACTGCCCTCCCCGAGCTGGACACTTAACGCACCTCTACAGAGTGAGAAGAAATCGGGAAAATCTCACTGTCCCGCTTAGGCACTTGCATCCTCCGGAGCCTGTCCTGGCGGCCTCCCCATCTTTGCCTTCTCCCTTTCTCCTCTGTGATGTCCTAAAAAGTGCAGTCGGTTTGACTTCAAAGTGGTTAGCAAATATTTTCCACTCCAGTGAGCTAATTAGTTAAATTACATTTCACATGCTAATTTATTCCTCTAATATAATTTTTTTCCCCCTCAGCATAGTGAAATACAGGGGAAGATAAAAGCTTGGTTTGACCTTAGAGCCAGGCTCAGAGGAGCTGGAGATGGGAACAAATGATTATTTCCCAGGTCTGCTGTAGCACAGGCTTATTCCCTGCCGCATTGGAGACCTCATTCGGTGGAGTTTTAAAACTTTTAGCTGCCTGCAACCCGGGCATCTTGGGTGAAGTGTTGTCCTCTGGCACAGAGAAAGAAAACTTTCAGCTCAGCAGCAATGAGCTACTAATTTCCGACTTCATTGTTCCTGTCTGCAGCACCGGTATCACCTTGGAGTGCTCCATAAATAGCTAATTAATCCTTGCAGGAGTGGGTGGGGATGGTGTCACTTCCCCCATCGGGGCTGGAAAGGCTTTAACTGGGAGTCAAGCGGGGCCAGGGAGCTGATGCTGGTGTCAATCCCAGGTTGAAGCTGTCGGGGATGGAAAGGCTTTAACCGGGAGTCAAGCAGGGACAGGGAATTGCTGCTGGTGTCCATCCCAGGCTGCGGCCGGGGTGAAGCGATAGCTGCCAACGGTCCCGTGATGAATCAAGTCTGCCGTGTCTGTATCAAAGGCTGTTTCCTTTCCACTGCCTGCGTATGGTAGATGTTATCGAGAGGGAGGAGCCGAAAATGAGCTCTAGGACTATTTCCTGATCACTGTTACAGTCAAAACCAGCAAATCCCTCCATCCCTGCTCTTGGCCAAACTCTCCTTTCCCTCAGGCAAATCATCACTTGGTTGCTTTGGAGATAATGAGAAACTATGGAATAAGACTCCCTGGTTTAATTCTCATCCATAAGGGAAGAGATTTAGGAGCATGCTGGAAAGTCTTGGGATTTCTGGGAGGGCTGAGCCCATCCCACACCTCGTGTGCAGCTCCAAGCCTGTCCAGGCAGTGCTGTGGGGTGTCCCCGCAGCCCCCGGGGCTGTGTGGAACCCCTCTGATCTGTGCCTCTGTGCTGGTGGTCTCGGTGCTGGGGGAGGGTCTCAAAGCACTGCCCCACGAGCCAGCTGAACCCCACCGGCTGCACGTGGGAATGTGCGAGGCCACGAGCACTCTGGTTTGTGCCTCTTGGTGCTGCTGTCCCAGGAGCTTTTGGGGTGGTGGCAATCCCTGTTTCCAGCCCTTGGTGAGGCTTCAGAGACGGAAGAGGTGGTGCGATGGCTGAGCCCTTACGTTGATTTGAAAGCGACGGGGAAAAAGTCCCCGATTGCTGCTGTTTGGGTCACTGGTGCTAAAACATCCAGAGTCCTCACCTCTGCATGTGTGTGTGTTCACACACTGGATAAACAAGTGAAGCACAGCCCTGGGAGTGCCAGGCCAGTAATACCAGGGTTACTACAAATAAGCAGGTAGCAGGATGGTGTTGAAGCAGACAAGAGCTGCTGAAGTAGAATGAAAACACGGAGCTCTGGAGCCTCAGCCAGCGTCCCACGCAGCTCCCTGGGGTACAGCCTGTCTTGGAGGTCATCCTGGCCAAGGGCTTGTCATTATTGCCTGAACTCTGTCACCTCTGGGACATCCCATTTGCAGGTTTTGAGACGCCTGGTGCTCACCAAACATCTGTGCCTGGCCCATGTGTGGCTACACCAGTGGGTCTGTGGTGGTTACCTCACGTCTGCCACAGCTCCAGGTACTCACCAGCGCTGCAGGGGCTGGAATTGCCTGACCAGCTCTCACTGCTGCCCTGGTGGAGTTACTGGTGCAATTAAAGCTGTGCTAATTCTCTGTCCATTGAGAGGCAGAAGGAGCCGGTGTTTCCAGTAATGGTTCAGTCGATCTATTTTCAATATATTTTTCTAAGTGGCCTGGCTGGGGTCTGTGCTTGTGAGAAAACGAGGTAAAATACCCTGTGCCACATCCTCAGCTGCTGCACATCAAGGCAAACCCACTGATTTTGGTGGCATCACAACCTGTCTCTAGCTAAGAATGTGAGCTGATGTTCAAGGTGACCTCCTAGAGCATTTCCCTGCTTCTTCGCCCTTCCTCCTCCCCATCCCTCAGCACCAACTTCCCTGTCTGAAGCTTGAGGGCAATGTGAGAATTTGCTCCTCGTGCAGCTTTTGCTCTGTAGATGTGGATCTCCGGGAGGTGCAGGCTCTGCCTCTCACACTTTCCCTTCTCGGGTGAAATGGGATCTCTTCCCTGCGCTTTCAGCTTTCTCGCTCTCTGCTCTCAATTTCCATCCCGACGATCCCGTGGGGACCCTGGAACTCGGCAGAGCCTTTCTCGTGGCTCCGGGCGCTGCCGAGGCAGCTGCACAGCCAGGTCCCGGTGCCCATGTGCTGCTGGCAGGAGCTGGCTCCAGCCCTGCCCCCGGGGCTGGGCACCCTGACTCGCGGCGGATCGGCCACGGAGCAGCTGCCTCCTGACAGTTTGATTCAATGAGGGCCCGTCAGTGCAATTTGCTGTCATCTATCACCGTGCATCGGGCTCAGGGCAGCACCTGCAGAAGCTGCTGTTGCAGGAGCGTGCCGTGAGCGCTGCCAGCGCTGCCCGGTGCCCGCGTGCGCTCGAATAAGGCAAATCCAGTTTGCTGACTGGTTTGGCGCAGCACAGGCCGTCGAAGGCAGGTCCTTCGCTGCCTGCTTTGGGTCTTTGCCAGAGCACGGGGACAATTTGCCCCTGGCCATCCCGCTCTCCCTAAGCGGAGGTGGTGAGTTGGAGGTGCGGGTGTTGCCTGCCCGTGGCTCCATCCCTCCTCTGCACAGCTTCCCATTCCAGATCCTGCAGTGGGGCTGGAGCAGGGACAAGGCTGTCACGGCTACAGCCATTGATTTGGAGTGTGCCAGCTGCAAACACAGGGGAAATGGAGGGTTTGCCCCATTCACAACCCTTAACGTAACAGCAGAGCTTGGGTGTAACCCCGGGCATCTCCCATCCAGGCACTCCCTCCGAGATGACCCTATTTAATTACCCCGTGTTTCAAGGAGCCCTGGGGCTGTGCAGCAGCAGAGACAGCCGAGAGTGGCGACGCTGAGTGCGCCTGACACACCGTGAGCTGGACCCTGCCTGGCCTCGGATGAAGCTGCTACCACAGAGGCGGTGGCACTGCTCCCTGCTGACACCCTCTGCTCTTGCGGTCCGTGGTGTTGCTGAAACATCCTCCTGTCACACACAGCCGCCGCACGGCTGCTCACTGTCCCTCCCCGACGAGCCCCGGTGCTCCCAGCACCGCTCCAAAGCCAACACGTGGCTCCGGAGGATCCCCTGCCCCTCGCTGCTCACTGGTGTCCCTGCGCAGGAGAGAGCAGCTTGCTCTCGTTAAGCATTGCCAAGCACAGATAGGCACTGCCGCTGTGTCCAGATAGGGCTGGATTTAGCCATGGGAGCTTCAAATACTGCTAAGAAACGACTCTGCCAGGAGCCCTGTCCTGTAAGAGCTCGATTTGGCCACTGCTGGCTGTTAAATGCTGTTGAGGTGCAGGGAGCATCTTTGGTTTCAGTGCAATTGGGAGGTGGTAAAACACCACAGGGAGGGGGCACGGCCAGATGCAGCTCGGAGCTGGCTCTTTTATGAACCTGGAGTGCTTTGGTTGCGTTGTTGCGGTATCAGCACTGCTGGAAGGATTGGCTCCGCTGCCCCACGAGTTGGTTCTCCCCAGATCCTCCTGCCTGCCCCATCATATGACTGTGGTGTAACAGGCCAGGCAGGGCTGGTGGTTCAGTTGGGGCAGAACTTGTGATATTTGGTATTTTTAACTCCCGGCTCCTGGAGTCACGTGCGTGGCATCACTCGTGGTGTCTGGAGAGGGCAGCGCACGGTGCACCCCAGTATTGTGGTCCAGAGCTCAGGCTTTGGGGCATCACCTCCATGCAGATGCTGGCAAAGGCCTGACTTTGAGAACCCCAAAGGTTGTTTGCATCCAAAATCTGATTTGTTGATTTTCTTGTGTCGTCTCTGTGCAGGCATCTCCTCAGCCCTGTGTCCTCACTCCTCTCCTGGCTTCTCTGGGCTTGTGCCGGGGTTGTCCCTGGGTGTGCTGGGGCTGCAGCAGCTTTTGGCAGCAGGACATCGGGTCTTTGCTCCCTCTTGACAGCCCAGGAGTGGGGAATCCCCAATCCCATCCTGCTGACGGCTACCTTTGTAATTCGGGTGCTGTGAGCTCCCAGAGGACAGCTGGCAGCATCGGGCCCTTCACCTGGAGATACTGAGGAGCTGTTTGGGGTGACAAGGCTGGTTTGGGTGTGACAATCTTGGTAGTGTCTGGCTGTGGTGTTGGTGACAGGGAAATAAACGAAGAGCAGCACAGTGGTGACCTGAGACGAGGGGGATTCCTCTCCTGCCTGCCAGGAAAGCAGCACCCAAAAATCTCCCTTAACAACCCCTTTCTGCTCATCCTTCTCCCTTTAGGCTCCCGCGCGCATTGCTCTGAGAGTCTGGGGTTTTTCTTTCATCACAGTGCCCTCCTCAGCACTTCTCCTTCCCATACTGGAAACAGCGCAAGTTAGAAACTGCAACCAGGAGAGGAAGGAGGGGCAATGTGGTTTGTGGCGCCAGAGCCTGGGCTGGCCGAGCAGAGCGGCTGGGAGGCACTTCTGTGGGCTCTGGGGAGAAGAGCTGAGGGCAGGGGAGGCAGGATGGAGGAGCCGTTCCAGCCCTGTGGGGTCTGGCAGTGTCGGGGTCGTGGGTCGGGGAGCCCCTGAGCAGGGGGGTCCCGCCTGGGCAGCCCTGGAGCTGTCAGGAGGCAGGAAATGGAGACTAATCCCTCCCCACCCTGCTGTGTGCAGAGCAAGAGGGAATCAAAAGCAACTGAAAATCCCAGATTTCCCTTTCTGTTTGGCGGGGAGAGATTTGGGAAGCACAAGGGAGGAGACGGACGAGTTAAGTGGGTGCAGCTCCACCTTTTCCCGATGCCTCTGCACCCCTTGGGAGGGGGGACTGTCCCTCCCAGCCCTCCCCAGTAATTTTGGGGCAAGCTGAAGACCTGGCTGCTGCTGACAGTCCAGCTGGTCACAGAATGGCCCCAGACTCCCTCTGAGACCTGCAACACACTCCCATTCCCAGGGGCCCTCGAGTGCCAGCTGTGCCCCAGCACACCCGCCCTAGGAAGGAGCTCTGTACAAGGTGACTCTCAGCCAGGGTTGGGGCAAGGAAGGGGGAAAAGGAAGCTCCCCGGGGGTTTGGCTGTTGTGAAAGATGACTCAGTGCATGCCCTGGCTGGGTGGCACCGTCTGTGCCGCCGTGTTACGTGCCCACATGTCATGGAAACCCTGACAGCGCTCCGTGCCCGCGTGGCACGAGTGGCATTGGGTAATGACCCATCGATACGGGTGCAGTGTTCGCTGCTGAGGCTGAAAAAGTCGCCCTGCAATGGTGCTGGCGGCTCAGGAATGGATGGATCAGGCCATGCTCTCTGTGCCGTGCGAGGCAAAGACGGGAGAAGCTCCTCAGGGCCTCGCTGCTGCAGAAAGTCTGGATGAGACCCTCGGGGAGCAGCTTGTTCCACCCGCTGTCTGCTCCCTGGCCCTCCTGCAAGAGCTCGGGTCGTGTTTCCTCACAGTTTTCCCCGCAGTTAGGGGAGCCAGAAAGAGCTCAAAATCTAATTTCCTACCAAAATAAGGCTAATGCTGTCACGGTGTCCCTCTGCCCGTGCCCTCTCTCCCCGGATGACTTCTGAACCCGCTGACCTGCGTCGCGCGGATCTGGCCGAGGGCTCGCAGATAATTAAGTCTGCGCAGAGATGATGAAATGAGATGGTTGAGAGGAGGAAAAGAATCTTGTAAATGCCCCAAAACATCTGTAGCATGAGTTCATGTATTATTAGACACCAGCAAATCCACGTGGGAGATGCTTCTTACAAACGCTTAACCACAAAAACATTTTCATTCTCGGTTCGTACATTTTTAGGCACCGAAAACAGTCTCGAGACACAACACCATAGGAAGTTTCAGTGCTCATGGGATAACCTTTATATTTTAATAAAACCTGACATTCTTCAGCACTCAACGTGATTCCCAGAGCCAAGGCTTGAAGGAAAAACAACATAAATCATGGACTCGAAGGGAAAAGGTTGGGAGGGTCGGCAGCGCCGCGGCCGGACTCAGACGTGGTGTGACTTGGTGGCGCTGGATGAGTTTGTTGATATTTGTGCCACTGTAACTGAGGGACAAACCTGGCCCTCAGCCACTGGCATACAGTATTGTTTGGAAGAACACTGCTCCTCCATGCCAAAACCCCCCACAACAAAAAGAGTTCTGCCGGCCACGGAGAGAGGCCCTGGAATAACTTCCCCCACTCGAACAATGCGGGGCGGAAACCTTTCAAAGTGGTAATTACCGAAGGGAAAATAAGTTTTTTTAAACATCCTTTGTCTGATCGCCTAACAATACCTGGGAATACTAAAAGACTTTTCCAATTCTTAATTGACTTTTCAGCCGTGTCACTGTTTGTTTCTTCTCTGCAATAGCTGGCTCGAGGCTGGGCAGTGAAACTTTCCCTTTCCAGCTCTTGCCAGCCCCTTTTCCTGGCTCTCACGTGGCCAACAGCAGTAAGTGTGTGCTCAGGCTGTTACAGCAGAATGTTTTCATGTCCACTCACTGCGTCCCTGCCCAGCCCGTGGTGAATTTGGCCCAAATGACTTGGCAGGGGCCGCGCAATGTCAGCACCGGGGCGCTCTGGCTGCTGGTCCAGCTGCCGGATGTCTCTCCTGCTGCTGCTCCTCCTGCAGCTCCTCTCCCTCATCCCTGCGGCTGTTCCAGGCCCTCTGGCTCCTCTCCTGGCTGCTCGCTTTCAGTCACATCAGCTCTTCACTCTGCTGGAGCCTGGCTCCCAGGTTTCACTCCTCACCTCAGATCAAGTCAGCTTTCCTGCCGCTTCCCGACGCGTCTGGGTTTTGATTTATGCTTTCCCTGACGTTTGTGTGGTTGAAGGAGACACAGGACCATTGTTGGAACATCCTCTTCATATCCCCTCTTAAGGGGCTTTGTTCCTGTTTAGCTGGGTTTCTTATTTTCAGTAATCTCAGTTCTCTGTTGGTGTTACTAACGCTCTGTGTGTGGAGCACCTTGCTGTTGCTTCGCTTATTCCCGTGATCTGGCATTTAAATCTGTTCCACCTTATTCCCGCGCTGGGATAACTCTTTGTGCTGCATGTAAATCTGTTTTATTTCCCTGCCCGTAGCTCTTCAGATCAGCTCAGCACCTTGCAGCCTGTTTGGCTCCATTTTTAAGCTGGCCTTTGGATATAATTTAATCTTGTGCAAGGTGTCAACTCCATGTGCTTCTTCCCTGTGCCTGTGCTATGGCATCACTTTTCTCTTGGACTTCTCAGCAGTTCCGTGGCATCATTCCCTCCCCTACGTGTGTCCAGGCACGTCCTTGCAGCAGCAGGGGAATGAATGGTGCTGTTCAGGTTCAGGGAGCTGAGTCTGAGCGTGCTGGGGTGGTGACACAGACGCCAACATGCACGGCTGTCCCCAGGGAGAACGAGCGGTGTGGGGTCAGAGCACGTCCCCAGGTGCTCAGTGATGCCCTGCACATGCTCTCACCTGGGCAGAGGGCAGGGGGGAGCCTCTCCTGGCCTTCCCTAGCCCAGGAGAGAGCCAGTGGGAATAAAGCTGGAATAAAGCTGCCCTCCTGCTCTCCTGGCTGGAGCGTGGAATGCACAGGCTGGTCCCAGTTCCCCATCCGTGTGTCTGGCACGGGTGAGGTGGGTGCTGCTGTCCCTGCAGGAGCACAGCCCACCTGCACCAGCCAGGAGCTTGGGCTGGGATAGGAGCTGAGGAGGACGAAGAGCCACTCTGCCAAGCAAAGTTTCTCTGTTATCCACTGGGAATTCTCCATGGATCGGTTGCCAGAGCCTCTCGTTCCTGGGATTCTCCTTTTACACGATTCAGCTGAACGTGTCATTCTGGCTGGTTGTTGTCAGTGGAAAACTGCACTGCCTGCCCTTGGACGTGTTTTTGAAAGGTGAGCAGAGCCAGAGCTTTGCTCTGTTCTGTATCCACCCAGGTGGTGGATGTGTGTTTTCAATATAAAATGAAATCTATTTCATGTTACTTTTCTGGTGGATGAGAAGGGCCAGCTTGATTGCAGAAATGAGTTTCCCTGATCTTCAGGGGCTACACCTATTCCCACCTTTCCCTGGAAATTTTTGTGGCTCCATAACCTTTCCCCTCTTTTCCACCAGTGGTTTTCCTTTCCCTAGCTGTTCTGCAGAGAACCCATGCAAGCAAGGATGGAAATTACAATAACGGAGCGCCTGGGAGGCTTGAACTCGCCACACACCGATTGCTAAGCAACACAGAGAGATGTTTATCCTGTTTTCCTTTTGGTTGCAAGCACCTTAGGTGGTATTTGTTAAAAGAGCTGACTGAAACACTCTGGCAGAAAGGTGATAGGGAGATAAAAGCTGCCTCTGAAGACAAACAGCTCAAGAAATAATGGTCCTTACCAGAGGAGCTCTGGTGTGTCTGCAGCGTGGCAGGCTGCGGCAGCCTAATGCCTGCTGGACTTGGCACTCCGGGGAGTGCCTGGCCTGCGTGCAGAGCCACGTGGGAACAGGGAAAACGCTGCCACCCGGAGCTGCAGCTGCAGCTTCCTCCCGGTGTGGGGATGGTCCCTAACAGAACTCGCTGGTGCCTTGTGATCCTCCCCAAACAGCTTTGGTCCCTGCATCCCCCTGCCAGCAGCGCCCTGCGGAACGCTGTGAGGTCTCCTGGTGCTTTTCACACCTCGGGCCCTGCTGTCTTCGGCTTTCTGGGCACATTTCAATGTTAGTTGTTGTATCTTGTCTCTTACTTTCCTGAGTATTTTCTACTCTGCTGCGAAGGAATCCAGGTGCCCACCCAAAGTGTGCTGTGGTCACTTCTTTCTGAGAAATGGGCTTGACATTCCCCCACCCCACATATTGGCCTTGTTCTGATGAGCTTTTAGAGGTCAGAAAGCTTGGAAAACAGAGGTTTGTGTTGTCACTTGTTGCCCTAATGGAAGCTCCTCAAATACTTGATAAATTGCCTGGAGAAGAGAAGGTTCTGGGGCAATCTTAGCATCCCAGTGCATAAAATGGCTTCAAGAGAGCTGGAGAGGGACTTTGGACAAGGGTCTGGAGTGACAGAAAGGGGGAAATGGCTTTAAAATGACCGAGGGTAGATTTAGATTAGAGATCAGGAAGAATTCCCTGTGAGGGTGGGGAGGCCCTGGCACAGGTTTCCCAGAGAAGCTGTGGCTGCCCCATCCCTGGACGTGTCCAAGGCCGGGTTGGACGGGGCTTGGAGCAACCTGGGACAGTGGAAGGAACAAGATGATCTTTAAGCTCCCTTCCAACCCAAACCTGTCGGAATCCAAAAAACCTGTTGGAACCCGACCCAAAAAAATTCTGTGATTCTGCTACGGCCAAAGGGACGGTGTAAGGAGTAGGATGGAGGAGAAGTATTCCTGCAAGCTCTTGAGCCTCCAAGGCCTGTGGAATAACTGCGTTGCCATCGCTGAGCTCCAGGAGCTGCAGCCTCCGCAGGAGATGCCGTAGCCCAGCTGTGCACAGGGGCTGCAGGAAATGAAACACAGAATATCTGGATGGAGACTTTGAGATCCTGATTGCCCGGGGATTTGCTGTGCTTCCTCTGCTAGGAACTGACAGTAATTAGGGGCTTGCCTGGCTGTGTTAGTGCTCGGTGTGGAGGAGAGCTGTGCTCCCAAATTAACCCGGCTCCGGATCACTGGCTGCTCATGGGGGGCTGCGGGGAGCAGGGGGTGCTGCTGCAGCTGGGGAACGGCTGCCCCTGGCAGAAGGGGCACAAAGTGCAGGAGAGCCCGAGCCAGCCTTCCTGCCTGCCAGCACAAAGAGGTCACAGTGCCTGATCTGTCGGGACACGGCCCCGAGAAAGGCCCAAAACCTGGAGGCAGAGTGATCCAACTGCCCTGGATCTGAAACCCTCAGCAGAGCATCTCCTGAAATCCATGCCTGCTGTAACCTGTGGCAAGTGGTGGGGGGCTCTCACCTAAAACCTGGTTAAATCAGGGCACTGATCATGCTGCAGGTGAGAACTGGGTCTGTGGGGGCTGGCTGAGATCTTTTGGTCCCCAAATTTGGGGAGCAGTTGCTGTAAGCTGACATCCCTGTCCAGATTGTATGAATGGAGCAGTGACATCATTTTCCCTTCTTGCACAAGCTTTTCCCCTCATCCCGAAGTGGAAGAGATAGTAATGGTTGTTTACTGTAGGATTATTATTATTATTATTATTATTATTATTATTATTGTTATTATTATTCCTTATAAAATAAGCCAAGCCCGGGCAGTGAAAATTAAAATCTTCTCCAATTAAAATTGGAATGCCCAACAAGTTTTGATCTAGCACATAATGCCTAACCTTTAATTAGTAATTCTTGTAAATAGGGAGCACTTTTCCTCTAAAATGCCTTAAAAACAACAAGAAAAAGGGCTTCCCCAGCTGCACAATAGAAGGAAGTGCTATGGGCTGCATGTTAGAGCCCGACACAGACGCGCCTTGTGAGCTGGTGCCAGAGCTTGGGACAGAGGCCGGATAATGTTGCAACTCCCACATAAAGCAGCCCAGTTCCCCTCAGAGGCTGCTGGTTTGGGTCCTGGTTCCCTCGCTGGAGGCGTGTGATGCTCCAGAGGGGCTCAGCTAGAGGTGGTGAGGGTGATTCCTGCCTTCTCTGCTCGGGGCTGAGATCTGTTTGCAGCTCTTGGCGTCGGTCCTGCTGTAGTTTCACTGAGGCTCAGAGGGAATTCGGGTTTGTCGGGGCGGTGGCAGTGCCCTGGGGGCGGTGGCAGTGCCCTGGGGGCGGTGGCAGGAGTGCTGGGGTGTTTGCAGGCAGCTGATGCCAGGCAGGAGCAACCCCTGTGGAAGTTCTGGGGTGGGCAGCCCCACTTGATGGAAAGAACCCCCCAGCAACACTGGGCACAGGAACTGGGTCACCGTGAGTTTTGCCCTGGAGGAAATACACCGGAAAGCCCCGCTCAGCAGCAGAGCAGGGAGATGAAAGCAAAGGAGGGCTGGAGGATGGAGCTGAGGGAATTCTCGGACACCACGAGCCTGGACGTGCCAGGGAGAGACAACTCGGGGTCCAGGCTGAGCCCAGTTATTGACTGAGGTCAGAATCTGCAGGTCCTGCGGGTCCTGACCGTAACAGATTGACCCAAATTGATTCCCAAACCGGAAACTGGCTTAGAGTTTCCAAAAGCCTCTCTGTGTTACCGTCTCCACATCACTGACCATGCAGGAAAGGCTGGAGACTGCGGCAGAGGAGCAGAGCTGCTCCGCTGTTGGCCCTGTGGGTTCGTGTTTATCCAGCCAAGAGCTGATTTCAGAGTGGTGGAAGGACACAAAGTGATGGATTTCCCACAGCACCCAATTCCTGGGCCCACCAGACTCAATGGGACATTTACAGATGACATCAAAAAGCTCAGCGTGTTGTGCAAAGTTTTTTTGCTGGGTTTGCCAAGTGCAAATCGGTAGTGTATTTTTTTAATGAGTCACTCAAGCATTGATCGTTTTCTTAAATCCCTGAAGTCACGTGAATGTCAATTAATTGCGTTTTGCAACAATTTCTAGACCTTCAAGGGAGCTGTGGGGAAACCTGAGGGTGTGATGCTGCCTGTTCCCTTTCAGCTGTGTGCTTGGAGGCAAATAAGAGGCCCTGAAAAGTTATTTGTTTTGCATCTCATGATTTTGAAGAGCCTTGCCCCTGACGGCTGAGTGTTTGGGGTTAGCTACGCAGAGCAAACATCCTGAACTTGGGCTCCTGACCCCGCTTTGAGTGTTTCGTTTTTCAGACCCAGAAGGGTCCCAGGAGAGGAGAAAGGAAACCGACTGGCTATTTTTAAACCCTAGCAGTTGCCTTCCTGCCTTATATTATTTATTATCCATTATCAGAAGTGTTTTTCCCCTGAAACCATCTTTAGTGGTCAACCGAGGCACGGTGAAAAGTGCCCGTGGAACAGAGCTGCATCTTTCTGCAGAGGTCAGACGAAGCTGGAGGCTCTGGGAGGGCTTTGCCAGCTGAAAATGAGTGGTGCTGCTGTTTGTTGTGTGCACTCGAGCGGTGCCAAGCGATTCCAGGGGTGGCCTGTGATTAGCCTGCCCTAGGACTCAAACACGAAGCAAAGCAGGGTCTCCCTCCCAAAGACTTCACAGCCCAGAGAGGCGACACTGATTTCTGCTGGAAAACAGGTCCCTGCCTCTGATTTTTGGCACGTCCTGAGCAAAGTGATGCACGGCACCGAGTTTCACAGCACATCTTGTGGTGTCACGTGGTTCCCGCATGACGTGTCAGTGGGGCTGGGGACACCTCTGCACAGAGCATCCCTGCATCCTTCTGCAGTGGACAGAGCTCCAGAGACCCACCTGGCACTGCAGGGTGACCTGGGCAGGGATCAGGGCTGGATCCCTGTGCCCGGGCAGGCTTAAAATGTGTATTGGCCCCAGAGGTGTGGGGCTGCCACGGGCAGTGCAAGGCCCTGCTGCTGGGCTGGGTCCCCTTTCCCAGGGTGTCCAGGAAGTCCCCTTTGACCTCTTTGGCTGCAGATAATGCAGGACAATAGCCCACGTTGTCCTGGCTCATCCTTCTGCCTGGTAAACTTTCCAGTTTGAAGCCTATCACAGCCTGGCAGCTTTGTTAATCCCTTCCTGCCCGGGCAGGAGCTGCCGGTGCCCTGGGCAGAGCTGGACGTGTGAGCCTTGGCTCCATGTCCTCACTGGAAATAAAGCTGCGGGGCTGGAAGGCCCTGGGAGGCCGATGTTATTTCAGCTGCAGAGGGAGCTGAGGCATGAAAGTCCAGGTTTTGGTGGTGTCAGCAGCAACTGCCCGGCCTCTGTGATGCAGTTTCTCAGCAGTGTGTGAGGAGGGAAGGGGAAGAGCAGGGGAGGGCTGGAGCACGCTGAGCTCAGCCCAGGGGGCTGATGAATGACAAACAGTTTTGCCCGTTTCTCTCTGCCTCTGAAAACAAAATTATCTCGCAGGGGTTCTCTAAAGCGGGATCTGCAGCCCCGCTGTCCCCCAGGCTCGTTTTGCTTTCCAGAGTCCCTGCTGGGCCGAGAGCAGGTGCCCCGGTCGCCAATCCCCCCTTTGCCTGTGCATGGGGGGCCTGGCACTGACTCGCCGTGGGTCACATCATCTCCCCGGGGACACTGCCTGCTGCCCCCGCAGCGCCGTGACCGTGTCACGCCATAAAGCCCAGCTGTGGCCAGCGAGGGGCTGGGCAGTGCCCTGAGCACTGCTGGTGGGGGCTGAGCTCGTGGGCTGAGATAGTACTCAGGTGAAAACACGTGCTGATGATATTCACGCGCTCGCAGTTAACATTTTTTCTCCGGCTACTGGTGTGTGAGCCCCAGGTGCTTCAGGAGCGCCTGGTGGCACAAAGATCCTCTCCCAGAGCCGTTGTCACCTGTGTGACTTTGCTCCCTCCCACCGCGGGTAACACCCCGGTACTTCCCCCGCCCAGCCGGGGCTCCGGCCACCCCCGCCCGCCCCCTCCCGCAGCCCCCCGAGCATCCTCCTCCTGCCCGCCGCCCCTTTTCGTGGCCTCGGGGCTTTTCACGCCTCCCGCGTCCCCGTCCCCCCTCCCCGAGGGGGCCGAGCCGCGCCGGGCCGGCCCCCGGGGGCGGGCGGAGGCTGCGGGAGGAAATCCAGCGCCTGGTTTACAGCCTCGCCGCCTGA
>VXAZ01009309.1:3928968-3961020 GCA_013399875.1 Gymnorhina tibicen
GGCGGGACCTCTGCCACCTCCGCCGGCCCCGAGAGGATGTTCGAGGGCTGCCGGCGGGCGCGGAGCCTCTGGGGCGGCGTCAGGCTGGAGGTGGCCGGCGAGAGCAGCCCCGTGGTGCTGCACAGCTTCACGCAGCTCGACCCCGACCTGCCGCCGCTGGAGGTGAGTGCGGGGTGCGGGGGATGCGGCGGCGCCGCCGCTGCGCGGGGTCTGGAGGGGCTGAGCGCGGGGCGGGCCCCGGTGCGTACCCCTGGTTGGTTTGGGGGATTCTGCCTTCCTGGTAGGGCTGGCGCGGAGTTTGTGGGCAGGCTGCTACCTGCAGAGTGCTTCGCGGAATTCTGGTACGCAGAATCACAGCGTGGTTTCGGTTTGAAGGGACGGTAAAGATCATCTTTGCCCATCGCCTGCCGTGGGCAGGGACACTTTCCACTAGCCCAGGTTGCTCCAAGCACCGTCCAGCCTGGCCTGGAACGCTTCCAGGGATGGGGCAGCCACAGCTTCTCTGGTCAGCCTGTGCCAGGGCCTCCCCACCCTCACAGGGAAGGATTTCTTCCTAATATCTACTCTAAATCTATCCTCCTTCAGCTTAAAGCCATTTCCCCTTGTCCTATCGCTATGTGCCCTTGCAAAAGTCCCTCTCCAGCCTTCTTGTAGGCCCCTTTTGGTACTTCAGGTGTTTCATTTTATTGAGTAAATGGGTGCCCATGTTTGGCTTTTTTTTGCTATGTGCCCTGGGGACTGGCAGGCAGCTGCCAGGCTCTGCTGGGAGAAACCAGATGCTCTCCCTCCAGGCACCCAGGGAAAGGGGCAGATTGTTAAAACTTCGGGCTTTTAATATTTCATTTGAGACTTTGGCTGCAGGAGGCAGGAGTCTGCTCAGATCTGAGCTGCTTGTAAAAGCTTCAGGCTTGTCCAAACCACAGAAGTGTCCTCTGGGAAGGTTACGGTCATTGGGAGGACTTTCCTGGAGGATGCAAAAAATTGTTTGGATTCGACCTCGGGTGGTTCAAAGTCAGGCTGGTCCCAGCGAGGCCCGAGCGCTTTGTTGATGGCAGTTGCATGTGGAGGCACCCGAAATAATCTGAGTCAGAGCTGGGCCTTTTATCTTAGTAATGGATGATCGTCATCGGTGTGGTGGGAGTGTCAGTGATTGGGAGCAAACGGTGTGTCAGGAGAAGCTCGGTGTGTCAGGAGAAGCTCGGCGGGAGGAAGATTTTGGTGTTCAGAAGTCGCAGCCCTGGCGGTGCAGGGGTTAATACCAGCGAGGGTCAGCAAGTCTGGCTTTGCTGGGATTTAGAGCCAGCTGCAGATGTGCTGCTCTGGATGCTTCCCGCTGGAATGGGGGCGGTGGAGGGGGGGAATCACCACTAAAGCCTCTTTAGTTACTGTGCAGATATCCGCTGAGGGCGGCCAGTGTTTCGGGGAGGGCGAGGGCTCCTTCTCCCAGTGCCAAACGATCAGCTCCGCAACCTGTGATGGAAAGTGTTGGTCAGCCCCGGACAGGAAGGGATGAGCTCAGGCTCCGGCTGTACCGGTTCCCCTCTGGCCTGGTGGCAGCGGCTCATCAGCTCTGCAGAGAGTTCATGAAAGCTCCATCCAGCTTGTTTTCCCCCCTCTCCCCTCCCTGCTCCTCTCTCCTGGGGGTGGGCGTACTGACAGGGTTTGGAGTACATCATCTGGTTCGTGTTATGCCTGGCAGGAAGTCCAGCCTCTCCGGCCCGCGGCGCTCCGGGAGGCTGAGGGGCCGCGCTTTTGGCAGGGAGAGCAAGAGCAGGGGGAGGAGAAGAGGGAAAAGAAGGGGTGATGCAGCCTGTGCTCCCCTCATCCCAGGGGAGCGCCTGCCTGGCACACGCGAGCCCCCATGTACCCCGGCCGGAGGAGGCTCCGGGGTTCAGGAGAGGCTTTGGAGCATCTCGGGCGATGCGGCTGCGAGGGAAAAGCGACGGGGCTGAGGGAGGCTTTGCCCGGCCCCCGCTGGCACTGAGCAAAGCCCTGCTCACCTGAGCATGGCACGGGCACAGCTGCCAGCCAGACCCTCCCGAGCTGTCTTTGCCCACATTTCTGTCCTGGGCCGCACGTGGGTCTGTGCTGTGGAATGGTCGGAGCACAGCCCCAGCATCCGCTCGCTCGAGCTTTCCTCCCAGTCCTGAACAGATAAATTCCTCCTTTTTTTTTTCCACTTGCAAGTGATGGCGAGAAAAGGGGTATCCCAGAGGGGTGCATGGTGACCCACGGCCTCCCGAGCAGCTTTGGGATGCACGGGGTGTTCAGTGCACCACTGGGCAAAGGAAAAAATGTGTCACTGTTGTGACAGCTGTGGTGGCCTGGCGGGGTTGCAGTCCTCGGGCAGAGTTGTAGATGCACACCGAGAGGAGCAGGCAGATTATTTGAATAAGAACCCCCAGAGACCATCAGTGTTTTGCTGAGCCCCAGTGACAGTCCCCAGGTCCGTGGCGGGACCTCTGCCACCTCTGCCAAAGGGAGCTGTGCTGGGTTTTGGCAGAGCTGTGGCAGCTCATGGGTGGATGGTCTGGTCCCACAGGGAATAGAGGATCCCTGGAAAGCTGCTAGGCGGGCTGCAGGGAATGTGGCTCACTCTCTGGTCCTCGCTGAGCCCCCAGGGATGGCAGCAGGGAAGACTTTGCCTGTATCCCACAGCAACGGTATCGATCACCAGGCATCGCTCTGAGCCCTCCTGGCCATGTGAGCCAAGTGTTCTCACCGTGATTTGAACCACAGGGGATGGAAAATTTAAACTGACTGTCTCAAGTGGGGGATCGACAGAGCAGCTTTGCAGACCTTTTGCTTTGACCTTTTCAGTTCCAATCCATTCCATATCAGCAGCGAGTGTCAATCCTTCCAGTCCAGCAGGAGCCACAGAGTGAATTTGGTGGCCCTCCTGATCCTGCTGGCCAGGAATGGCCTAAAACATCACTGCAGATGACACAGACTGAAACTTTCATGAAGCTGAGGTTGCTGGACCTCAGAAAAGGCTGGGCTGACACTTACAAAAAAAGCCCTTGTCCTTGCTATTCTGGCTCTGTTTGTTTTGTGAACAATCGGGAGATTTTTGGTTGCTAAATGCATCCTTGAAAACTTGAATTGCTCAGCCCAGATGCCTCGGAGGTCAGCGCTTGTTCTTTACAGCTGGGAGGGAGGGGCAAAGACATCTCTTAAAAGCCATTTTCTTTTTACTTCCTATGGTGCCTGTGGAATAAGATCCTTTTCTCCCAGCCTGTTCTCCTCCCCCAGGCACAACCTGATATGTCCCTTGCAATTTGCCAGATGAACATCATCTGTTGGTATTTCTTGGATGGGGACCTACCTTCTGGCTCCCTTCCAGAGAGGTTTGGAGCCGCTGGTGAGGCCTGGAGCAGGCTGGGATGCTGATTGTTGGTGGCTGATGCAGGGTGGGAATAACAGAGGTGGGAGGGATTTTTTTTTAATCATTTGATATGGTTGGAGAGAAGCTTCTAAATGTGTTTGTGTAATAATTGTTTTACTCAGAGGCTGCTGTGCCATGTTTCCATAGGGGTGGGGATCCCCGTGCTGGGATCTTGCTGAGGTTTTACTGGATTTAGTACCAGGCTGGCAGCCCTGGAAATGGAAATCTTTGTTTATTCACAGGCTGAATGGGCAAACCACCCCCCAGGCCACCCCTATGCTTCAGCATCGCTCAGCTTCAGTCCCTGCCCCAGATCACACTACTGCTCCACTACAGCCCTCTTTTTTTATGGCTCTCAGGGTGGCATCACCAGGCGGGGGCAAGGAAATGCAGTCTTGGAGTATTTCCCCACTTCCCTGTGCCTGGCTTTGGGGTGTGATGAACAAAAGGAGCACCAGGCCAGCTGAGCCTGTGGGGATGGGTCTCATTTAGCTGGCACCCAGGCTGGCTGTGCCCACCCCACACTTAGGGCCAGAGCACAACCTGTTTTGAGGTCTGGCCATAGGAAGGGCTTCACCACCAGCGGCTCCTCCATCTCCCTTCCCAGCTCTCTAACCAGCCACTATGTCCCCTGAGGGGAGTGTAATTAAAGGAGGAAAGAGCTTATTTAGGTCACTCTAGACCATGTTTAAAGGCTGGGTATGCCCTGCTCACACTTTCTCTAACACCTTATCTCCAGAGCTGCCTAACGACCGGCTTTCAAACGGACATGCTCCTTTTATTTAAATATATCCTTGCAGCAGGGCTGTCTCAGTTCTCAAATATTTCTTCATCTCCCACGGACTCAGCAAGAGGGGGGAAAAAAATGTGGTTGCTAAGGAGCGGGATTTGGATACAAAGCTGGCTGAGCTGCTGGCGGGGGGCCCGGGGGGCTCCAGCACAGCTCATGGCGAGGCAGGGTTTGTGCATGGCTTTGGTGGGACGGCACCTGCAGGGTCTGCGTGAGGAGGATCGGGGTTTGAAACGTTCCTTGGGGAGAAAGCTGAGGTGTGGGACTCGCTCCTTTTACAGGTTAAAGTGTTCATCCCGTGTTTGTCTGGGTTAGATCCCACAGCAGCATCCATGGCTGGTCCCAGATGCGTTGTCTGTTGTTCCAGGGGTCTGTGGGACCTTCGATTCGCAGAGAGAAGCATCTGTAGGCTGAAAGGTGATGCTGGCAGTGGGGCTCGGTGCCCAGGAAGACCTGTTCAGCATCACGCTGAAACTGCGTGGCAGCGTGTGGCCAGAGCATTCCTGGGAACACCAGCAGCAGGGGAAGGACCGGGATGTTTGGATACCCCGGTTAGCAGTTTGTGTCACTGCCCAGGTGGGGACTCACCTGCACGTCACAGCAGCCCCAGCCCTCTCACGCAGCCCCAATAACGATGCATTTGGACTTTGCTCCCCAGCCATCAGGGAAAGGGAGCGCTGAGCTCTGGCACGGTGCACTAATCCCAGTAATCCCAGTAATTGCAGCCGCTCCTCGGGCTGCCAGCTTGGCCGCCTGGAGACAGTCACGGGGGGAGGGGGTCGGAGCGGGGCCAGAGCTGCAAGGGCTGCTCTGGGCACTCGGGTTAGCACAGGGGGTTTGCAGAAGGCCTTTTGTGGATGGGCCTTTTGTTCCCTTAACACCTGGGGACAGCTCTGCCAGCGGTGTCGGGAAAGTCCTTTCCTAATTCTCGGCATGCAGTGGCGTGGGCTGTGTTGGGCAAACTCCGCTCTCCTCCGGTGCAGTGAAGTGGTGACTCTGCAGCACCTCCAGCCTCCCTCCCTCTCACCTGGTTTTGGTTTGTTTTTGTGATGTTATGCAAATCACCTCTCCGGTTTTCGGTTACATTCCCGGGGCTGTGTTGGCGCGGGTTCTTGTAGGGCAGCACTTTTACATTAGATAACGCCGAGTTCCCTCTACCTGAGGGTCAGGAGTTATGTGACAGCTAAATGTCAGTGGAGATTAAGCACAGGCAGAGGCTCCTGGCGTGGCCCGTTTGCCTGGGCTGGCTCCACAGCAGTTTGTTTTCATTACGCCGTTGGTATTTGGATGAGCTCTGCTGTCAGAAACATGCTGGGACGGGAAAGGGCGGCTTCCCTCCGCACGTGGGGCTCTGGGGGCCGGTGGGAGCAGCTGCCTGGGGAGCCCCGGGCTCAGCAGAGGCAGGATGGGGATGGCTCCGGCTGCCGGGCACCAGTTGAGTCCTCGGAGCTGATGGGAGGGAAAAAAGAGTTGGTCAAACTTGCAAACAGAGCGGATTGGAGAGGAAACTCATCGGAGGCAACTTCATCTGGAATGCTGAGGCATTATTTTTAGAGCGGCTTTGCTTTCTGCTAACCACACTCCAGCAGCTGAGCTGAGGGCTTGTGTGGAAACCTGCTTTGCAAAGGGCTCGCTCACCCGTCTTACCAGAACTTCTTTTCATGTGATGGAGCAAAACCACGCACCCTTTCCCTGCTCTTTGCAGTGGTTGGGTCTCCATGGAGACTCTCAAACTGAGAGCCTGCCCCAGGCTCCTGCCCCAGCCGGAGTGTGTTTGTGAAATGATGTGTTTGCTTTGGGTTCACCTCTAGGAGTTGGAACTGACTTCAGGAAACCAGGGTTTAGCCAAGCTGGGCAAAGTAAAACACCTTGCCTGGGACTGGCAGGGGCAAAGCTCAGCTGTGGGAAGTCAGTAAGGATGCTGGAGCACCACCTGCATGTGGCTGGGGGGTTCAGGACCTCACCTTCCAGTTTAGGCTGAAACCCCGGGGATTTTGTTCAGACACCCGTCTAAAAGGCTCAGTTGCTGGCCTGCTGCTGGTGAGGTCTGGCTCCGTGCACTGGAGCAGCAGCAGAGCCTGGGAGCTGGGGGATGTGAGCTGGGTGTCACCCCCAACCCTCCCGTGCTATGACCCCAACGCTCACTGCAGACTGCTCACAGCAAGGCCAGCGCTCGGGCTGGTTTATCACCTTAAAGCAGCCCGGCTTTCCTCCAAATGCTGCTATTTGCTTGCTGCTGATTATATTTTTAATGGCTATTTGGTGCCAGCTGCAGTTGTGCTGATCAGGAGCCCCGTGCTGAGCGGTGCGTTGGCGGTGCCCGTTGCTGGTGACAGTCACTGGGATTACTGGATTTCTAGACAATGTGGTTTACTCGATTCAGTCCCGGTTGCAACAGTGGGAACTGGCACGAAGACGGGACAGGCCTGGCTGGTTCTTGCCTCGCAGTGCTGGGGGTGACTCAGAGCGTAGCTATGGCTCACACCAGTGTCATAACAAACACTTATTCCCTGAGGTGCTTCTTGGGAGGGGGGTATTCCACAAACTCCATCTCTCCCAGTCCCCATTCCCACGGATTTTGGCGTGTTCCTCAGCAAAACTCAGCTCTGGGAGGACGGGGCTGTTGGAGGCTTAACCTGTCTTAGTCCTGGCAACGTCAAAGGAAAGGAGTCAGGGAAGGAAGGTGGGCACCCCTGCCCTCTTCACATTGATGCTGCCCCATGGTCATTGTGCACTTCAGCTTTTTGGGTATCCCGGGGTGTGTCCCCCAACGTAATTTTATTAAATGGGAGGGCGAGCTGCAGGAATGCTCACCTGTGGCTGTAATCCCAGGGGATGAACGGGGCAGGGTGGCAGGAACACACGAGTCGGGGTGGGAACGTGCCTGTGCTGGCTCACCGAGGTGCCATGGCCAGGAGGAACGGGCACCTGCGTGGCGTTTTAGCTGCTCCGACGTGGTCCGTGGCCAAACCCGCACCTACAGTGCAGGGCTGAGGGTCTGGGGAGGGAATTCATCCCCCGAGCCTGGCCACCCGCGTTCCTTTGTGCCGCAGGATCTGGCACTCCCAGCGCTCAGGGCAGGACCCGGGGCCAAACCTCACTGCTGAGGCTCCCGGTGTGTGCTCAGGCACTTGACAACAGCGGGATTTTTATCCTTTTCCAGTTGTTTTCTCCCCAAAGGTGCCACTTAATCGTAAAATCTCATTTGCTTCAGCTGTGGAAATCAGCGGGAGCTGGCAGAGCATCCCGATCACAGCCCCCCGGGTATCGGCTTGTTGACACCTGCTCAGGTAGCACCTCGTGCCTCACTGACACCCATTTCAGTAATGCTCCCAGGGTGAGATTGTGTTGATTACAAAGCAGAAGTGCTCGCTCCTGCCTCTTCCACCTTCCCACGGGCGCCGCGGGGAGGGGAACGAGTAGCGGGATACCCCGCAAGGGCAGAACCTCTGCAGAGCGAAGGGCATGGCCTGGGACCCGCAGCTGGGATGTGCTGGGACGCGCTGGGGCTGCGGGTGTCAGGAGGAGGCTGGGACGAGCCGGGCTGATCCCGGGAAGCACATGCCAGCAGCAAATGGAGGAGCCGCGCGTCATCCCGGCCAGGGTGGGAGCTGGGCGCTGGGGGCACGACCGGAGAACAAAGGCTCGCATTTATTCCTGCCGTCCTTTCACCGTCAGCCCCTCTCTGCCTCCCTGCGCTGGATTGTTCCTGCATTTTCTCTGCTTCAGCTGTTTACTGGGTCACCCTGGTGCAGGCACGCACACAAAGAGCGAGCCATCGCCGAGCCTGTCCCTGTGCCACCGGCGCTGCGAGCCCCTCCGCGGCCCCGGCGGCACAGTGGTGCCATTGATCCGGCTGGCAGAGCGTGCCCGGGGCCGGGCTGGGCTGGGGGCGTGCGGAGCCCCCCTGGGCATCCTCCTCTGCGCGGGCTGTGGCGATGGGATTTTAAGGAGGGGGCCCCAAAAGGTCTGGGCTTGTCAGCTTTGCCCACGTTCGTTCCCCCACCGGGTTTGGCGGAGGGAACGTCAGTTGATGTAAGGCAGAGTAAACACATGGGTGGACACATTTATTTCATGAGGCCTTATTTTGGTTCAGCTTATCTAAGCTAAGGATGTGTCTCAGCTAAATCGAAATTAACCTTGTTCAAATGGAAACAGAGGGGAAAGGTGCAGTTTCTGTCAGCCAGAGTGTGGCCAGGCAAGGCTGTGGCTTTTGGACAGCCCCCAGCCCGGCCACCCCGATATGTGCACCTTCAGAATTCCAGGGAGATGGGACTTTGCTGTCTTTTCCCCGCTGCAAGCTGCAGCAGGCGAGTTACTGCACAGACATTTACATTTGCAGCTTAACCAGGCTGCTTGGGCATGGTGTGTGGTGAAACTCGCTGGGAGTGTCAGTGTGGGGTCAGTGGGATGGTTCAGCATGGCATGGGGGACTGAAAGCCTCCTCCTGGGGCTGGGCTGGTGTTTTACACCTGGAAGTTGCTGCAGTTGTGATCTTTGTTTTGCCCTTCCTGCATATCTCACCTTGCTTGTGCCGCAGGTGCGTGCCCAGGTGAGCACTTCATTCACACAGGACATGGACATGCCAGGGCAAGGGGCAGGTTTGACAAAAGGAGCTGATTTTATTGCGGCTGATACCTCTTAAAGCTAATTTTTTGGCTGTCTGAGAGCTGGAGAATATTCAAGGTTTTGTGTCTCTGGGAATGCAAAGACTTTTGTGAAGATGAAGTCTCTTGGAAGTGCTGATCCATGCAAGGGACAAGCGCTGCCCTGGAGCTGCCACAAGGAACAGGCCTGTGTGTCCTGGTGAACGTGTGTGAAGACAGAATTGGCATTTTAGGTGTGACCATTCCAATCAGTTTCAAGGAACATCAGCTCCATCCCTTCCCCAATACACCTGGCAGTCCTTGCTGCAGCAGCAATAACACATTTGGGGCACCAGGGCCCTGTTTCAGACGTGGAATCGATAGAGCAGCATTAGGTCAGGTAGGCTGGAACTCTTCAGGACGACCCCTCGTGTTTTAATTCACATTTGAACAAGGCACTGGGGAGCTGTCATGTTGCATGTGACTTCCAGGTGCTACTGTACACCCAGAAAAAAAATCAATCAGTTTTTGAACTTGTTTCTGTTACGGTTTTTTGCAGGTTTTTCTGTTCCCATCTCAGTAAAACGCAAACCTTTTGTTCTGAGCTGAAATGACTTGGGATGAGACGCTCAATCTTTATTTAACCTCGCAGAGCAGTGTCTGTGTTCATTTTTTATACACCGTTTTTCACCAGCCGTGTCGTTCTGGTTTCACTTCCAGTAACGCCCCGGGGGCTGTGGGCGAGTCGTGGCGGAGCAGTCGCTCCGTGAGCGAGGGCTGCATCCCTCTGCTCCGAGCCTGCCCTGCGGAGGCGTGGGCTCCGGGCAGGGATGCTGCCGGGGCCATCACGAGCACAGGGCTCAGGGCTGTGGAGCAAGAGCCAGATCTGCTGTGTCGGCGGGATCTTTTTTTCCATCGACTTAGAGAGGAAGCAAAACCTGCTGCACTCAGTTTTCTTGGAACAGCCCGCGAGGGGAGCCCATCCCGGCACGTCCCCTGGGAGGGGACACGAGGGTGTCCTGCTCTGCTCAGACGG
The DNA here is from genome assembly GCA_013399875.1 of Gymnorhina tibicen. Taxonomy (NCBI): domain Eukaryota; kingdom Metazoa; phylum Chordata; class Aves; order Passeriformes; family Artamidae; genus Gymnorhina; species Gymnorhina tibicen. The sequence continues at coordinate 3,938,766 of VXAZ01009309.1, forward strand.
GATGCAAATGGCTGGTGGTCATCTCTGCTCCTGGGGGTGGGAAACACTGGGTTTGCAGTTAATCAGTCATCCCTGTTGTGGCTGGAGTTTGCTTTTCCCTGGGGAGTCCCCCTGCCAGGCTGATCCCCCCAGCACCTGCATCCCCCTCTGGGGTCTGATCCTGCCCCTTGAAGGCTGGGGATGGAGTGGACACACAGAGTCTTTGATTTCTCAACCCTAAAAAGAGCGAAAAACTCTCTCCACGTGGGAAGGCTCTTAGTTTTCTTTGAAAGCAAACCAGGAGCAAATGGGGGAGGAATCCTGCGAATCTGCTCTGTCTCGTTCCTGGACCTGAGCGCTGAGCTCCTAATCCTTGCTCCAGCCACTGACTCACTGCGTGCGAGTCACAAGATGCCTTTGTAAGCGATCTGCCAGCTTCCCTTCTCCCTGAGCTGCCAGGGTGGAGAAGGCTGCCTTTGGACACCCTCTGCAACCCCTCTGGGTCACAGACACAGGATCAGACCTGCTGTCGGTCTTGGGACCCACAGAGCCCGAGGGGGGAGGTGTAAGATCCCCATCCGTTGCAGATACGGGGTGATGTGGCCTCTCTCTCTGCCCCATCCTGGTGCTGGGTGCACCTGGTGCTGGATGCACTGGCTCTGGGGCTGTTCCCCTGGGGCACAGCTTTCCATGCTGAAACACCTGGAGCAGAGTGTCAGGAAAACCCAGCTGTGGAGCCCAGTGACTGATGGGGAGAGAACAGGCCGCCTCAGCTGTTGCCACTGGCCTGGTGTCCTGGCAAAACCACTCCTTTTTCATGGTGGGTTTAAGTTTAGCTTCTGGCCCTTTTTCTGTTCTTTTCCTGTTTCTTCTTTTGCTGTTGTGTTTTAATGGGCTCTTGGAATTGGGCCTGGTTTCAGGCAGCTCGGAGCAGGCAGGAAGGAAGGCAGAGAGTGTTGAAAACCCAAAGGAATTGTGTCTCTCTGCTGAACATCTCTGCAATGGGGACCAGAGGCCAGGTACAGCTGAGCTGTGGCAGGGGACTGAGCTCCATCAGCAGGGACAGGAACACTCAGGGAGAAAGGAGACAGTGGGAGATCAACTTGCCCAGCTGGAGAGAACCACCCAGTGCCACCATGGCCATCGCTGGGATGATGTTTGGGAGCAAAAGTGCTCCTGCCCCCAGGGGGGCTGCTGTTCCAAAGGACATGCCGTGAGTCACCAGCGTGGGCACCTTTCCTTCCCCTGCAAACAGGGGATGTTTTTCAGCTTCCTCACCAGTTTGGGGAGTCCTTGTGGCCTTCCTGAGCACAGCCAGGGGAAGGAAGCTGCCCGTGAGTGCCAGGAGCGGGCGATCCCTCAAGGCAGAGCCGTGGGGGAACAGCCACCGCAGGGCTTTTTGCCTGGAAGTCCCCATGGGGAAGAGCGTTGTGCTGCGTGTGCTAATTTGGGATGTGCAGGACACAGGGTGCTTCTGCTTTTGCGGTCTTTATCTTCGGTTCACAGAGCTGCGCTTGTTTCCCTTTCACTACCCGGGGCTGACTTTCTTCCCATTTCCTTTTACATAACGCCGTACACTCGGGTTTGCACAAGAGGTCCCAAAGTCACTGCCGCTCCTTGCAGGGGTTCAGGGCTTGCTCCTGCGGGTGAAATGAAAGTGAACTCAGGGCTGGTGTCAGCCACGGGGGACACGGGGCCGTGGTGGAGCCGGCCTCTTTCGTTTCCGGAAAGGCCCATTTCCCGTTGCTAGTGGGAAGGGATTATTCTGAGAAGGGGCTGGGGAATTGCAAAGGCCGAACTCCCGCTTGCTGTTTCTGGCTTTTACCACCTTTCGTCGAGTTCTTTTGAGCTTGTGCAAGCCCGGAGCTTCAATGGGAAACTCCTGGTGACGTCTCCGAGGCTCAGCTCTGCCGTTTCTTGTCTCGTTAGCCAGTGAGACTGCTAATTCCCAACAGGCACACATTCCTGGCTTCCCATGGGCAGGGTTAGTGTCTGCTCCTCTCTTGTGGCTGGTAGCAGCAGCCCCTTTGAAATCACAGTGCGGAGATACTCTCGGTGCTGTGCTGTACCTGTCTGTAGAACAGGCATTTCGTGTAGCTCGACTGAAAGGGAGCAGAGTAACACGAATATCTTGATTGTTAAACCAGCTGTGGTCCAGAGAGCATCAGCAAAAGCACTTGAAGCAGTGGTGCCTCTTCCACGTGTGCTGAAATTAATGCCTTTTTCCACTAACAGTTCATTATTTTTGTGCCTTTGGAGGCCAGTGCTCTAACCCGGGGCACGCGGGACCAGAGCTCTTAAGACCTGGTAATTGTTGGGTAATTGTCTGTGTGTAACGGGTGGGGATGCTGTGTGCTCGCACTTAGTCCTGCACTTTGCTCCTGTCTTACCAAAACCACCTTTGTGACCGATCTCAAACACTTCCCAAAATGCAGAGCCCGAGCCAATGTTTTGCTTTGCTGTTTGGCTTTTGCCTTTTCCCCTCCCTTAATCCGTGGGGAAGAGCCGAAGGCAGAGTCCCTGCTGCTGCTGCTGCTCTCTGCCTGCCTCTGAGGGTCCCTCACACCCTTCCTCCAGGCTCACGAACCTTGGCTGCATCTCAGAGCTCCTTATTAATCCTCTGTGTGAAGACGTGGGGTTTGACACCACGCCGAGTACAAGAACATTCACCAGAGAGCAGAAGAGTTTATTGCACGGAGCAGGAATTCCTCCCTGGTGTAGTCACAAAAGCTTTGAACCATCAGTGGGAGCTCCGGGGCTGGCTGCAGTTGGAAGAGGCAGTCCCCAGGCCCAGGGCAGCCATCTGGTGCAGACCTCCCGTTTCATATTTCAGGGGATGAACTCCTGCAGAGTTCACTCACGGCTGCTTCTGCAAAAGCCTCTGCTCTGCACAACTGGGCAGAGTTAAACATGTGGCTTTTCCTTGTGCCCCTCCAGCCAGAGGCCTTTTTCCTGCTGTGTGGAGGGGACCAGGATTGCACACTGAGCTGGGGAAATCAAACATTCATCTTTCTGTGTCTTCCCTGTTCTTGGTGCCCATCTCGAAACGTGTTGGATCTCACTTTCTGGGCTGCCAGGTCTCACCTCTGTGAGTTTGGTGGAAGGTGCGGGTGCCATAACCATCAAATCTTGTTGCAGATGTTTAAAGCGCTGCCTGGGCCTGTTGGATTCATCGCTTGTGCCAACAGAAGAGACTGTTCGCCTGCGTCTCGCCCTCAGGCTGAGGTGGAGGAGGGTTTGTGTGCTGGCTGAGCCTGACTCATGTTCCCTTCTTCAGAGAGGCAGAGAGTTCCAGCAGATGTGTAGGGCAGGCAGTGGGGAGCAGTGACTGTTGCAATATTTACCAGCGCTCCTCTGTCTCCTCAGAGGCCACTTTGAAGGCGTTCAGCTTTGGTTGACTCGCTGGAAATCCTGGTGTGGGTGCAGGACTCGGGGTGGCCGGCACAAACATGAGCCACAGGTCAAGGTTCTGAGCCTCTCCCACCTCACCTCCTCACCTGCAAGGGGAGAAACGCGTGCTCGGCGCAGGTGTTGGAGCGAGGCTCCTCTGGCTCCGTCCTGCCGCTGCTTTTTCGCTCGGCCGGTTTTGAACCGACGTGTGCGGAATGCACAATCAGCATCTCGGAGGAGCGGCCGCAGGAAAGAGGAAGCTCACACGGAATATAAATAGCCGAATTTTAGAATGTCCCAGTGTAGCAGCTCTCCTGGCTCTTGGCAGGAGCCTGCAGAGCGCTGGGAAGCCGCGGCCTTCGTGTGTGGTTTGCAAAGGGGGAACTTTGGGGGGATAGCGCACCCGTCAGCAAGACAAAAAATGAATGAATCTGACAGTCTTGGATATGGGAAGGAAATGAAATTTGCTTTTACGCACATCAAAATGGGGAGTATCCCCTGCACGTGATGTGAAATGAGTGAAAACCCCGCACGGTTGTGGCAATACTTTCCGCTGTAGCTGCACAGCAGCTGCCAATGATTCATGGGTTGATCCTGAGATGGTTTTTTCCTCCCATATGATTTAATTTATGAATTTAATTGCATGTCAGCAAGCATCTGCTTTTTCTTGATATTTTCGTCTGGGGTTTACAACTGCCCAGCCAAATCTCTTTTCTGAGTTAGACTGTACACAGCTTCGGTCCTGCTGGACCCACAGCTTTCCTCCAGCCCAAAATCTCAGCTTAAATGGGAGTCACATGAGGTAGGGCTGATGTGTAGGTTGGGAAAGAGCCCAGGACAAACTGGGAAGCGTCTCCATGGCTTTTCTTTCTTTTTGTTGGAAACAGCATCTAAAGGTGGAAGAAAGACAACTTGGCCAACTTGGTTAGGTTCTGTCGCTGTAGGTGGGTGATCCAGAGTGGACACACAGCTTTGGGTGTGCTGGCAGCCCTGTCCCAAGGTTGTGCCAGTCCCCAGGACAGTGTACTTGAACACAGATTTGTGCCATAATTTATCCCAGAGCACGGAACAAGAGCAGGACAGACACAGGTGCCAGGAAGGACGTCTGGTGCTTGCTGCCTCGTGCGGGTGCTGTCAGGGCTGGTCTGGAAGCCAGTGAACCCTGGGAGAGGCTCCTGATGCTCACAGCAGAGCCTCACAACTCCTCAAACCTCAGCAACCCAAACCTCTCCACAGTCTGGCATGAAGTGAGAAAAGCAGGTTCAGCAGACAGTGAAAAAGTCAGTAACCCTGCCCAGGGGGATTCTCTGCCCTCATTCATTACAGCCATGAATGAGAGGCTTTATCAAGCTTCCCCTCTCAGCTGGCTGTGCTTCCCTGCCTTGATTCCCCATGATTACCAAGCCCGTGGCTTGAGCAGGGTGTGATAACAGAGCAGTGACCACTGCTGCTGATAAAGGATGGTGGTTCAAGAGCCTTTGGGTGCACGTTCTATCCGTCAGCTCGGGATCGTGTTCTGCTCCTGTCTGCTGAGATGTGCAGCCTCTTCTGAGCCTGGGGCCCTGGCTGTGGCTGTCCCCACGTTCACAGTGAGCAGTTTGGAGGAGGATTTTTTTTTTTCTGCAGGGAGCAGTATCACTTCTGGGGCTCCATCCTGGGTTGCCCCACAGCAGTTTCTTCCTCAGCGAGCCCTGTGTTGCTGTCAATGCTCAGGGCTCTTTGAGGGTTGCAGGGAGAGCTGTGGGCTGGCTCTGGCAGGAGAGGTTTGTCCCCACATCCCTGTGTCCCGGTGATGGCCACCTCCCCCTCTAACCAGCTTACTGCTTGTGGGCATTTTCTCCCTCTGCTGAGCTGTGGGTTTTGGTGTGTGTTTGTCCATGCCCTGCCATTTGGCGAGGGGGATGGAGGGCGGGGGAGATCCCCGCAGTGTTTAAAAGGATCTGGATAAATCTTCTTAAGGGAGGCACTGACTCAGCAGAGCGTGGTTAGGGAGGAGGAGGAGGGAACCAAATTGTCCTTGTGGGGCTGGAGCTGCTGCTGAGCCTGTGCTGGCAGGTGGTGCTGGGGGAGGCATGTGCCTGGGGACCTGCCCTAAGAAGCATCACCCCTTTCCTCACCAAGCTTTTGGTGCTCTCCATCCTCCAGAGCAGAAATGGGAGCCTCATAGCTGGGTGCCTGTCACCCAGAGGTGCCTGTCCCCTGTGCCCAGACCTGTCCTGGCTGTGCCTCACCCCACCCTGGTGCAGATCCCTGGGATTTTCCCCCAGCTTTAAGCTTTGGATTTCTGCCTCGTGCCGTGGCCAGCGCTGCTGGAGCTGGTGGGCGGCTTGGTTTGAGTTGTTATTTATTAGGGAAGTGCACCGAGGTGCTTGGTTCCTGCAGGGACAGGCCACGGAGGCTCTGCTCAGAGCAGGAGCCAGTGTCACCTCGTGGGAAAGGCAGAGGCTTGGGGAGGGGAGCAGCCAGGGCTGGGCACTGGGCTGTGCTGTCACTGTCCCTTTCGCTGGCCTGCGAGGGGTCCCACCTCGCACTGGCAAAGCCTGGCTTTGCTGAGGGGCTGAGACATGGAGCCGGGGGACACGGGACACACCAAGAGCAGCTTCCCAAAGTCCTGGCTCCGCTGGGGGCGGGCTCAGCTGGCCAGACACACTGGTGTCACCTGGCTTGCATTTCTGAGCAGGTGAGGGAGGCTCTCACTGCCAGCCAGCTGCTGCCTTTGGCTCGCTGGCATCCCTCCTGGGAGCCACAAAAGCAACTCTGCCACGCTTTGCTCTCCTTATCTCATGGTGTATCTTGTCTTTCCCTGCAGAGCTCCACACAGGAGATCGGAGAAGAGCTGGAGGATGGTGTGATCTACAGCATATCCCTCCGGAAAGTGCAGCTCCATCACACGGCCAACAAAGGGCAGCGCTGGCTGGGGGTAAGCTGGGGGCTCCTCCTGCCACAGGGGAGGTTTCGGGTGTTTCCCTGCCATGGGAATCGTGTATTTATTTGGGAGCAGGGAGTGGGAGCACCTGTTGTCCTCTGCCGCATGGGAAGGGGCACAGGTGACACAATCTGCAGCCCCATTTTGAAAAATAGGGCAACTCTGATTTGTACCTGGATTTTGGCAGCCTTGAGGCCTTTCCTGGGATTTCCCAAGTGCTCAGGTGTTCTCAGCTGGGTTGCTGGTGTTTGCTGTCTGAGGAGACTCAGCTTTCCTTTCCCAGTTAGGAGAGCCCCAGGCACTGTAGGGGTCCCAGCCTGGACCTGAGCTTGTGAAGCTGGTGGGAACACTTTGCACTTGATGGTGCCTGTCTTCACCCAGCCCGCTGACTTCTGCTCCTGTCCTGGCAGTTTGAGAATGAGTCAGCCCTAAACCTCTACGAGACGTGTAAGGTGCGGACGATAAAAGCCGGGACCTTGGAGAAGCTGGTGGAGTACCTGGTCTCAGCCTTCAAGGGCAACGATTCCACCTATGTCACCATCTTCCTGTGCACTTACCGGGCCTTCGCCACCACCAAGCAAGTGCTGGACCTGCTGCTTAACAGGTGAGGCTGCCCTGAGCCCCAAAACACAGCTGGGGGTGGCCAGGAAAGCCCCCAGTATCTTCTGCTGCAATGCCTTGGAGGTCTGGTGGCTTCTCCCAGCTCCATCAGCGTGAAGGTTTTGGGACAGGGCAGGGAGGACACAACTTCCTGGAAAGCTGGAGCTGTTCCAGTGAGGTGGCCAGTGCTGGCTGCTTCTCTGTTCCTGTAACGGGGAGGTTGTGGCAGAGGGAGGGGAGCAGGACACCGCGTGGCAGATTCATCCTGACCCTTTGGCAGAGCTGGGGGTGGTGTGGAGGGAGAAGAGACTGCTCTGAGAGGCAGCTGAGTGCAGGGTGCTCACTGCCTCCTCTCTGTGCCCCACCAGGTATGGCAAACTCCACGTGCAGGCGAACGGGGACCACGCCAGGCACACCGTGGATGAGAGGATGGAGCTGAAGAAGTAAGTCTGACTGTGCTGTGGTGGCTCTGGTGGCAGCTCCTTGGGAGGGGTGTGTTGTCCCAGCGGTGCTCCTGGGCTTGTGGGGGTGCACACGGGTTCCTCCTGATTCTCTTTGTGTTTTCCCCCTTCCTGCAGCACCATCTCCTCCATCCTGGGGGCCTGGCTGGACCAGTACTCGGAGGATTTCCGCAAGCCCCCCGACTTCGCCTGCCTCAAGCAGCTCATCTCCTACGTGCGCCACAACATCCCTGGCTCCGACCTGGAGCGCCGAGCCCGCATCCTGCTGGCCCAGTTCCAGCAGCAAGAGCAGAGCGAGGCCGAGGCAGAAGGTGGGGTCCTCCCTCCACTTGTGGGGGTCATTTGGGGCTGCAGGTGGAGGGAATGCCGTTGGTTGGCATTGAGGGTCTCCAAAACTTGAGCCACGTGGCTGAACAGGCATAAACCCTGTTTACACTGAGGGACACTGGGAAGCTAATCCAGCTGCAGCAGGAGTGGGATTTCTAAGTGGATTAGCTAATCTGCCTCTAATCCTCTGTAGACACTTGCACCCAGGTTTAAAACCACTATCCTTTTATCTGAGCCCCATTGCTGGAGGTGTGAAGCCAGATGGGAATTAAGAGCCTGGGAGGTGGGGTGTGGGTGTCTGCAGGGGGCTGGTGTGGGTCACTGTGGGCACTCCAGTGCTCAGCTTCGCCCTTGTCTCCTGCAGCTGTGGACCATGGCAGCTGCACCTTCCAGCTGGTGGAGGAGAATGGGGTCGGGGAAGGGAAGCCGGATTTCCTCTCCTTCTCCCCAGAGATGGTGGCAGAGCAGTTCACACTGATGGATGCTGTGAGTAGTCACCCACCAGCTGGGTCAGTGGTGCTCTGGGCACAGGCCTGGCTCTTCCCATCCCTTTTTCCTCCTGGCCTGTTCTCTCCCCAGAGAACCCAGAGAGACCCATCTCCCTCCCTCTATCTTCCAGGAGCTGTTCAAGAAGGTGGTGCCTTACCACTGCCTGGGCTGCATCTGGTCCCAGCGGGACAAGAAGGGCAAAGAGCACCTGGCCCCCACCATCCGCGCCACGGTCTCGCAGTTCAACAGCGTGGCCAACTGTGTCATTGCCACCTGCCTCGGGGACAGGTCCCTGAAGCCACAGCAGAGGGCCAAGGTGGTGGAGCGGTGGATCGAAGTGGCTCGGGTAGGACAGCTCACCTCCCTCCTCCACCCAAGGGATGAGGTTTTGCCGTGCTGGAATCCCAGCAGGTCCTCCAGCTTTTTTTAACCCGAGTCCTGTCATCTCCTTGTCTGTCCCCAGGAGTGCCGCATCCTGAAGAACTTCTCCTCCCTCCGAGCCATCCTCTCAGCCCTGCAGTGCAACGCCGTGCACCGGCTGAAGAAGACCTGGGACGAGGTCCTGCGGTAAGGAGCTCCTGCGGGGCCGGTTCCCAGGGGAAGGACGTGTTGTGGGCCTTGAATGTGTAAATGGGATCACCTCGGCTCCAGCACGGCCTCTTGGAGTGTGCCCAAAACCCAGGGACCGGTGTCGGGGACCTAAGGAGGGTGAGGAAATAAAAGCATCATCACCTCACCCTTCGGTGTGAAACACTTTGGAATAGCTCCCAAACAGAGAGGCCCGGCAGGAGCTGAGCATAACTGGGGTCATTTGGGTGAGCAGAAGAGAGCCCAAGGAGGAAACCCCACCGTGGCAGCATTGCTGACTTTTCCCCTTGTTCCCCCTGAGCAGGGAGAGCTTCCGCACATTCCATGAGCTCTCAGAGATCTTCTCCGATGAGAACAACCACTCGCTGAGCCGGGAGCTTCTCATCAAGGTAGGGGGAAGGAGAACCCGCATGGCCCTGGTCCTGGCAGGCAGCTCAGGTTTCCGTGGTGTTCCAGCCACAAGGATGAAGCCCAGAGCTGCGGGAGTCGCAGGCGTGGGTGCAGGTGGGGCGTGCTGAGTCTGGGGAGCAGGCAGGGGTTTCAGACCGAGGCTGGGATTTCTGTTTCTCCACCCAAAACTCATTACCTGGAGCCAGCAAGACAATCCAGGGAACAGAGAAGCAATGGGATGGGATCCAGAGCACCAAGTGACAGCTTCTCCCCAGAGGCAGCTGCACGTTAACAGTGCAGTGCAAAGTTCTCTTGACTCCAGGTGGGGTGGTGGAGTTTGGTGAAAGGCTGTGGCAAAAATGTCTTTATTCTCTGTGGAGCTTCTCCACAGATCCCAGCCTAGCTCTGGTTTAGGGACTGACAGGAAACAAAATGCAAAAGGGAACAAAACATCCCATTGAGGAGGCATTTATACAGAAATGAGAGCAGCAGTTCCTATTCACTAAGGCTCTCCCCTCCGTGAGCCATGAAAAAGCTTTTATTTCCTCCTCTTTCCTACAAGGAAAGTTATACAAATAAAAGTGGGTGTGAATTTTAGCTAGTAGGTATTAGAGCCATTTCCCACCTGTGCTGATCCCACCTCTCCCCACCATCCAGGAGGGCACATCCAAATTTGCCACCTTGGAGATCAACCCAAAGAGGGCTCAGAAGCGGCAGCAGCAGCAGCGAGAGATGGTGAGTCTGGCAGGGCTGTCCCTGTGCCCCGTCCCCAGCAGCTGCCCGGGCTGGTCCCAGCTCTGCTGACCCCACTGTCCCTTCTGTCCCCACAGGGAGTGATGCAGGGCACCATTCCCTACCTTGGCACCTTCCTCACGGACCTGGTGATGCTCGACACGGCCATGAAGGATTTCCTGGATGTATGTACCTCCTCCCTCTGCTCCCCTTCCTCCCAGAGCCTGGCCTGATAAAAGGAGGGCTGGTCCCCCGTGTGTCCCGTATCCCACACTGCACATCCCGTATCCCACACTGCATCCTGCACATCCTGTATCCCACACTGCATCCTGCACATCCTGTATCCCACACTGCATCCCGTATCCCACACTGCATCCTGCACATCCTGTATCCCACACTGCATCCCGTATCCCACACTGCATCCTGCACATCCTGTATCCCACACTGCATCCCGTATCCCACACTGCATCCCGTATCCCACACTGCATCCTGCACATCCTGTATCCCACACTGCATCCTGTATCCCACACTGCGTCCTGCACATCCCATATCCCACCCTGCACATCCTGTATCCCACACCTCATCCCATATCCCACCCTGCACATCCACCTCTGTCCCAAGGAAATGGGCTACATTTTCTCAGCAGGGTTACCCACACCGCAGTGGCAGCAAGACAGAGATAGACAGGGGTGGGAGCAACGTTCTTCTGGCTGCTCCATTCTGACCTTCATCTCTTTCTTTTCCAGGGTGGGCTGATCAACTTTGAGAAGAGAAGGAAGGTGAGAGCTTTGCCCTGGCAGCTGCACAGCAGGGCTGACTTGGTGCAATCACAGGCTGTGCCAGTTGCTTTGGGGTTGATCCCTCTCCTTTTTTTACTTCATGTTCTTCAGTTTTGGGGGAGGGGATTCTGGTCTCATGGCTTCCATTTGCTGCAGGAGTTCGAAGTCATCGCGCAGATCAAGTTGCTCCAGTCAGCCTGCAACAACTACAGCTTCACACAGGAGGACCAGTTTGTGGAGTGGTTCCACAGCCTGGAGCGGCTCAGCGAGGCCGAGAGGTGAGTGAGAGGGGTCTGGGGCCGTGCTGGTGCCTCAGGAGGTCCCACCACTCATTTTCTCTGACAGCAGCAGCTGTCCCGTGCTCCCCTCTCTGCTCTGCCTCCCTCACACTTGGCGGCAGCACAGGGAGCTCAAACCCTCCTCTCTCCCCTCCCAGCTATGGGCTGTCGTGTGAGATCGAGCCACTGTCAGAGTCAGCCAGCAACACGTTGAAGGCCAAGAAAAACACTGGCATCATCAAGAGATGGAGCGAGTGAGTCGCTGGTGGGAGGTGGGGGCCGGCGTGGGGCATCCCTGGCTGGGCACTGCGGGGGACCAGGCGGGAATAGCCGCTGTCCTGCCAGCCACATGCACCCTCACCCTGCTCCCTTCTCACCTGCCCCACCTGTCTCCTGGCAGCCGGCAGCCGCCAAGCACCGAGCCCTGCGCCAGCGGCAGCTCCCACTCGAAATCCTTTGACCAGCTCAAGTGTGGGCAGTACCTGTGCAGTGGGGACGCCACCGACTCGGTGAGCGTCACCTCCGCCGGCTCCAGCAGCTCCGATGTGGAGGAGATCAACATCAGCTTCATCCCCGAGTCCCCCGACTGCCAGGAGAAGAAGGTACGTGGCAGCTCGCAGGGTCCAGGCCTCCCAGGGCCATTGCAGCCATCGCGTGGGGACTGTCCCACCTCTGCCCCGGCGCTGGGGCTGGGGGGAGCAGGTGGGGGGCCCGGGGGCTGCTCGGGAGGCCCCTGCCCTTTGCTGCTCCGGCAGCACGGCGAGGCTCTCGTGCCTCCAGTGGCTGTAGATGTGTCGGTCCCCCGTTGTCACAGGTCAGTGAGATCCCTCTGGCCTCCCTCCCCCAGCGCTGGTACGCCCCGTCTGTGGCCGATGGAGAAGCTAAACCCACTGTGTCCTCCGCATCCCCTCTCCTCCCTGCCCTCCAGTTCTGGGAATCCACCTCCCTCTCTTCCCTGGACACGTCAGGCATCGGCTCAGGCTCCAGCAGTGCCTCCTCCTCTTCCGTCTCCTCCACGCCGGTGACGGCCTCCCGCACACACAAGCGCTCGGTCTCCGGCATCTCCAGCTACTCCTCACTCTCGCTGCCCCTCTACAACCAGCAGGTCGACGACTGTTGCATCATCCGTGTCAGCCTGGCTGTGGACAACGGCAACATGTACAAGAGCATCCTGGTTAGTGACATCCCTGTGGAAACACCAGGGAGGGGTGGCTCGTCCTGCTTGGGTACGGGCATGGCACATTTTGGGAGGAGACTCTAGTGGGAGGCTTTCTGGGCTCACAGCGCTCTGTGCTCACAGGTGACGAGCCAGGACAAGACCCCCGTGGTTATTCGCAAGGCCATGGCCAAACACAACCTGGATGGGGACCGGCCTGAGGACTATGAGCTTGTCCAGATCATCTCAGAGGAGAGAGGTGTGTGCTGGGGCGTGGGGGCTTTCCTGGGGCCATGCAGCCCTGCAGCCTGGGCAGCACCAGGCTGGAGCTGGGATGACAGGTGACAGCAAGAGGGGTCCCAGCACCTGGGAACAAACCTCAGCCCCACTCTGGTCCCCTTTCAACGAAAGGGCACCTGACTGACCCTCATCCTTGTTCACTTCCAGAGCTGAAAATCCCCGACAACGCCAACGTCTTCTACGCCATGAACTCCGCCGCCAACTACGACTTCGTGCTCAAGAAGCGGGGCTTCTCCAAGGGGGTGAAGATCAAGCATGGCTCCAGCTCCACCCTGCCCAGGATGAAGCAGAAAGGCCTGAAGATCGCCAAGGGCATCTTCTAGCCTCAGCCCCACTGCCACCCATCACCGACGGGGCCTTGGGGGCAGCTGCTCCGGGCTTGGCTGTGGCCGGTCCTTGTGCCGCCCTGCACGGCAGAGGAGTGACCCTCACCCACGGGGGACGGCCATGCACCTCCCTTCCGCACCCAGAGCTGAGAGTTGGGCAACTGGTGTCGGCCTCTGCCTCTCTCTGCACAAGCCCCCATTCCAATCAGGTCTTTTTTTTCTACACAGGAAGGCAGCAGTGGGGGCGATTTGTCTACTTTTTGTTTTGTTTTGTTTTTTAACCTTCCACGGTGCGACACTAGTCCAGCCCGGCCAGCCCAGAGCTGGAGCCCGCCTCTGCCGTAGGTGCCTTGTGTCCGAGCGAGCCGGGGAGCGGTGACTCGCAGAGGGGCTGTTTGAAGGGAGCAGAGCAGGAGCCACCACTGCCCTGGGGCTGCCAAGCCTCCTTCCCAGCTTTCCCGCTGTTACCTCCACACCTGGGATCACTGGCGCCGCCACCGCCGCACAGCTCTGCCCGTCCTTCCCTTGGGAGAAGCCACGGATGCCCTGGGCTGGGAGGTGAGCTGGAAGGATGCAGCCCTGCACCAGGGCCGAGCCCCATGGAGGAGGCTGTGGCCATGCCATGACGGAGTGGGTGCCTCGTGCTCTCCCCAGCTGGAAGCCTGCGTGGTCCCGCTCCTCTCCCGATCCAGCGCATCCTCCAGCTGGACTGGGCCGGCCCACGTTCAAACTTGCACCAAAGATCAAATGCCAGTGTCTCTTCTGCCGAGGGGAGAGCTTCGGGCCGTGCCCCCAGCGCTGCCAGCCTGAGGAGGAGGAGGAGAGCAAAGTTCTGTCTGGAACTGTGTAAATAGAGACTTCGGGTCTGCGTGGGCACGCGAGGGGCCAGAGAGCCCAGGGTGCTCCAGGTGCCCCAGCTGCCACTACCTGACCCACAGAAAGTGCCACTCACCTTGGGCTTTAACCGGACTTTTTCAAACACTGACCATGGGAGAAGCAGCAATGAGACTTTTTTTTGTATAAAACAAAAAAAGTTTACTGATTTTTTTTTTTTTCAGTATTTATTGGTTGTAAATAGAAGAGGCAAACTTGTACATTTTACTAATCCAGCCTCCCCCTGCCCTGCAGCCCAGTCCCTCTCCTGTGCCCCCCTGGTATTTAAGGCTGCTGGGAGGGATGCTGGCAGCAGCAGCACTGCTCTGCCGTGCTCACGGGGTGCAGACCCTGCCAGCCATCCCCTCCCGAATTCTCTACCACTAATTGCTCGAGCAGGGGCTGAGATGCTTGTTTTAATCATTGCAGGAAACACTAACCAAAGGGGGACCTTTTGTTGCTCCTGGCTCCATCTCTGTTTTTTTTAAACGCTTCATTCCAGCAGATCTTTTCTGTTTCCCATCTGTTCCCGGGTGGTTGCGGTGCCTTCCCCGGCTCCAGGACAGGGACCACGCTCCAGGGGCCGGGGCTGGTGGCAGGGGTTGGGGCTGGGGGGGAAGAGGCTGCTTGGGTGTGAGCGTGGCTGGCACCGAGCTCCTCCGGCCCCGTGTCCCCTCGGGTGGCACTGCCCATGCTGCACATGATGGGAGCTCCTGGCTCCCTGACGCAGGGGCAGCCTCCTGCTTCCCTTCCCCTGCCCAAAGCCCCTTCCCCTGGGCACCAGCACCCCCGGGAGGGCCTTCCCTCTGCTCCGTGCCTGCCCACCCTGGGACTGTCCCCTCCCCTCCCGCCGGTGCCAGCGGGGGGACTGGCTGTACCGTATGTATTTTGTACCACTTCAATGAAGGAGCACACTGCCCGGTGTGACTTGTACACAGCAATGTAATTAGTCTTTGCAATAAAATACTGATGCTCAAATGTCTCTGCCCCGAGGCAGGGGCTGTCCTGTCCTCCTTCCCCAAAATGCCAGCACCTTCCTGGAGAAACAGGGATGGATCTGACTGTGGGGGAGTTCATACTTTCTGTTCACTGCGGTGAGTTGAACGTTGTTTTGAAAAATAGGCTTTTTGGCTGAGGGACCAGAGCTCACTTTTCAAATGAACCTCATTCTTTGAACCTGTGAGTTGAAACTGTTGCATTTTCCAAGTGTTATTTGTTGGGTTTACTCCTTTTGTTACAAGTAACAGCTTTAAAAGCAACTGTAACAGTCCGTAGGGCCTCCTGAGTGGAGGAGAAGAGGAGGTCTTACTGCTTTTAAAAAAGAAAGCGTGGCTTCAGGTGTGCTCCTACCACACTGGGGAATGCACAAGGCCCAGAAAATGCCAGCAGATCTTTAATTTCTGTGACTTTCTTTTGGTGGGAATAATCCAGCTGGCAGTGGCCAACTTCTGTGCACCTGAAGCTCTGCCCCTTTGCCAGCTGCCTTCAGTCCTTGTTACCTGCTAACTGGGGAAGTCAAAACAGACCTGAGGAGTGCATCAGGTAGTGAGGACAACACACACTACATCCCAGGAAGGGAATTATTCACTGACAGAAAGTGTATTTCCCTGCTGGCTTTATTTCCAAGATGACCAGCGAGGCTCAGTGCTGAAGGCATGGCACAGTAATTTCATTCCCCCTGGACATGCCCAAGGGCAGAACCTGCCTTAGGGACTCTATGGGGTGCTGCTTCTCCCAGCATCTCCTCAGGCACCTTTTCTATTTTCCGCATGGCCACCAACCTGGAGAGAGTGCACTCCCACACGTGGGGAGATCTGGGAATGCAGCTTCTCCCCTGTTCTGCTGTGTTACCAGCTGGTTTGGATTCTGGGCTCCCTCCTGGGAGTTTGCTGAGCTTGCTGGAGGGTTTCTCAGCCAGCCATTCTGAAAATGCAGGCACTGGCTCCCAAACATCCAGAATGATGCCCACCAGCAGTCAGTGCAGAGAGAACATCACCAGCTTAGTACAAGCTCTGCTTTCCCAGATCCCGATGCCGAACCCTTGGCTCTCAAGGAGCAAGAGCAGAGACAGTTCTGTCCACAGCAGCCAGACTGCTCACTGAGTTCACACATAGTCCAGAATTTCTGTCTCCATTTCATTTTCACTCCCATCAGAAGGCTTGAAGTCTTCTTCCTCCTCCTCTTCATCATCCTCATCCTCTCCAGACTCGTACGCCAGCTGTTCTTTGCCATCTTCACTGCTTGTTGTATTTGAGAAAAGAGCTTAAATTGGGAAGAAAGAAGACACTGTGATGCCTCTCTCAGTGCAACCTGGGGGCATTTGCACTTGAGTTCATACACGTGAGAGGAAGGCAGCAGCCTCAGGGGCACAGCTGATACTGCACATCTTAATAGAATCTGATCGAGCCCAGAGCAATCTGTCTCCACACTCCAGGAAAGAGAGCAGAACAGCAGCAGAGCTGCAGTGCTGTGCCCTCTCCCCTGCCTCATTCTGACCCAATCACTGGGAGATTATTGCTTTGGCCCAGCATCAAGAAGAAATAATTTCCTCACTTCTCGGTCAATCAATAACATCAATAAAAAGTAAAATGCCACCAACAGATACATCAGTCAGAGTAAGATCTTGATTATCACTGTGCAAAAGACATTTAAAAGCTGAAGGGCTGATACTGGGAAGATGAAATAGAAAACCTTAACTCCCAGCCATCCCTAATGCCAACCCACACTCCCACTGCAGGCCAGCAGCCTCAGCTCCCACACTGGAATGGGCTACATCCCAAAGAATACACAGAGGATGCAGGAACACTTGCCTCAGCGCCAGCTACAACATCCTCATGTTCAAAGCATCCTTACCAGGTCTGGTGGATCTGATGATCTGCTTTATCATCAGGGACATGCTGTCCCTCAGGTCATCACTGGTCTTGGCAAGGCACCACCCGTCCCGCTCCGTGCATTCCGACTCGGTGCCGTCATTCCGATGGATGATCTTCTGCAGGCTAAAGAGCAGCAGAAGGGAAGGAGACATTAATCCTCTGCACTCAGATGTGAGTTTCAGATGAGACAGCCTGGTTTATTTCCATTTCACTTCACCGAGCTGGAATAGCACAGTTGGTTATCCAGGTAATTGTCAGATGGGAAAGGAAGTTCATGGGTAAAAAGGCTGGGGCTCTTTTACTGACAAACTGAACACCTCTGATGTTCCTGCTCAAGGGGAGAGGGGTGAACAGACAGGGTATAACCAACAGGCTTTGAAATCTGTCTCTGTCAGCGTGCAATACCTTTCCACGTTTAAGTCACAGAGCTGGTAGAACATCTGTCGGTAAGGGGGCAAGGCTCCTTCTCGGAAAATGTAGATGGATTCCTAAGAGGAGGAAAGAAGGAAAGGATTCATGTGCATTTTATGCTGTAACAGGACAGCTCTGGCATAACTGAAAGTACCTCCAATGGGCTGATTCAAGAACAAGGTACTTCCAAGAGAAACAAGTTCTAAGGCATAGATCTGTACACGGCAGACAATAAAGCTGAATGAGGAATGCCCCAAAATGTCCCTGCAGCCACAGTCACACTAGCCCTGGTGTGCAGAGAACACACTTCACCTCTCCAACCTGCAGCTCTGTCTGCAGCCTGTCACTGCCTAGCAGTGCAGCATGGGCCTCATTCTAGCAAAAAGGGAAGACTCATTTATTTATTTATTCCACCCTGTTGGATTTCACAGCATGACCTGATAAAGACACGGTGATGTTTTTGCACTTCACTGCCCATGAAGTTCCAATTTTATCAGCTGAAGCAAAATGCTCCTCATGTCTAAGACTAGGCTGGAGAGCACCAATCCCACCTTGCAGCACGTAAGAAATACACTCAGATTATGTCCCATAGTGCTATGTCCAACTAGGAGCTTCCCAGGTAAACCTGAGCCCCTGAGGACTGATAAACCAGGAAACATCCCTATTTCACTGAGATGTTTCAAGATTTTGGTATAAAAGGTCATGCTTACCTTCAGCTTATACCTGCTAGAGGGGGACTTTCTTGCCCCAGATGTACCAGCTGTACCCAGCCCCTGTTTCAGGTCATGGACACTGACTGTGTGACTTCCTGAAAGGAAAACAAAGAGTCCTAATTGGGGACATCTTTTGTATTGTACTGTCACTTCTCTCTGTTGATTCAGCAAAACCAGAGCAACCAGCCACTGAGCATGTGCTTTGTTCATTCTTCAGAGATGTTACTGGACAGTCCCAGGAAAGGTGCTGAGTTGGGCAGCTTTTTCCAGAGCCCATTTGCTCATAGTTTTAACCTTTTCTACTCTCCTTTGACAAAGAAAAGACAACTCCCCCATTCTCTGCACCTCAGTGAATGCTGAATTCCCAGTGTGACTTGCAGAACTCCCTCCTGCCTGCTAACAGATACTGCGGCTCAGCCAGACTCCCACAACACTTCTCAGCAGGAGATTTTTCTACTGGCTTAACAGCAGCAATATTATGACCAAAAAACAAGCTCCAGTTTTGTCTCTGCTGGGACACAGGAAGACCTTTCACCACCTGTGACTAGGATGGGGCAAACAGAGAAGCAGAAGAGCCAGGCAGCCCTTCTGGCCTAGCATACCTTGTTTCTTGACAGTGATGGGCAGGCTGTAGTTGTACGTGCTGCGTTTTGCTTTCACGGGCATGTCAGTAGCAGCATAACCTAGAGGTGAAAACCAAAAACCAGTATTGAACTGAGGGTGAGCACCCTGCAGAATATCCCCAGCTCAGGAACACAAGGGCTGGGCTGGTGTGGGAAGGGCAGGCTGGTCTCTGGGATATGCTGATTTTAGCAGGGTGGGGAGAAGAGATCAACAAAACCCTTTAACTTGGAAATGACCTGATGTCAATGAGTGGATGCCAGCTCTGTCATGGATTTATTAGATGGCATCAGAAACTCCTTTTCCTCAACTTGCCCTCTGCAAAATCAGAGCAGGGAACCCCGCATCCAAGGTCTGACATCCAGCATCCCGCAGGAGATGCTGAGGCCCTTGAGGAAAAGCTGCTATGTGAGCACCAGAATTCCTGCTTGGTGCCTCCCCTGGGTGAGGAAGAGGATGCTCTGCTACACCCACTTGGGCTTGGAACCCATGGAGGAGGAAAGTCAGAGTTTTGAATGTGCCAAGTGAGGAAAGACATATTGCATACTATGAAAGAAAGTATTACAGGAGTTCAGAAAGAACTAAGTCAGCAAGGAGCTCACAAGGTGACAAGTTCATCAGAGCAGAAATATGGCAAAAGAGTTTGAAAAACACACAAAAAGAAGAGTACTACCAGAATTAACCAGAAAGCAGAGAGAGCAGCTCTGTGGGTTGGGCCCTTTTACCATATTTCATTCCACAGCGAATTCGGAAGTCCAGTACTTGATAAATCTTTGCTTCGGGGTGTTTTCTGGGGTCATACCCAAACCTAACCCATAAGCTTCTCCAAGGACCTGTTAACTGCACAAACACACGAGGGAAGATGGTTACAAAAAAGCACCACAATGTTGCACTTTCCTTCAGTACAGGGTTACAGAAGTTCTTGGAAAGTTCTAGTTATTTCCCTTCATTGCCCAAAGATACTTGTTCTACCAGCTCTTTGCTCACTTGCCATGGCACTATTTATACATTGAAACTTGGCAATCAAAGCACCAAAGCACAAATATTTGTGTACTTTTACAAACCAACCTGCAAGGTCACAGTCAAGTGTGGAAAGTCAAGTGTGGAAAAATTCTGCTACCACTGCCAGGTGAACAGTCACTCGGAGTGCCTGACTGCCCTGCAAAGGTGATTAGGACCTATGGAAAATAGGAGTCCTCCTTGGCTTCAACTTGGCTTCTAAAGCATCTCCTTCCCTCTGTCTCATTACATGAAATTAAGCTCAGGTACTTAGTGGTAGGGCCTCAGAAGTGGCAAAGGACCAGGAACAGGCAGGAGATGCTCCCTGGCTCGCAGATGTAGCACTCACCATGTAATAGGCCAAATATGGCAGCAGCAGCTTCAGCTTGTCTGGATGGACACTGATATTGGCTTTCACTGCGTTCCGAGACCACACGGGACGGACTTCAAAGAGCTGAAACACACAAACAACCACAGGACAGAGGGAAGGGGTTACCAAAGGCAGAGCAGCTTTCCAAGTGGACTTAGGTCTGTATCAGGGCCTTTGACCCTCACTATGAGCTACTGGATGGTGATGTGAGAACTCGTGGCACAAAAAGAAGCTTAATGTGAGTCGGCCACAGATTCAAACCTTGATTTGGAGAATTGAACTGAACACAGCAGTGTCAGAAGCATCTGCTCACACTTGTTGTATCAGTCACTTACAATCACTAAGAATTTCTGGGGAAAAAATGAACTTTTTCCTCCCCAGCTTGCTGCAGGACAGTGCTCAGGTCAGGAGTAAGGCACGCACCTTTCTCAGCTCTTCCTCCACCTTTTTATCCACAGGATTGGTGCACACTTTCTTCCAGTTCTGTACAGCAGCATCCAGGGGTTTAGTTGGGATTTCTTCATCATCAAAGTTCACAAAGATGGCATTGTGTGGGCGCCGGGCCCTGCTGAGGCCAATCAGGTTCTCACCAGACACCTGGGGATTGTTGTATCCCTCCCTATGGAACAGGGAGAGACAAAAGGGACTCAGCTGGGTGAACAATGGGTTGGTTTAACTTTGGCCCAACCTCCCTTGATCACACACTGGTACCATAAAACCACTCATGGCACCACTGAAGAAAGAAAATTTAACTTTAAAAGAAACCTAAACCCTCAAGACTACATCCATTTGCACACTGAAAGAGGAGCTCTGCCCTGGCTGGCAGAAAACCCTCCAGCACTTGGGACTGATCTGTATGAAATCTGTTGGAGCCCTAAAGGCTTCACCCTCTGCATTTGCTCTCCTGGAGCTACTGCAGTTACTCAGTGGGACAGGGCAAAGCAAGAGGGAACTGCAGGTACCAACTCAATCTGGAAATTTCTTTCCATTTAAAAAGTGCTAGTAAAGGCCAACAGTGAGAAAGTGAAAGATGTTTCTTGTGGGAGATCTCCCAGACTGTTCTTCTGGCAAAGCCAGTCGGGGCCAGGATGGCACAGGGACACACGGCATCGATTTCTGGAAGCCCTGCCCTTGGCTCCAGCCCACTGGAAGCAGGCAGGAGGCTGTGTCCTACATCCCACGCCGCGTGAGGTGAGCTGGGAGAGGCATCATCGTCACCACATCCCCGGCTCCCCTCACCTGGTAAATCCTCCAGTGGAATTTTGCTGAGGTTGCCACTGCCAGGCAGTTTCTGGGCATTTTTTTTGCCTCTGTTGCACCAAATCAAGAGGGCTAAAACAGCACAAGGCAGCAGACTGAACAGGTGAAATACATGAGAGATGTATCATGAGAAAAGGCACTGACCTGTGCTGTATATCTGGGCGATAAAAATAGTCAATGGGAGTGTCCAGACGTGAGAAAATGGGTGGTGGGATGTAAAGAGGTAAGTCCCTATTGAAAAACTCTTCCTTCTCTGGTTTGAGCATCAGGACTTTGTCATACATGGAGGTTTGTTTGCCATCAGGGCCAGAGTGCATTGCCAGGTACTGGAAATCAGACATTCCTGTAAGAAACAAGGTTTAAAACATTGTGAACTTTGTTGTGAATTCAACAATATTTCTCACACTCAGCTTTCAGGAGCAGGAGTCTGATAAGTTTATGCAAAGGTTTATACAGCAAGGAGGCTGTAACAGCAGGATACTTTATTTTCCTTCCAGTCCTCAACTGTTTAAGGGGAAACACTTCCCTTTCCAACCAAACACACTCATCTCCAAGCCACGTGCACACAGGCCCAAGGGTTACCTTGAAATTTGTAAACAGTGGTGACAATCCCAAGAATCTCCATCTCAAACTGGACTTCTGGCTGGACTTGTTCCTCAGTGTCCAACTGCTGCTTCTTCTTGGTCCTCCTCCTCACCCTGAGCAGCATGGTGGAGGTGGGGAAGCGGTTGGCACACACGGGGTGGCAGTAGGGGTCCTTGGGGCGGAAATACAGCTCCAGCCTTTTGGCAGGGTCGGCATAGATCTGTCAGCAAGGGCAGGCAGAGCCGCTGTCAGCATCCCACCCACACGGCCCCGCACTCCCGTGCCAGCCTCCAGCCCCACACGCTGCCATGGGCACCGGCTCCTCCCCTCACACAGCCTCAGGGGGATCACTCCTGCCCCACCAACACCTGCAGCACATCACAGGGGTGTGCAGCATCCTGGGTATTAGGAAAAAATAAATAAATGAGAAATATAATATCCTGGATATGAGGAAGAAATTCTTCCCTGTGGGGGTGGTGAGGCCCTGGCACAGGGTGCCCAGAGAAGCTGATGTAGCTGCCCCATCCCTGGAAGTGTCCAAGGCCAGACTGGAGCAAGCTGGACTAGTGGAAGGTGTCCCTGCCCATGGCAGGGGGTTGGAACTGAATGACCTTTATGGTCCCTTCCAACCCAAACCATTCCATGATTCCATGATGTTACCAGACACCGCCTGAATCGCTGCTCGGGGACAGCAGGGAAGCGGCATCACCCCGAAACCACACACGGGCCCTGCGTGGGGACATGCTGGGTTGGAACGACTCCCACAGGGGGTCCCACGTGGATGCCCGCCCCGGCCCCGGCCCCCTCCCGCCCCCTGCCCAGGGCCAGG
>VXAZ01009310.1:0-69329 GCA_013399875.1 Gymnorhina tibicen
GGGAAGGTTGCGGCACTTTCGCCATCAACACCCGCTGCAACAACCTTCCGCTATCCCAGGTTTCTCCAAGCCCCGTCCAGCCTGACCTGGGACACTTCCAGGGATCCAGGAGCAGGCACAGCTTCTCCGGGCACCCCGTGCCAGGGCCTCACCAGAAGAATTTCTTCACACTATCCCATCTAACCGTGCCCTCTGCCAGTGTGAAGACCTTCTCCTGTCACTCCTTGTAAAATGTCCCTCTCTATCTTTGTTGAAGGACCCCTTCAGGCACTGGAAAGCCACAATTAAGTCACCTTAGAATCTTCTCTTCTCCAGGCTGAACAATCCCAATTCTCTCAGCCTTTCCTCGAAGCAGAGGTGCTCAAAACCTCTGATCAACTTGGAGGCCTCCTCTGGACTCAGCAGGTTTCTCCTTCTGATGATGCCCATCTCTTCGTATGGAAGGAAAACTCTGAACATTTTATTCTGGCAAAATAAAGCTGAGAACTGAACAGTAGAAATACCCCCACACATGAGAAAAGAAATTCACAGCTCACTGCATTTTTACTGCAATAACACAGAAACTCCATATGTTTTTAACTTTCAAGTTTGCTCTTAATGTGGGCAATAAACTTACTATTTCTGAGATGCTCATATAGTGTCATATAGGAGCAAATCAAGAATTTTTCTACTTGGAGTGAAATAAACACTGACATCTGCTCTGCCTGGTAGAAATTCTACCAGGAACCCAGGAATAGACCAGAAGTGGGAGCAATAAAGGCAGTTGTGTGACCTTTCTTTGCAAGGGAAGCCAGAGAGTTTAACATGAGCAGTTTTGGGCCTCTCACAACAAGAAGACATGGAAGAGCTGGAGTGTGTCCAGAGAAGGGAACAGAGCTGGGGAAGGGTCTGGAGCACCAGAAGCAGCTGAAGGAGCTGGGGGCTTAGCCTAGAGAACTGAATTTCAGGATGTTCCTCTCTGCCCCTCTCTCCAACCTGCTGAGGTCCCTCTGAAGGGCCACACAACCCTCTGAGGTCTCAGCCACTCCCCAGTTTTGTATCAACATAATTCATAACTGGTGAGGAGAACCCAAGGCCAGAGCGATGTTGGTGTGGTGTGGGCACGGATGGAAATCTGCACACAGGATCCCTGAGAGCCACCAGCAACCCTGGCAATGGTTGTTGAAAACATAAACAGCTCGGGCACCCAGACAGCTTGACTGCAGCAGAGCCCAGCCTGGGCTACTAAATCCCTCTGAGTAACAGATTAAGTTAAGCCCTGCTGAACCCTGTCTTGCAAAGGCAAAGCTGACTTTTAACCCTCGCAGGCTTTCCCCAGCTCCAGCACATTATTCAAATATCAGTGCTTGCAGCTGATTATAGAGAAAGTTTAAGTGCTGCGTGATGTACAGAGTCATGCCAGATTGCCACTTCCATAAAGTAAAAATATTTCACCTAAACGTTAGATAAAAAGTGTTTATTCATTGTTAATGTATTGGCACAGCAACTTACAGCTGAGATTCACACCCAACAAATTCCCCTTAGCGTGTCTGTGCAGTGTTTAAAGCTGCAAATCAATTGTATTCCTCTCTAAAAGCAAAGAAAAAAATGTATCTCACTGGAGTCAGGAAAAGTGCCCTGAGTGAAAGCTGTACAACCAGCTCTGAAGCTGATGCAACTTCCATTCCAAGTCTTCATAGAATTGTGCTGTACCTGGAGAAAGGAACATCTTGGTTATGTTTTACGTCCTTTATTGTGATTCACAGGCTTCCCAAGTATATTTCTAAAGAAGATAGAGTCATATGGAATTTAATCCTGTGGATGTAGTCTTGAATTTCTTGACCCTAGCTCTGATCCAAGAGCTCCTGGAGTGTTTATGGCCATAGGAAGGACAGCAGTGGTGCAGTAACACCAGCTTTTGTCAGGCTGCTGCTTTCCACTGACCAGAGGGGAAGCTGCAGCCACCAGAGGGTGCAAGGAAAATAATCACTCAGATCTTCATCGTTTGGGGAAAAAAAAAAAAAATCTCAAAATACATGCAAATGAAGATTTGGGACAAAGGGGACAATGTCGTTGCCAGCCTTTCTTATTAAAAACAAGCAATATTTTTAAAAGTCTCAATTTTAGTGGCACAATATTAAGGGATAAAAACATGCAATTCTTTTAATTTATGTTCTGACCCTAGGACCCTCACTTTGTCTTTACTTATTTGTCAGTAATTTAATTGTGGACTCATAATTGTGAATTCAGGAATGTTGGAACAACCCAACATTAGAACTGAAGTTCCAGGAGTCAAAACTTCTGCTGGATCATCCTGAGCTTCCTGACAGTGGTTCATTATCTCTTAGACGCACTGCAAGGTGGCTGCAAAAATGCATCAGTATTGAGGCACTGAGAGATCTCCTGTCCTTTTATGGTGTAAATCGAGATGGTGACATCCTTAAAAAGGTTGTGGTAGAGCACTGCTGCATTTTAGGAAGGAATTCTTCCCTGTGAGGGTGGTGAGGCCCTCGCACAGGCTGCCCAGAGAAGCTGTGGGTGTCCCTGGATCCCTGGAAGTGTCCAAGGCCAGGTTGGATGGGGCTTGGAGCAACCTGGGATAGTGGAAAGTGTCCCTGCCCATGGCAGGGGATTGAAACTGGATGGTCTTTAAGGTCTCTTCCAACACAAGCCGTTCTATATTTATATGATTGCCACAAACAAGAAGAAGGTGATGGAAACCATGTCTCTTGTGAAGATAAAGAAGGTTGTCTGTGGTAAAAAAAATACTGACTGAGAATTTTAAGAGTGTCCTTGGCAGCTTTCATTCATTGGCATGAACTGGAAAATCCTCCCTTGTCATTATTCACCCATAACTTTGCAACTGTGAGGGGAAAAATATCTGGAAGCTCTTTCAGACAATGCAGACAAGTTTGTTATGCCTGAAAACATCCCTTGGTGTTACAGCTGACAGCTGTTGTGTCAGCAGCAGCTCAGTAAATACCCCTTCACTAAAACCGTGGAGGACTTCCCAAAAGCCTTAGCAGTAACCTCACATTTCCCCCTCCTGAAGAAATTGGGGCCATGGCCTGGAGCGTGATAAATTTCACCAAGAGCTGCGAGGCTGAGGAAGATTTTAATAAACATGTGCGTCATGGGAACGTGCACCCGGCACTCTGCCCACGATGTTTCAGTTGGGTCAGAGAGGGTCAGAGCATTACTCTCCACACAAAATACATCGTGTTCTCCAGGAGCACAGCAAGCAGGCAGCTGAGGACTGGGTGCTTCTCAGGCAGCCTTTGCTCAGAGCTGCACGACAGAGACCTGCCAGGTGCGTGGGATATTTTAAAAGTTCTCCGTGTAGAAACCCAGACAGAACGTGAAGTGATGGAGGATCCAAAAATGCCCTTTGCCCTTCACAGTTCTCGTGTCACAGCAGCCTGTACGTGGCAGCAAGGTCGGGCAGATGTTTAGGACAGCCCACAGCTGGATGGGCAGCGCTGTGAGATTGGTGCTTGAGTTAGGAATAAACAGACGCAGAATGTGAGGGAGGCATCAAAACAAGCACAGAAAAAGAAATACACACACACACCCTGGCTCAAGATTCGCAGAAATGTCAAGAATTTTAGGGCAAATATTTTGTCTATGAAGAAAGAATTGATAGCATAAATCCAGCCTGTTTCTCCTATGGAAGAGAGCAGAGGAAGAGAAATTGGACATGATCTGTTAATGAATCTCAGGTCCAGGGGAAATTGTCTAGCAAATGGCCTGCTGTGTAATCCCAAATGGTGGCAGCCTCTTTCTCCAAACCATCTTTTTCCCCCACCCTCTGTCCCCCTTCTTCGAAGAACACGTAGCCAACTGAATCTTCTTTTGGAATATGCTGACAGGCAAACAAGGAAGGGCTCTCACCACCATGGAGAGGCAGCAATTAGGAAGATCCCAGAGCAAAGGTGGCCAGTTTTGCCTGCAATCCCATTGGTAACTCCACATGCAGATTTGCCTGAAGGATTCAAAGTGCTCTGGAAATAAAAAAAAAAAAAAGTGCTTCCTGCTGTTCAACAAGCCAGTAATCCACAGGGAACACCCCATTCTGTGTGTTCAGTGAATTCGTGACCAGTTAAAGGCTTGGTAAGAAATAACCTTACTCCAACCTCTGTATTCAATTCCTAAGACTGTTTTAAGGCAACTATGAACAACAGGAATATGAGCAAATAAGACAGCCTGGAATATAAATACTTGTTTAAGTAGAAGATGGGTTAACTCTTCCCAGCTCTTGGTAGAACACACACTGATGTGAAGGGCTTGGGAACAGGGGCTGAATTCCACACAAAACTGAATTTTGCAGTCCCCTGTTACTGACTCACTTGCTTTTAACTTGGGGGACTCACAGCTGTGCCCAGGAGCCTGAAGTTGCATTACCCTCTGCACACCTGAGCACAAATAGATATTTTTTCCCTCAAATCTCCACATTAATTTGATAAGAGAATATTTTCAGATGCTGTGTTTTGCTTTGTATAGGCTCAAGTTCCTCCAACACACAATGTTTGATCTCATGTAAGGGTCAGGACACTCCCAAGTTCACCACCTCGAGCCAGTAAGCAGGAAACTTAATTCTCCTTTTCCCTAACTCTCATTTATATTGAAGGAAACCAAGTTTTCATCTCATACAGGTTACCAACCAGGTCCTTCACAGGTTTTCTGATATGTTTATCTTTTTCAGTCGGGGCAGAATGTGAATTTTTAAGCTACATTTTAGGATGATGACTAGTTTAATTATTACCACCAGTGTGTTTAGTGCTGTTCAATTGAGCCTTGATGGAAAAAAAAAAATAAAAATCTACATTTCTCCAAATTCTGCTCAATTTGTTCCCCAGTCTGATGTTTCAGGGAATTTTCTCAGAATTTAGATAGTGCAATGCATATGCAAATTCCTATCAGACTCTTGCACCACTGGGAGATGTCTTGAACAGAAGCTTAGCTATAGAGTTCAGTGCCATTTGCATTTCCAAAAAGTAAACCAGGACTGTCTGAACAACTTTCCTTACCCCTGGAGAAGGAAATGCCTCAAAGCATTTCTAAAACTCAGATTAGCAAAATGCATCTGTCTAATTTCACGTTGATGCCACCTTAGAGATGTTCAGGGAAGGAACACAGGCACCCAAGGAGCTGGTGGGGGGACCTGCAGCAGGTCAGCTGGATCAAAAACCAGCTTTTTGATTTAAAACGACTTGAGCTTCAGCATTTTCACTTATGCCCATGAGGGAAAGTTATTTTGCAGGTTTTGTTTCACCTTACTAAGAGGAGATGAGAAAAGGTGCAGCAGGTTTTGCCTTCACAGCTTAGAGGCATCATTTCTAAAGCAGGAGGCAGTGGTAGGAGCAAATACTCATTTCTCTACTACAGCAGCTACACAAGGACATTATGACCAACAGAAAAAGGAAGAATTATTATTCAATTAATATTAAAATTATTCAGGAAAAAGCTAAGGAGTCAAAGGTCAGGACACCTATTTTCTTCATGCTTTATCTCCCAAGGTCTTTATGTAAAAACCTGGGAGTCCCTAAAGGACTTAACACCAGCCAGAAATGTCCCACGTTAGCTTTGTCCCCTTTCATACCCTGCAGGTAAGCGGAGGCGTTGGTTTTATCATAAATATCTGTGTCATTTCCCACCCTGAGGCTCAGGAATGAGATATCAAATATCCAAGTAGTGGAGCACTGAAATAATGAGTTACAAGCTATTTAATTCTTCACAGGTTACTGCAAGATGCAGTGGAAGTCAAAATAAATTCAGGTAATCTACAGGGCATTTGGATAGGAAAGAAATGATACATCTGACAAATAAAATAAAGCCAGGAGCAGCATATTGATAAAAGCCCACTGGTTATTAAACACTTTAACAAACCATTTGCATCATGGTTATTTCCTCATTTCACCTCTCCTTGATTAGCATAAAATTAAAAAAAAGTTATGAGCAAACACCTAGTTCTGAAAAAACCTGAAAAGCCAACATTACTTAACAATTACAAATGCTTTTTTTTTTCTGGTCAGGAACAGTAGTTCAAAAATATTCAAAAGTATTCTACAAAAGCCTTAAAAAAAGCTATGGCTTTTCTACTTACCCCAGACACTTTCTTTCATAGGTAGCTGAAAAGCCCTCCACAGAAAACCCAAAAAGCTGTAGGTATTCTCTCAATCTATAGATAATGACCTGACTTAATTGCCAATTAGTGGAGCTCCTCCCAGTGAGACTTTATTTTATAAATGAGCCCTTCTGAGTCAATAATCCTTCTGAAATGTATTTAAGCTTTTTACATATGTTTAGAATAGGCTGTATTGAAATGAAAATAAGGGAAAAAAGAGCAGTTAAAGGTGGGTTTGTTCTTTCTTTTCATATTTTTAGTAAATTTTAATATCAGCTGGTGCTAAGCACTTTTCATTCAAGAGAGTTTATTTTTTCTTAAACAGGAACAGGTAGTTTTAGATAGAGTTTTAATAATACAGCTGCGCTCTTTTGGTACTTCTAAGCTTGGGTGCAAGGGAGAAGGAAAGCAACTTATGCTAAATAAAAAAATAAAAATTTTCTTGGCTGATAAATTTCTGTTGAGATCATCAAGGTGAGGCTCAGTAAGTGGTGCATGTAAAAGTCAACTCATAATTTTCTGTTCTTTCCAAGACATTTAGTGGACAATTCTTGCTCGAGCACAGCAAGGAGAAGTGAAAGCTGCAAAGTTGTTGAAATATTGTAAGTTCTAGGCTGACAGGAGGATTTCCAACTCACTGAGACACAATTTTCTTTAAAAGACAAATTTATTTTACTTTTGCATACAATTAAACACACTTTGCTTATATGATATTATTTTCCAGCCTGTTATAAATACTGTTTTAAGTATTATTAAGTATCAACATAAGAAGGGATTTTCCGTTCCTAGTTTGGGCCTAAAGTTCCTTATGAAATATTACTAGAGCAAGTTGTTGGATTATTAATAGTTTTTCTTATGTGGTCACTTAAGAAAAATTATTTGCGAGAACTGATTATTCTGCATTACTGTGCCCTTGTTTTAGACCTGGTGTTGTGAGAAATTAGATTACATGCCCATGATGTAACCCGTTGGCTACAAATCCCTGAAATAATTTCATACCAGAATTGTTTAATCTGACCAGAGACCTGTGGAAAACCAGATGCTTCTGTTTTGGTGTTTTAGTTCTAGTGCAGAGCCCCCAGGCTGCAGCTTCCACTGCAAAAGTTTCACATCCCAGGTACAGAAGAACAGGGAGAGGGGGAAAATATTCTCTCCAGCTTTTCTCAGACTTCAAGTATTATGTTTGAGGTGTTCAATACCAGTATGTAAATATTCAGAGAACTTCAAACCATGGTTCCACATCTGCTGGGTGGTTTTCCATCAAGCTGGGACTGGAGAGCATTGAAGAAATCTACATCACTAAAAGAAAAACCAGATCCCAATAGGTTTGCTCATTCCTAGAAACCAGTCCCTTGAAACTACAAACAAATACTTGTTACGTTGTTGGAAAACAGTTTTGCTATTTACACTTGTATTTCCCTAATTTATATTTGCATTACATAATTAATACAATTAGGCATACTGTACATTGCAATTCTGCGTGGTTTTTT
Source organism: Gymnorhina tibicen (assembly GCA_013399875.1). Taxonomy (NCBI): domain Eukaryota; kingdom Metazoa; phylum Chordata; class Aves; order Passeriformes; family Artamidae; genus Gymnorhina; species Gymnorhina tibicen. The sequence continues at coordinate 7,594 of VXAZ01009310.1, forward strand.
TCTCTGACACTCCAACTGTCTTCTTCTGCTTTATTTTTTTTTAACTATTAAATGACTTCCATTCTAAAGGTGTGCAAGCTCTGATGAAATTTTTAGTCTTACTTTGTTTCCAAAACATAAATAATCTCTAATGTTTGATGCTCTGCCATCAGGAGTACATTGTAAATGTGAAAGGGTGATCTCAGAAAATGAAATACAGGGGTGGAGGTCTGACCAAAGCAAATCCATGGAGCAGGATGGAATCAGCTTTGAAGCTGGAGGAGCTCAGATCCCACGCCTCACTGCTGTATCTGCCCACCTGGTGTTTAGCTACGAACTTGTAGTAAAAGACGTAGTGAGGATCTGGCCAATCTCAGGCTGTATTAAGAAAAACCAAATACAGAATTATACAAATGAATCAGTAAGGTCTCTGTAATATTTTTATCAGGGTTACTCTTACTGATCCCTGAGTGCAATTTAGCCCAATGCAGAATGTCCAGCTCTAGTGTACAGCTGTCCACAGTTTAATATTAAAAATTCACCAAGTTTTGTCATAAATATCTTTGTGATTTCACATTTTTCTTCCCAGTCAGATCCCCTTTTTCATGTAGTATTACTGCATGGGCTGAGGTTCTTAGCAAACATCAAACTCTGGGCCTTGCAGTAAAACTGCATGGTGAGTGATGGCCTGAGGGGAGTTAACTAAAATTGTCCTTCAGGAGAACTTCAGCACAGCCACAAAACTCCAGGACCAACATCTTTTCTGCTGGGTATTAGATGCTGTCTGCTCACTGTCCAGCTCTTCCAGTTCTGTATTTATGTTGTAGAAGTTCACGAAGGGCAATCTTCCCTAATGCTTCCTCTCATATGCATTTGAAGAACTGAAGATTTGGTGTGATGGAGCTTCTCAAAGTGAAACAGCAACTGGAATTCTGAGGTGCTTCTTGTTCTGAAGTAGTTCTTGTTCTTTCCTAAAGATTTAGCCAAATCCTTCAGTTGCAGAGGTTAAAAATCCTAAATGAAAGTGAAAACCCCTGCCAATCCCAGCAATATTGCTCTTAAGGGAAACTATTTCCAAATTGGGTTTGTGCTCTTAGAAGTTCAGTTTGAGCTTCAGTGCAGCTTTGATCACTTTTTAACTGCATCTTTTACCAAAATGATTTCAGACACTCAAGTGCTGTAATTTTTAAATAGTTTCTGTGTAACGATCATCTTGTTTGTCATTAATTACCCAAATTGCTGTTTCTGGCCATTTATTCACAAGCCTTCATGAGTGTTAAATTCCTTCACTTATTGATTGATGTTATTAATTATTGCATAACCTTGTAGATGAGTGTAATTTCATCAGGGTAATATAAATCACCAGAGAGAGCCGCAGGGCTTGATTCCACACCACCAGTGTAGAATTACATCACTTATTGCTCCTGCCTGGTGCGTGGCTGTTCAAACAGAGGTGCCAAGGCCTGACCTGGCACCCACAGGGTCTCGGTTGGGTGACAACCTGAATGAAATTAGCACAACAAAATAAATTTATCTGAGGCCAGAAACAAGGCCATGGTGATTGGAAAACCCAAAGTTTGAACATCGAGGTGTCGGGAAGCAAATCTGGATTTCACCATTGCATTTGCTATTATGAATGTACATGGTTAAAAAATTAAACGGTTACTGGTGCTGCTGTTATCAGTTAATCTGATTTTAATTTAACTTACCTAAACTGGACAATATAAATATGGCGCAAGTAGAGAAGACAAAGAACTGGGATATTTTGATAACTAGTGAGAGAAACAGGAGCTTGGCAAGGACTTTCATCCTGTGAAAGGTGGTTTTTCTGAAGTAAAAAGGAGGCCTGTGGAGCTGCATTTTTAAGTTCATTTTCATTTTGAGTACCTGAACAAATTTTTTTCTGGTGATTTATTCTTTGAGTGTGATCAGAGGAAGAATATGAACATGAAATTAATGTAATTTTGTTGCCCTATGAGAATCCTGCAGTAATAAAATGTGTTGCAAAAGGAGATGCTGCTTCAAGAGGCACAGGGTAGTGTGGCAGAGCAAATGGATTCTGAACTTGGCTAGGATTGTCTCACACTCTGGTAATAGCAGAAGGGAAAAGCAAAAACCAAATTACATTTTAATTTATCCATTATGTTCATCTGCTCACAGGTAACCGTCGTGAATTTTGTGCAAGGATACCCCTGAAATCCACTGTAATGGGGATAACTGTGAGCTGCATTTCAAGTGTTAGACAGAGATGGAAATTTAGGCTTATTTATTGGAAAAGCAATGCTTTTCTGAGGTAAAAGAGAGCAATTACTGCTGTAATTATCATTAATATAGTCTACCAATATTTAATGTTTATTTTCATATATCCTCAATACCACACTTTAGCAGTAGTAAACTATAACTGGTTCACCTATTTCAAGAAGCAGCACTTCCATTAATGACATTTATAATCTGGAGAACTTTATGGACGTTTCTTTTTGAGATTTTAGATACAGCAAAATGAAGAATAAGCAGCCCTTTCCTTTAACTCCTCAAAATTTAATATATTTTCATCATAACTCCTTGTATTCATCTCTTCTGTAAACAATCCTACAATCTTTCAATCTCTTTTTATGAAATTTTTATTCCAGCACCCTGATCATTTTCATAACCAATTTCTGAACCCCTTGTGATTCTGTAATATACTTCAGGATGTTCTTTTGTATTTTTTATGAGAGGTAGAATAACATCTCCTTTCGCTGTTCTAATCTGCCGTCCAGCCTCAAACCATTTCCAGTCTCTGCTGCCTACTCCTGACGTTTTATTCCCGTTTTGTCCCGCACATCCTCTCCTATATTTCTGAGCAGGAGATAGGATTTGCGTCAGCTATTGCTGATATCCCCAAGTTTGACATCTCCATCTGAGCTGCTGTTAGAGCCAGAGCAGGGTGTATAGATCTGTCTTCTGGAATTGTGTGAGGCTCATCTTTAGATGAAAAATACTTTGTGCGGGTGTTATCAGGGAAGGGGAATGAAGAATAGGAGCTGCTGGTGTTTAACTAGTGGCAGGCAGCAGAAAAGCGTTTGATATCTCCAATAAAGCCTGATTTAATACTAGCATTTTGAAGATTCCTTATATTTAGTTTCAAATATTGCCCCATGGAGCTGTAGTTAGAAGCACCCATAAAGGACCTTCTCTCCTCTTCTCCAAGACACGGTCACCTCTATTTGCACCACAGATGACTTTCTAGGTGTTTGTTATGAAAATTCCCTGATGCTAAACACACAACTTGTCCCTTTTTGCTGCTTAAATATGTTCATTTTGAAGTTTTTACCTGCTGTCTGACCAAATCCTCCATTCTCCATTTTTTTTTGTTTTACGTTCCTCAATAGCTACAAACAGATTCTGTCTTGACAGCAATCTTTCCAAAAATTAAAGATAAATATTGCATTGCTTCTTGTGTCATCTCTACATTAACATATTACAAAAAGAAAAGAGCCTTGGCATTCTCTTCATAAAATACAATTCAGTGGTTTATTTGTCTCCTAGATATTTAGGAACAATTTGGTGGGTTTTTTCCTTTTTTTGACTTTTGTCAAGTCAAAAAAGCTCATTCTGTGATTCTATTTTCTCCTTTTCCGTGTTTTTAAGTACCTGGAGGACGCCTACAAGAAAGATGGGGAGAGACTTTTTACAAGACCACGTTGTGGCCTTTATTACAGTTCTTTCTGTAAACCAATTATTAAGTTTCCTTTACCTTCAGGGATGAACTTATTCACGCTTGTGTACACAGATGCCAGCTCCCTCTGACGTATTTGGGACAACAGGAGAGAGAAATCTCTACAGGAATTTAAAATTAGAAATTAAAATAAGATTGAAGATATGAATGTCCCAGGAGGAGTTAGCTGGAAATGAATTGGTCATTCAGCCAAACTCAGCAACAGGAGTAAGGTAATATGGGAAGCAACGGTGAAAAACCCAGGACCCAAATTCTTTCAGGTCCATGGGTTTCGGACCCACCTGTGTGAAAAAGATACTCTTGTCCCTGTCTTGGGGAAGATCGGCCCTGAATTGTCAGAAGGGTTAAACCCACTTCTGCTCAGTGGAATCAAACGGAAAGAGAAATAAGTCTGTTCATGTATTCAAGGCAGGGAGTAAGAAAAGCACCACAATTACAGTATCAGACAAGAATTTTGAAGCAAAAGGGGAACTCCTTCACTAATGGATTAAAGTATTTAGATATGTGTCTATACATATCCTTCATAAAAGCCATTTGCCTTTAAAATACACATTCACTGATTATTCTTAAACACATTTTTTCTGATAATATTCTGCATCCCCTAAAGCACTTTTATTTGTTACAATGAGGTGCTGCAGCACTTAAACATAGTGGGAACTCAGTTGAAGACTCCAGGTGCTATTGTAAATAAATGTAAAGGCAGCCAGCAATGGCTGGGCCTAAAGAATAAGCTTCCCATGGAAACAGGGCTAATTTAATCCAAGGTCATAAGGAATGGTTGCATCCTGTAAAGATTAACTGTTCTTCTGAAAAAGTCTTTTAAGGTTGGAATAATGGTTATTGCTTCATTGGTCATGTGTCAGCTCAGGTTCTTCAAGCTGTGTTCTCCTGTGATTCCATTCACAGCAATTTAAAAAAAGATCCAAAACTGTTTTCAGTCAAAACTTCCAAGCATCTTACCCTGGGATTTCAGCATGGGGCAGTTGCAGAAAATGGAGGAGTTTAGAATGGTGTTAGCATTGTGAATCAAGGAATTTTTAAGTAATAGAGGGGAAAAAAGCAAAGAAGTGGAAATTTTTATGATCCAGCAAATGTTGTGAGTTTCTCAGTTCCGTAATTGGTACTGGAAAACAAAATGGACCAGTTCTGCTGGTGTCAATCAGTGTGAGTCTGAATTCACTGGGAGACAATGATTTTATGTCAACTTGGGGTTTTGGTCCACCTGACTCTTTGTATCCAGAATGACCCAGAATGACTCTTGCAACAGGAAAATGTTCACAACAGCAAGTAGCTGATAAATTAATTTTCTCTCTGATAATCTCACTGACTTCGGCTAACTGCTTGCTCAGAAGATATGAAACTACCCAGGAAAGCAGCACAGGGCCTTTACTGAATGGTCTGACAACAAAAACAGATGCAGGGAATCATTTCATTGAGACAATTTTTAGAATTTATTTAGTGACTCAAGGAAGCAGTAATTGCTGATGAATTTGTATCCAGAGTTGTCTTCTGCACTGTCAGGGCATCGACAGCACAGGAGTTTGTTCTGACAGCTGCTCTGGCTGTGCTTTGCATCTTAATTGGGCAGTTTTCAAAGAGTTATAGCAGCATTTGCCACATCCCCTCTTTTGCAAACATTAATGAAGCAAAACTCTTTCGATACAACAGAAATTGCAAAGTCTACAAAGCAAGGACGGAGGGTGAAGAGATGAACAGCAACAGCAAGAAATGAGTGAAGGCAGCACGTGGCAGACAAACTCTCCAAGACTGCCTGGAGCTGTGTTCCGCCCAAATCTCAGTTCAGCAGCCCTGGGTGTGCCTCATGTCCTCCACAGCATCTTCACAGGATGCAGCCATTCCTGATGACCTTGGATTAAATTAGCCCTGTCTCCGTGGGACGCTTATTCTTTAGGCCCAGCCACAGTGTGGAACAGAGTTTGAGGTGTTTTATAAGGATGTGTGGAGTTATCTTCCTGCTTACCTGGTGTGTGTGTGTGTGATAGGGATTATCCAGGCTGAACTTCTCAACAATAACACTGTTAGCTTGACCTTGCTTTTGTATTAGACAGATAATTGCCTGATAAGTTAAGGGTCTGTGCTGACAAACTCCAGATTTTGTCAAGTCAAAGATGTTGGGACCCACCTAATTTGCCCGTGTAGTTGAGCTAATGAGTTTTAAGTCACTGTTTTGGTATATTGTGCAGTAAATTGAGAAAGTAATGCCTACATTATGCCTGTTCTTGTCAAGAGGCTCAGATGGCACCTCTAAATCTCGGTAGGCAAACACTTCAAACATTGTAAAGTTGGGTTTGTGATGTGAAGTTTTTTTTTTTTTTTTTTGCTGTTGTGACTGGTTCTGTTTGGAGATTGAGTTATAATGGATCTCCAATGTCATCTTTAGGAGGCTTGTTGTAAGTTATTTTTGTTGTTTCGATGGATAAAATATGGTCACTGAACAACCACTGTCAGAGGGCAATTTTTGGTGTCCAAAGAGACCAGAGGAGCTGTGGCTGCCCCTGGGTCCCTGGAAGTGTCCAAGGCCAGGTTGGATGGGGCTTGGAGCAACCAGGGATAGTGGAAGGTGTCCCTGCCCATGGCAGGGGGGTAGAATGATGTCTGTTTAAGGTCCCTTCCATCCCACATCATTCTAGGATTCTGTGATTTTATTTTGAACCTGTGGTTTTTTTTCGTGGAAGAGCTGAAATTGTGGACTGCAGTTTGGGAATAGGCTTGAAAAGGGAGTTTTGGGGGAATATTGATTTTATGAAGCTTTTTTTCTTCATGATTTTCTTCATGAGCCTAAAAGATACCAGGGGAAGAAAGGAAGGCTTTGAGATCACTCTGTACCAGGTGATGTCTGAAGATAGCCCATAACTCATTGCAAGAGCCAGTCATGTTAAGAGCATTGATTTAGAAGGAGTGTGACTTTTGTATCTGATTCAGTCAAATTTATAAACCGTATTTTAGCTCTTTTAAAACTCCCATCACCTTTCCTCAAGTGATGGCTTCCCACCCGTTTTTTCCGCTTTGGATTGTACAGTGTACATTTTTAAAATCACTTCTGTGTTCCCTCTTCCCCAGGTGGACACTGTCCCTCTGCCACCAAGTGGGAAAAATTACTTAAACATATATATTTTTTTTCATCTGAATGCTCCAAATGGTAGCGTGGCTAATTCACCTTCCCATTTCCCAATATGACCACAGTCTTAAACTTCTCTCTGGGATCACAATCACACTGCAACCTTACATTTTATGGTTTTGTGAGTTTGGTAGGACGGAGCCCAACAAGCAAACTTCTTCCTTTCTCCACATCCAGGTTCTTGGAAATAAGAAATTTAGTCCTAGGAACAAAGCTTTCTCCTCCTTTGTCTTTCCAGTGTCAGGGAGGTGTAGTTCTGATGAACACTCATTATCATTTCCTTGCTTCTAGAAGCTCATCATCTTCCGTGAATTTCCAGGTAGTGCTCAGAGCAATCACCAGCTGAGCCGGGGAGGGGTGAGTTGTTCCTCACATATTTGAAAAGCTTTTTAAAATAAGAGTTTCCAGTGTTGATCAGTTTTTCTTTTTTTTCATTGCTCTTGGTAGATTTCCTGCTTGACTTGTGGTTGAGTTTCATAATCTTCCTCCTGTCACTTAGAGCCGTGCTGCTGTCCAAAGGGTTTGAGCTTGGCATGGATCTCTTTGGATTTGGGAGAATATTGATCATCTTAACTGGTTCTCTTAATTAAATGCATTCAAGTTGGTTTGTCTAGTTTGTGATGTTCCCTAAAGACAACCCATTATTTCTTACTGCTGACCCTTTCAATTTTTATCAGGGAACCTTTTCACATCCCTTTTTTAACTTTACTCTCATGGCACTCACCTGTTCCTTCCTAAAACATTGGTTACTAACGACCTTTTGATCCACATCTTTCTTTTCTCCTCCTTGTTCCAGTAATATTTCAAAGTTAAATATGCCATGGCAGCTGATGTGGCAGCAAAGAAATGAGTCATCTCTTAGAACACGGAATTATTTCTTCCTAGTCTGTAGCAGGAATTTCCTTGAATTAAAAGAAAAGGTCAGAATTCAGAGAACAAGAAGCAATGACAATGGAGTGAATAATCAATCTTGGTGCACAGCAGAAGTGTGTGTGACTGGGATTTAAAGAGGGGGAAGAAGTTTGAAGAAGTATTATTTTTTTGACAAATAATGCAGTAGAAATAAGTGACTAAGAACCAACACCCTGAGCATGCTTTAGCTTTATGTATTGTTCTTTTGTTCACACGCACATTCTGTCCTGGCTTTCAAAAGCCTTTTAGCCTCACTAACTTCATCCTCCTTTAATCTAATCTTTGCTTTTCTTGTCTCTCCATGGCAGAGACTTTGCTCTACAGGTATTTTCCAGCTGAGGATCTTTGACTTTTGCAAATATTGTAAGAAATAAATACTCGGAGTAAATGGTATGTACAGCATGTGCATATGTGATTTTGAGGAGGAGCCTGGCTGGAGATTACTGAAAACATTAGATGGACGCAAAAATGTCCATATCAAAACCACGTCATCCCTTTCTGTTCTCTGTTCCAGCAAAAAACCCAACTCCGAATCAAACCAAGCACATTGGAACAGGGAAGAACAGAAGAAAAAAAAGAATGAAGCCCAGTGGTGTCACTTAGTACAAGAAATGGGAGGTCATCATAGAATCACAGAATGTCCTGAGCTGGAAGGGACCCACAAGGATCATGGATCCAACTCCTGCCCTGCACAGACACCCCAGCAATCCCACCCTGTCCCTGAGAGCTTTGTCCAAACCCCTCTTGAACTCTGTCAGGCTTAGGACTGTGACCATTCCCTGGAGAGCCTGTTCAGTGCCCCACCGCCCTCCTGGTGAAAACCCTTTTCCTGATGGTGTGATGAAGTGTTTACTCAGTATTTTAATTACAGGGACTTGGACCAGCAACACTGTGGGGAAGGGCTGAGGGCAAGGAAGAGCTGGGAGTATGAAAATGGGTGACAGTTCCTGCAGTGAAAAGTTGCTCGGAGCCCTGGAGCTGATCCAGCCCAGCTTCCACCCTCCACCAAAGGCTCGTTCTTGGTAGTTGCTGGAGAACCCTCCTGGTTTATTAAACCGGCAGTCCTTTGGATGAAATCCTGGAGCTGCTGCTGCAGAAAAAAACCAAATGATGGAGGCTCCTGAAGGTTTTCATTTTGACCCTGAGAGGAGACAAAACACGCTGGGAACAGGCACGACATTCAGAGATTTCAGTGTCAGGCTTCTCTGGGTACAGACCTGTTTGCACACACTGGGAATCAGCAAGAAGAGATTGTCAAGGGCTATCAAGGGCCCAGCCAAAGTCCTAATTTGCTTTGGCACAAGTGCAGACTGACATAAAGACACAGATCAGCCTGTTCTGCCCAGCCTAGGAAAACTCTGGCTGGGATGTATCAGCTGAAGGAGTGGGTGCCAAGAGTGGGAAATCTGTGTGGAGTAGGAGATGAAAATTACCTTCTTAGGTTTTGTGATGATCCATAAAAAATGTAGCCAGGAAAGGTACAAAAGTTCAAAGTATCCTGTTAAAAGGTCACAGAAGGAATCTTGAAAATAAATAAGAAAATACATATTTGGGCTTCTGGAAAAGCACCAGAGTAAGGATCCATTGTTTGCTTGGGTTTAAATGCCTCCATGCCCCATTTGACTCACGTAGCTTCAAATGATGCTGTAGACTTCTGGCTTTGGCTCTCTTGTAGAGATGAAAATTACTGAAACTGGAAGGTTTTTATAGAATTCACATCTGATGTTACTGCAAAACTGGGAGCATTGGAACAGGCTGCCCAGGGCAGTGGTGGAGTCCCCATCCCTGGAGGGATTTTAAAGCCATGTGGATGAGGCACTTGGGGATGTGGGTTAGTGGTGGCCTTGGCAGTGCTGGGTTAATGGTGGGGATCAGTGATCTTAAAGGGCTTTTCTGCTCACTCTGTGATTTCAGACAGTGATTTTGCTACACTGGGACACCAGGAGTGCAGTAGGTAAAATAAAATCCTACTGGAACTTTCCCCTGTGCTTGCAATCCTGTATTCAGGTGGTAAGGTCTGAGTGTTAGAAATAAAGAAAGGCTCCCTGGTGCACTATCAACCACTTAAGAAAATGATGCTCCTTTGCCAAAAGCCCTTTGGGTCATTTTTGGCAAAGACGTCGCAATCATTTAGATTGTGACTGTACCTTTTTTATTTGTTATACCTTAATGCCTTCACAGGAAGGCAAAGTCAGGCCTCTTTTGAGTGGCATTTCCAGTAATATTCACATCTCTGCAAGGGATGTCTCTCCTGAGAGCCCCTCGATGGACACAACGTGCAGCTTAGGGATATTATAAAAACGTATGGAAACAGAATACTTAACTTGTCCATTCTCCCAAGTACAAGTGAGAAACCTTGGCCTTCGACCATGTCAGGCGTCATGTGTTTTCAGTGGGATGAAGTTTTGATTCTCTTGAGTTGACAGAAGAAGTTTGGCAAAGCTTTCAAGGCTGGGGAGAAGAGCACTTGCGTTTTGCAGTGACCGTCTCAATGTGTGCCTTCAATAATTTTTTTAGTAATATAGACTGAATCCCTTCTGAGTCCAAGTTCTTCACCAGAGATACCTGAACTCTATGAAAATGGGCAAAACTTGCACCTTTCTGTTAATAAGAGAACTTCACCAAATGAAGAGAATTTCCTAAAATGATATTCAAGCTTTAGACAGAGACTCAACATCCTTTTTGAATTAGAAGGAATCTAAAATAAGTCAGTATAAGGGTATTGAAAGGAATCCACTTGTTAGGTTCCAAAGAGCTACTCAACACTGTGGGACAGGTTTACCTCCTGAGAGAGTTCTTCAGTGGCACAGAAGAAACGGCCTCTCTACAGGGAAAGACTTGCTGTGGTAACAGACTTTTAAAAGGTCTTGTGTAAGGTAAGAATTGTACAAAAATTGGCAGCAGTCCAATGAACAAACAAATGTAGGCAAGTCTCTTAAGCAACGAGAAAGAGGAGCAGACAAAACCGTTTCAAATAAATGGTCACGGGTTTTATTAACAACATCCTACTGAGGCCTTGACAGAATGGATCCAGTTTGGCAAGGGAGAAACATATCCCTGTTTGCAATAGACTTCTCTGCATATAGGGTCATAAAATCCATAAAAAGAGGGCAAAATAAAAGGAAAAAGACCCTCCTTGTTCCTCATGTCATTCAAGAACTTGTGACAGCTTTGGTTGGCAGGCACCTGTGCCTGTCAGGATTTTGTAGGGAGTGACCCATCATTTTGTCTCTTTAAGGATCCAGCCAGAGGGTTGGAGAACCTGTAATAAATCTTTCTTCTAAAGCAATAAAATAAATGAGTGAAGGGCTTTTTAAATGCACCTCTAAAATAATGAAGTGAACATTTTAAATCAGGTCTGGCCCAAATACAAGTTAATTTGGCATATGGATAATCTCCAGCAAACTCTTAGTAGGGCAGAGAATTCCCCTTTCCATCTGCAGTGCTTTTAAAACACCTTCAGAGCCAATCCTGAAATGGCAACTTGCAACCTGAGGGTTTCACTAATAAATCAAAATAGCAAAACTCAAAGAGGAAAAATTTGAATACCTAATTTCAGGTAAAATGACAAGGTTAAATGCCTTGCTGGCATTTAGATACTGTGCTGAGTGCATTTGAAATGCAGATATATTGCTGAGAGTTTGAGAAAGCAGTGATCCTGGGACAAAATTTATAGCCTGTCATGGTAGAAATTATTTAAAGAAAAATGGAGCATCTCCAGAAATCTCAAGAAAATACAGAAAAAAATCAAGGGCTAACAAAACGGTAAAAAAATTCAAGATGTGGGATGGGAGGGATTTAAAAGTAAAAATTCGGATTTCATTGAAACACAAATGAAGAATTTCTGAAGACAGTTTGGGTGGCTTGTAAAACAAAGAAGTTACAAACACAGAGACAGTCCAGGATGTGTGTTATTCCCTGAGAAGCCAAAAAAAAGGCATTATGGTGTGCAGAGCAAGGAAGACACCAGAGCAGTAGAAATACGAGTGTTCTTCAGAAAAACACTGATCAAATACACCAACAAAAGTGGGGAAAAGAACATGTCAAAAGTTCTGGATAAGTGGAAAAAGATGCCACCTGGACCTGCTGGCTGCCCTCTTGCCAAGGATGGAGCTGGGCATTTATGGCCACAAGGTCACACTTACACATTCAACTTCTTGCACACCTGGACCTCCAGGCCCTGTTTTGGAGAGCAGTTCCTCGTCTATAACAGGGATATTTTTCTGTTTAAGTACAAAAAGGGTATGTGCAACTCTAGAGCCCAGACTGGAAAGGTGGGGTGAACCTCCAGAGCTCCTAAGAACTCTTGAAGAAATCTGGCTATGCCATAAAATGCTTCTGCAGGGCAGAAGAATAATGACAAAATGCATCCTAATAATTGCATTTATGCACTTTGATCTGCATAAATAAATATGCTGTGGCTTCCCATTCCCTTCTCCAGAGCCTCTGGCAAAATGTGACAACAAAACTCTTCTTTGGCAAGAGGAACTCTTGTTTCTTCGTAACAGACTCCTCTGGGTATCTTGGATTTCAAAATCAGGGAAGATGTTATTGAAAAGGAAGATCCAAGCAACTCCAAACTCAAGGTCATTGTGACTGACAGGCTGCTGGAGAGTCACTGACACTAAAGGATTTGACAGCCTTGCAAACACTTGCATCTGACGAGAGTTTTCCTTCTAAATTAGAAATTTGCTGGTAGAAATCCAACAGGGTCAGGAGATACTGCATTTCAAAGTTTAGATGCTTCTCGCTTCTCGTCAGGTTATCTTTGACATCGTGATTTGGTGCAGAATGTCCTCTTTGCTCCAGCTGAATCTCAATCAGGTGTCTCAGCTCCCACTCCATGACATCCACCCCCACCTCCACCGGTGTCTGTGGTTCTCTCCTGACCCCACAAACGAGACAACAGGGTGGGAGCAGTCTCCATGAGCTGTTTGCAAATCCAGAAGACCTCATTTGCAGCCAGCAGCTGAGCATTCTTTCAAAGAAAAAAAAAATCAAAATAGAAAAATAAGGACTTGCAAAGGCACTGCTGAAATGATGGTGATTTTCTGCTTGGTGCAGGGGCTGAGCTGGAGAGAGTAAATGTGAGGAGTTCTCTCCAGAGCAGTCAGGGGCAGCACTGAACCACAAAACGCTGCAATTGCTCCCAAGGCTGGAAAAGTGAAGGGGTCAGGAACAGCCCCAGCAGAGCTCTACAGCAGCAGGTTCAAGAGGCAAGTTCCGTGTGGGAAATTAGCCGTATTTTTCGGTAGTTTTGAATCATGAGGAGAAAACAGATTGTTGTGGGGTTTTTTCCCTGTGTCATCCCAAACATGATTTAGCTCATGTGTTTTCTGTTAATTTTCTGTTTTCTGGATCATTTTCTGTTCCTCTACTAGACCTCACCTTCAGCAGAGAGTTTGCCAGTGGGAGCTTGCAGAGATGTGAAATAAAAGTGTTGGCTCTGCCCTGAGTACACTGACAGTGATTCCTGGATTTTGACATGTCTCAGTTCCTGCTCTTTCAGTCAAGCAGTGAAATTTGCCTGTACAGAACACGGATATCTGAGCAAAGGTTTCGTTACGGAAGAATCTTCCCAAAAAAACCCTCTAATGAACGCTTGGCTTGCATTCCTGTCAGTTTTCTTTTCCTAAATTTGGGATTTGTTATGTCAATAGAAAACATTATGTAAAAACTGCACTAAATAGAGTAAGGTCAAGCATTTACAAATATTTGAGGATTATTGAGGCACTGATGAGTTGTGTGTTGATTACACACTTGAAATGATCACATGTGGGATGTCCTAAGAAATCCTCTTAGAGAAAGAAAAAGCATGGGCTCATGCTGGACCTGGAGCAAGAAAGGAGGATGTTTCAAGAACTGAAAGTGCTGAATGAATAGTTTGACTTATGTTGAATATTTTGCTCTGTTTCAAGCAGGTCAGTCTCAGGAAAAAAACCCACAACATCATTTCTGGAGGTGTTAATGTGCCTGACATTTTAATAACAGAAGTAGCTGTGGCCCCTTTTCATCTTAGACATTTGAGCTCTTCCCACATCAAGTACTGAAGGGAAAACACCCAGGTTTTCAAAAGCCAACAAGGTCTGTGCTGATTGTAGTGATCCTGGGTGACGTTCTGCCTTCCACAACATGGCAGAGTGCGTGCTCCTTTCAAAGCTAAATGGAGAGCTGGGATGAGTGCTAAAAATCCAAAGCTGCCTTCCTGGAGAAGTTGACTCTAGAATAACAGAGACCTCTGGATGTTTTCAGCTCGAAGGATTCGTGCTTGTGCTGTGCTCAGCTCTCTGATAACATCACACCAAGGGGTACAAGCAGGACAGGGACATCCAGTATCTGTTACTCACTGTTCCCATGCCTCTTTTTTTCCAAACACACATAAGGTTTGGAGGAACTTCAAGTGGTCTCCTAGGCCTGCTGTCATCTCCGAGACAGAAAGAAGAAGGGATGAATCTGCTTCCAATGTGTTGGACAATACCTCATCTATCAACCCCCTGAAACTCTCCTCTCAATCCCCTCTTTTCTGGACTAAATAAAATCTGGTTTTCCAAAACTTTCTCTCCAAGTCATGCTCTTAAACCTCTTCTCATTTTCAGTACAGTTCTCTGAACTCTCCCAAGTATGACCAGACTTGTAATTGCAGTGCCCAAATCTGAAGGCAGAATTCCAGCTGAGGGCATTGCTGTACAGAGAAAAACAGTGACCTTTTACTGATATATTCCAAACTGGAATTCAACATTTTCCATGAGGATCCATGCTGATTTTATTTTGTCTGTGTTCAGCCCCAGTGTGTGGGGAGAGGACCCTTCTGAAGGCCCTTTTTTTATGCAGGATTCTCCTTGATTAATTCTTAAACCACTTTGTATTTTCTTCAACTCAATGATTCCACAAGGATTTCAGAACTTCTGTCAGAGTTACCGAGCTAAAATTCCAGTTCTGTTTTCCAGAGTATCTTGAGGTTTTTTCCCAGCCCATTAGCTACAAATGCTATCTGATCTCTTGTATCTCCATAGTCAAGTCACCAATGAAAGTATTAAATAAAGCCAGGTGCAGAACAGATTCCATAGGACTTCCACATGAAACATCCTCCCATTTACAGATAACCAAAAGGATGTCCCTTTCTTCTGCTCCAACTTTTTAGGGAATAATTTTCTGATTTATGAGTAAAATATATGCCATATTCCCTAATTTTGGTGGAGAACGTCATACCAGAGCAGTATGAAACTTTTAGGACCTGTTTCCCCTTCTTCCTCTCCATTTATGTTGGCTAAATTATCAGTCAGAGAGGGAAATTAGGTTACTTTAACAGAATTTTTTCTTGACAGTTCCACAGCGACCATATTTTTATCACCTCTCTATGACGTGCTTGTGAAATGATTAATAATTTAATTCCACCATTTCCAGAAACGGAAGCTTAGGGAGTTTG
The DNA here is from genome assembly GCA_013399875.1 of Gymnorhina tibicen. Taxonomy (NCBI): domain Eukaryota; kingdom Metazoa; phylum Chordata; class Aves; order Passeriformes; family Artamidae; genus Gymnorhina; species Gymnorhina tibicen. The sequence goes on from VXAZ01009310.1 coordinate 22,768, forward strand.
AGAGAGGTATTTCTGATTCTCTTTCTAAAGCACAACCTTGCCATTGTCTTGAATCCCTTCCCCTCCCACCAACCAGGAGTTTTTAAGAATAGTTTTCACTGATTCTTTAAGTATCTGTACAAAATGGTATCTTAAAGGCAGGATGAGAAAAGACTCTGAAATCCCAGTGTGTCTAAACCCAGAGATGAGATAAGCTTTTGGAGATTGGTTTCTATGTAAATCTTATTTCTCATGGAGGCAAAATTAGGCTGTTAGTATCAGGAAAAATATAAATCTCAGAAGCAGCTGCAGAAATGACTCAGACCTCTGAAGATACAATGTGTGAGATGTTTCAGATGAAATTAAACAGCGTAAGAAAGGTATAAATAATAATAAAGCAGTGTGATTCTATCTCAGTTATCTCAAAGCACTTCTGGAAGAATTGAAAGGCAGCTGGTGAGAAATGTTATTCTTTTCTTGGAGGAAAAAAGTCCTAAAAATGATTAATCACCTCACATGACCTTTTGAAAGTAAGTTTGGTGAACTGGGAAACCAGACATTTTTCTACACTGAATATCTGATGGTTTTCTTTGACATTATTAATATTGCTGCTGGTTTAACATACACTGTTATAAATAGACAAGAGCCCTGCACTCCCCACAGACGCCTTCTGGAGCATGTTACACACCAGAGTTGCACCTCCTTTTTATAATTCATCCTTTGGATTGGAATATAAATGAAGCTCCAATGAAATGAAGCCACAAAACTTCATCTTTACCTTATTTCTTCATCCCATCTTCATCCACTGGCCTGTTGAAGGTCAGTGCTGCTCTGTGGGCCGTGGCTGTGGCTCTGCTTTGTAGTCGTGTTTCACTGAAGTTAGTATTTCCTGTATGATTTCCTTTTTCCTGGCTGATCTCTACAATACACCATTGAAACCCATGGAGGAATAAAGGCTGGATAAATGAAATTTCTGCCAGAAATCCAGTCCCTATATTGCTCATGTCTCCTACATCCATAGCTGGTGCTGGAAGGGTGCAGGGATGGATTATCAAAGATTTTTAGCATAATTAAATTATAAATGTTCCCAACTATGAATAACAAAGTTAAATAATACTATGATTGCTCTAATCATATTTTGGAACCTTTTCTATTTAAGTCCTGTGCTGTTTGATTTAAAACCCCCTGTTAGATTTGAAAGGTGGTTCACTTAGTCAGTAACACTCTTCATCACTGCGGTCTTCAACCTAAAATCGGGAGCACTTGAACTGAAATCAAAGCCTGTTCCAAAACTGAGGGATTGCTTGTTTTCCAGCCTATGCATTTATTTTATATAGAGCTGTCTTATTAAATTTAATAGTGCAGTAAAACCCCCATTAAAGCATTTAGTGCACAAATGGAGTTAGCACAGGATCCTTTTCAGGAGAGTTATGAATCAACATGTCGAGGAGCCCAGAAAAATCTAAGACTTCATTTCTTATAGCCCGCAGCCATGTGCTTTCATTCTCTTTATTATAAATAACACTAAAGTGTGTGTGTTTGAGACCCACCAAAGATGTTTGAAAGGCCTCTGTAGCCCTGAGCAAGGAAAAGATCACACACTCAAGAAGCGAATATTCCGAGAATAACACACTTGGAATATTTTTTGTGCTCTATGAACTGTTCCTTCCTAAAAATCCCAACAAAACCAACAAAGGAAAAAAGCCCCAAAACACACAAACCAGAAGGAGAAGGAAAGAAAAAACTTGGTGCTTAGATCCTAAACACTCTTTCTTTTTTTTTCACAAGTGAGAGATGAAGTGCATAAAAAGCATTTCCTGAAGTGAGTTGTCATTTCTCTTCCTTTTCCACAAAACCAGGCAGGCATTGCTGAGAAGGGAATGTTTACAGCTATTTAATCTCCTCCTGTGACAGGAGAAAACTTTGACAAGAACCAATGCTGGAAGATTCATCCTAGTCCATTTTTAAGTTAGAAAGTTAAGATCTGGCAAAGAATTTTCCTTGGGGTTTAAGGTCCATCCCCCCTCCCTCAATGTCAGATAGTGAAAAATACATGTTTGCTGAAAACTTCCACTTTTCTAACCAAAATTTCCCAGCTCTAAAACGGATACTAAACACATGCATTTCAGGTCCATATGACTGACACGGATATATTTCAGGTTGAACTGATCAGCTGATTGTTGTTGCAAGGTAGCTGACGTTTCATTAATAATCTTATGCAGATTGTTGCCTCTCAGGAGCTGTTTCCCAGGATAACTTTATTGTTCTCCTTTAAAATGTGCTTTAAAATGTGTTCCCGCCTGAAGTGAGGAAGATCCCAGTTTTCTGCCTGCTCCAAACCCAACTCCATTAATTTGAACACAAATCATTGAACAATGATTGGAAAAAACCTCCATGGATTGTGACGGATTGCACATGTAAGGATTTCAAGAGGATTTCAAGACTGAACTCTCTTGCTGAAAATACTGAGATACAGAGAACTGGGCTTACTGTGCAAAAGTGAATGTTCTTGATTGTGTCTTAGCCCTTGCAAAGCCACCTAAAGGTACCTCGTGGCCATGACTTGTCCCTCCTCACTGGTGCATGCTCCCCACAGCAGCTGCCAAACCTCTGCTCTGCACTGAACTGTGCCCTGGCCACACTCAAATGCAAACTGGGATGGATTCTCCTTATCCACATCCTTAAAGCTTTGAGCGTATTTGTAGACATTAGCAAAGATGCTTTTCCAAAAGTGTTAAAAAACAGATAAGGAAAAAAAAGGGAAATGGACAATCCCGAGGATTTCAGTTTGTTGGGTTTTTTTTTCCTTTGAAAATCTTGACCTAAATCCCAAAAGTTTTGCAGAAAACACACACAAAAAAATATATTTGGTCTGTACTAGTACAAGAGTTCTGGCCCCCCAGTGAAAGAGCTGTCCTGCCCTTGTATGTGGGTGGAATATAAAGTTTTAATAAACTCTACCATTCTGAGTCATTCTAATCCTATTATCTCTCAATCCCCTTGCTATTCCCTATACATACACATCTGCAGAGGTTGGGCTGGATTTTTTCTCTACTCGAATCACCTCTGCTACCTTCCCACTGGGCAGAGCAATGAACTAAAATCAGGAGCTCTGCCCTCCCTGATGCCACCCGGGACACACATCCCTGTGCTTTCTGTAGGGGCACCTGGAGGCCACCACACCTCCTGCCCTATATTTTGGGTAAAGAGTGGTGCCTGGAAAAGGTGCAAGAAGAATTCCTTCCCTGTGAGGGTGGGGAGGCCCTGGCACAGGGTGTCCAGAGAAGCTGTGGCTGCCCCTGGATCCCTGGAAGTGTCCAAGGCCAGGCTGGATGGGGCTTGGAGCCACCTGGGATAGTGGGAGGTGTCCCTGCTCACGGCAGAGAAGTGGCACTGGATGATCTTAAAGGTCCTTTCCAAACCAAACCAGTCTGTGGAGATCTGACTTCATCTGCACATCAGGTGTTCTCATCCTAGTTCTGTTTTATTCTTGTTGGGGGTTTTTGGTTGAAGTTGTTTTGGGGTTTTTTGCAGTGATCTTCTTCCTTGGCAAATAAGACAGACACAGCAGAAGTGGAAAGATCCACATCTTCACAGCTGCACCCTGAAAAATAGCACCACTTTCTGTTATATTTCTAACTTCAAATATGCTCATATTATCAGAGATTAATTAACCTCCAGGCTTTCACATTATCATATGTTAAAACCAGCATTTTTTTGGTAGGGCCGTTTCAGTGCCTAGTTCCCTTCCTAATTATCTCAAATCTCTTCAAATAAGTTGATGTCCTCACACACTTGAACACCACGATAATGAGCAACGCTGAAATGTCCATATGGAAAAGCTGAGTGAGACTTCACACTAGAAATCAATATTTAGAACACCCTCAAGTGGCAGGTTTGCAATTAGCACAGCAGCTTAAAAGATCAATTGCACATGTTTTGCCTTGTGCTAATTAGTCACCATGCCATTGAAATTCTTAAGTGTGTGACATGATATTATTAATTGGAAATGACAGAAAAATCTAGATAACTGCTTTTGACTGTGTAAAAATATCTGTAAAAGCTCCAGAGCTGCTTCTATTTGTAGACCAGCCTGGGAAAAAGGGAAATATTTTATTTTTGTTTTGTTACATAATCAATACCAACACATAATTTCATTAATGATGACTTTTTGCCTTCTGGGAATCTATTAGATGTTGCTTTTATGATATTTTTTGATGTGTATGAAGTTTGATAGATTACTCCAGATTTGACTCTCTTGGTGTGTCTTGCTTCTATGAGGTATGTCCATCAGATTTATAACTTGGTTAAGAAACATTGCAACTTTGTTTTGAGCATTTCTAAAATATATGCCTGGCACAAACCCCAAATAAATTAAATTAAGCAGAATGCCTGACAAGAATAAGAGAAAAAAATACATTGACTTTGTTTATTTGAAACGGTGCTGTTTTCCCTAAAATCAAACTGCACTGGGTCCCTTTGAATTTTCATTAAGAAGCTCTCCTTTTCCAAAATTCTTACTGCCTTTTGTTAGGCTTTGCACTGCCCATGTGTTTCTGCAGCTCCAGTGCTGGGAGGAGAGGTGGCTGGGATATTCAAAGTGCCTGAGAAAAGCAGGATGTGTTTCCTCACACACCCTTCGCTAACAGCAGTGGTGGAGGCACCTCGGTAAGAAGTGTTTAAACTTGGCAAGAACTATTTAAAGAAGAATTAAAAACTTCAGTAAGTGAAAGAAGAGACAACCTCAGAGAAAAACTCCAACAGCTCAAAACTACTTTTCCTTTTGTGGTTATTGATCTAAACAAGTTCCCTCTGCATTGTCTGCGGTCAACATAACAGAGGATAAATGCAAACAGTTTTGAGGCTCCTTTGAGCAGCCATCCAGTCTCAGTGCTGGGATTTATTGACCTTTCCCTGATGGTTCAGGTAAGGCAACACCAGGGCTTCCAGCTGGAAGGAGAGACAGAAACAGAAGGAAGCTGGCTGATGGATCTCCTGTGGAGATGGCTTTATTTCCATCTCTGCTTTCTTCTCTTGTGTCATAGGAAGTATTAAAAGGAATTTGAAGGATTCCCTTCACTTCTCTGTTGTTCTGAGTTCTCCTTTCTTGCTGCAAATGAGAGAAAATAGAGCAGTTCAGAGGAAGTAAAGCTGCAAAATCCATTCCCAAAATGTATCTGTTTTAAGTCGATATTAAGGAAAATTGTGAAAAAGGCCTAAAAGCTCTGGGCCTTCCTTTCTGGGAAAAGTGTTGAGGCAGAAAAGAGCCATTTCACTTACAGAAACTCTGCATAAAAGTTGGAAAGATAAAATAGATTGTTGCAAAGCCCTCTTGAGTGTGTTTTCCAGGCTGACTCTTGATTTCTTTTACCCACTCTTCTTTCCATGTGTGTTTTCTACAGAACTCTGTAGCAAGGAATTTTTCATCTTGTTTCCCTGCAGTTGGTTATTCCCAGTTATAAGCAGTATCTTTTAATTTCCTGCATTGAACAGCATCTTATTTAATTCAGACCATATCTTTTAATTTCTCCAGATCATTTTGAATGTTATGCCTGTCTTCCAAAATTCTCTTGGGATCTGTGAGACCTCCTAGTTTATTATCTTTTGCAAACTAATTGCTTCTGCAAGTCCTAAAGGGATGCTGTTCCAGAGCTGCATTGCTCTGAAATGGCAAAAACCTTTCTAATTTCCAACCTAAATATATTACTAGTCATGTTTGTTCTTGTTCCTCCCCTGTCTTAATTTCACTGGTGATTTTAATTCTACTCCAATGCATTTATGGATGGCAATCAGACCTTCCATTCAGCTCATCACTTAATACACAAAATCCTCTTTGTTCTTCCCATGTTGAGATTTCTGTTGCAGCTCCCTCCTTCCAGCCCTTCTGAAAGCCTCCTCCACTTTGACTTGATTTATCCTGATCTGGAGCAAACAACTGCTAAAATCCAGCAGCTTGTTCCTGTATTTCAGGTGCAGTCAGCACTTTATTGCAGCCTTACACACACACACCCATTCTAGAATATCTGTGTCTATTTTTAAAAAATAAAGTCAATTATTCTGTATCTCATGGAGCTGATTATGGCAGGTGAGTTTTCTCTAAGTTCACTTTTCAGATTAAGTAGATCATAAAATAAAATACTCTGAAATCCACACAGATTCTGTTGGCTCAGGACGGTAGTTTTTTACAGACCAGTGTGGAAACTTGCAGATCTTCAACACCTCTTCTGTTAACACTGGCAAACACAAAATATATTCCTCCTAATAGTGAGGCCTTGGCACAGGATGCCCACAGCAGCTGTGGCTGCCCCATCCCTGGAAGTGTCCAAGGCCAGGTTGGATGGGGCTTGGAGCAGCCTGGGATAGTGGAAGGTGTCCCTGCCCGTGGATGATGTTTAAGGTCCCTTAAAACTCCTCCTGTGCTTTTGTGATTCTCTGATCCTATAATCCACTTCACACAGTCAAACCATAACCCCCCGAGGCTGGTTTTGGTAAATTGTGTTGCTTTTCTCCACTCAGACCTCTCACACTGCTCAATTGTCCTGCGTGTGGGATTAAAAACTTCAGTAAGTGAAAGAAGAGACAACCTCAGAGAAAAACTCCAACAGCTCAAAACTACATTTCCTTTTGTGGTTATTGATCTAAACAAGTTCCCTCTGCATTGTCTGCGGTCAACATAACAGAGGATAAATGCAAACAGTTTTGAGGCTCCTTTGAGCAGCCATCCAGTCTCAGTGCTGGGATTTATTGACCTTTCCCTGGTGGTTCAGGTAAGGCAACACCAGGGCTTCCAGCTGGAAGGAGAGACAGAAACAGAAGGAAGCTGGCTGATGGATCTCCTGTGGAGATGGCTTTATTTCCATCTCTGCTTTCTTCTCTTGTGTCATAGGAAGTATTAAAAGGAATTTGAAGGATTCCTTTCACTTTCCGCTATTCTTGAACATGTTCTGGCTTCTCTTTCCTTTCTTCCTGCAAATCACAAAGCAGTTTAGAGGAAGTAAAGCTGCAAAATCCATTCCCAAAATGTATCTGCTTTAAACTGATGCTAAGGAAAATTGTGAAAAAATCCTAAAGGCTCTGAGCCCTTTTTTTGTGTTGAGGGGGGAAAAGAGCCACTTCATATACAGGAAATTTGCAAAAAAAGTTGGAAAGGTGAAGTAGATTGTTGCAAAGCCCTCTTGAGTAAGAGGGAAACATCAGCTACAAAAGTAAATTTGTAGTCAATCTGCCTCCTTGTTTGGTCCTGTACTGCTGTTTTTTAAAAACTAAAGAATCTCATTTCTACCAAAAATGAGTCACTGATATCTTGACCCATCTTGACCTTGCCTTCAGCTGTGACAAGATTTCTGTGACTGTTTCCCCCTGTTGTATTGTAGCTGTGTTGGGCATCAATAACGTTGTCTAATGATCTAATCTTTTTTGATTGAAACCTAAAACAACAAGATTAACTCACCAAATGTCATTAATTCTCAAAAACAAAAATATTGTGATGGCACCAAGGCTGAAAGTATACGCAGCAATTAGAAAAGCAGTAAAAAGTTTAAAAGGATGTGTAATTCCAAAATTAAGCAAAATAAAAACAGAAAAGTACACTTAGAAGATATTAAGATGAAAAAACCAGATTTTGAAAAAATCTTAAGTGTGACTTACAGTGCAATCAGGTAATAATTATGTAACTAAAGGTATTAAAATTGGTGGTTTAAATGCAAACAAACTTTAGCTTATTCTAATGTATATACTCCCTCTCTAGGACATTTTATTTCTGATATATAATGAGCATCCCAAACTTCAGTGGATTTGCTCTCAAAGCAGACCGCAAAGTCCACCACTTGATCAATTTTTCCTTTGCAAATATCAAGCCAAGTTTTGAGTTCTTTGTGCTCATCCTTGATGAGAAGGTTTTGATAGTCTGCCCACACAGAGTTTTTTGGTTTCTTGGTGAATAGTTTTTGTTGTTTTGATGCAGGCATCCTTCACAACTTGACAGATGCCTAAAATATGCCAGGTGTGAAATTTGCTGTCATTGAATGGTCCTAGCACTGTCCTTGCTCCAATTCCAGAAATCCCTGGTGGGATCTATGTCTCATAAAATTAAAGGACTCTCAGCAATTGCCTCTCAAGGGGCACAACTCATAATCCAGTCAGTGCTAACTGGGCAGTTTTCAAAATGTCCTGTTTTGCAGCCTTGCCTTCATAGTTTAGTTTATTATTTGAACTATTTCTTTGTTTACAGGCCTTGGGAAAACTGGTTTAAGTCAAAAGAACTGGAAGCACACACTGGTGGTTTAGAGGTTTCCAGTAGTGTTTGAGGAAATAGAAATAACACATTTCTCCTTCTCAATGTCTCCAGCAGTCATAAGTAGCTTCTCCATATAATTTGTGGAATTTCCTCTCTCCCCTGAGAAGTCTGGTGGATCACAGTGTCACCAGAGTGGGCCGGCACACTCACATGAAAAGTAAATTTAGGAGATCTCATCACCCACACCTCTCCATCTCTAGGATTGCCACATGGAAACGGGTTTGTGTTCAAGCAATGAATTTGTGTGTTTGCCACTTTTTAATTACTGGTGACAAGGGTGGAGGGAAGTGTCCCTTGATGTGAACGATCAGCTGGGTCATTCTTGTGCTTGTGACCACCTGAGCCAGCAAGAACTTCCCCAGAAATTTCGTGGGTCCCTCTCTTCCGAGGGATTTTTCTCAAGCAGGTCTCATTTTTTTTCAAGTCTTCTTGTTTCAACTCAGGATCAGCTGGAGTTTCAGGTGTTTTCCAGACTTTCCTGGAGGTCTCACGCCCAAGACTCCAGTGCCTGCCTTCTGGAAGTTGCAGTCATTTGTTTTAAGTGAGTTCATGTAAAATCTGCAGCTCTTTGAACACTTAAGGGTTTAAGGCCAGTCAAGCAGCAAGAAGAAACAACAGTTGCCATGATGAAATTCAAGCCTTCAAAAGTTAAGCTCAATAAATCCAAGCACTCTGAGATTTCCATAGCAGTGCTCTTCCTCACTGACAGCTACCGCCACCATTTTCCTGTTACAAGTTGCAGAAACTGCCAGGTTAAAAAATGCTGGTCCTGAGTCACACTTTGAGATGGGGTCACTTCTCTACACCGTCTCCTTCCTTTCATTATTCTAGATCAATTCTGCCATTTTGATGGGCATTTTCAATGGCAGTGATTATCTGTTGGTCAAAACCTTTCCCTTCCAAGAGCCAGGGAACTTTCATATATTAATGTCAAAACCCACACAACCCAAAGCTCTTGGTTTTTTCTTGGCATGTTGCAGAGTGAGCTGCAAGATATTTCTTTTTTGAGCAGCTGGAGAGCACCATGACCCCTCTTTGTCAGAAGTTAATGGGGCTTGTCTTTGCCAGCCTCATAGAAAGGGTCCACGCAACTTTTTGAGCACTGTTTGTTTAGTGGTGATTGGCCTCTAGTTATTAATATATTTTATTTATTCAGCACCATTTGTCCAGGGAATTAGTACCCTTTAAAGCTGTCAGGAGTCATGACTGTGGTCAGAATACATTGAATAAACATGCTAAGACTGCTCTAAGGGTTGTCTTAAAGCAAGTTTTTTTAACATGGCTCTGTCCTGAATTTTTACCCATTTCTCCCATAATTTTCTGTAATTATAGATTTGATTCCTGAATTCTCAATTACATTGCTGCTTGAAAATAACCTTAGGCCTTGAAATGTTATTGCTTTCTCTGAATTTTAATTCTAGCTCTTAACTTTCTTCATCTGATAATGAAGAAACCCTTTTCAGAGGCAATGCCATTGATTGTATACTGTTGATTTACGTTTTAATCTCGAAATGTAAAATTTTTTTTTCAAACTCTCTTCAGAATAACCTTTTAGAGCAGGATATATGGCTATATCTTTTTGGTATGAATGAGCTATTTTCTCTCGCAACTGAGGCCACCATTTTTGTGCAAATGTTTTTCTCTTCTTAAAAAACTTTGTTGAACTAAATGTGGGTTTATGCCCAAGTAATTTACCTGATCCTTCAGCTGAAAGGATCTCCATCCCTACAAAAGGTTTAGGCCCCTGTTTAAGAAGGTACTGGCAAGCAATCTCAATTTTAAATTTAGCTTGAAATTTAGGGAGAAACCCTAAAAAAAAGCCTTATTTGAGGACACTGTGAGAAGGCTTATTTGCCTCAGTGGCTCAGCTGTCTCTGGCCCAATCTGCCAACCTGCCTGGCCACTGTTGACAACAGTGGCAAATCCTTTCCTTGAGTGTGTGCAGATGGTTCTTGAACCAATTATGCCCTTTTGAGCCACTGTTTGCATTCAGAATCTTTTGCTCAGTTCCAAGCAGCTGCTAAGGCCATTACCAGGGGAAGGAGAGTTATTCTTAATTTAGTGCAAGGTTTGGTACAGCCCCTGTACGTAACCCGGATTTAATTATAGTCTATAAGCCTCACATATGCTCATAATTTAATGGTGTCACACTAATGCAATGCTTTGCGTGGTGCTATTCACGTCTAAGATGAGCTTTAGGTGCTGTTTTGCTGGGCAATATGTAAAATGTCAGTGTATGTGACTGTCCTTGTCCTAGAAAGCTTCCTTAAAACAAAGCAGAATGTGTTGGAAAATAATCAACAGGAAGAGTACAAGAGAATTCATATTGATAAAATTGTAATTCCACAACGGACTCTCCCTGTTGAGTTTGTTTCTTTCTTCTCTGGGAATTTTGAGAGTTTGGTTTAGAGGACAACAAGATGATTGTGTGGATATTTACAGAGTTCTTCCTACTCTTGAGGGCAGCGTGGGAGAAAGCGTGACAGCTCCTGGGAATTTTGAAGGGCAGGTCTGCAAGGGGGCAACCAACCCCTTAGAAGTCAATCCCACCTATGAGTAACCAGCTGTGACTCATCAGAGGCTTTGGCATCTTTTATTAAGGCTTTTCAAAAGTCTCCACATCCTAAAAAATCATGTGGGCAACGCACGAGTGCGATTAAGTCAGAGCAGCGCTCAGGCCCACAGATTAATAGAGGAAATAACACCACTAATTCACCTAAGTGCTTGTACACAGAAATAGCAAAGGAAGATGAACAACTTCAAGAGCTCCACAACCCCAGGTGTAATGGCATTATAACCAATAAAAGCCCTGGTATCCTAGCACCAAACACCCTTTTTCTGTTTTCTGACTCGTAGAGTGCACAATGCTCCTTGTTGGCATCACTATTCATAAACCAGATCCAAAGGCCAGGACTAAAGGAATCACACAGACTTCAGCAGTGGCTGCATTTATTCTGCCTCCTTTCCACAAAATTACTTCTGGGAGTGATCAGTTTTTATAGTTTTGTCTGATTCCCAAATCGTTGGGCTATATCATGCTGTAATTCCAGGCTTCTGTGTCTTTGACATATAGAATTTGTTTGATCAGACAATAACAGCTTCTCATCCCTGTACACTCTCATCTCTCCTCAGACAAATTCACTGATTCCTTCCCATTTCAGCCCAGCATTGGAAAACTAAACATTCAAAATGCGCTCTGGCAGGCACTAAGTGCTTTTTAGAAGGTGTGTGACACTTGCCAGCTTTTATAGCTTCCTTCTACCTGCCATCTCCAGCACCTTTCCTGGTTGCAGCTCTCTCTTTTCCCTCACAAAAGACCACCTTCAGCATTTTCAGCTAATTTTTAATCACAGAATCATAGACAATGTTGGCTCTTCTTTTGACAAAACAAATATGACCAAAGGGTGTGTAACCCGCCTTAATTTCTGCCTAGAGATTAATGGGGGTATTTTAGGGACCAGTCTCAGTTTCCAAACCCATGTTGGATGGAGCTCTGAGCAACCTGGTGTAGTGGAAGATGTCCCTGCCCATGGCAGGGGGTGGAATGAGATGAGCTTTAAGGTCCCTTCCAACCCCAACCATTCTGGGATTCTGTGATGGGATATCACATGATTTTGGAAAACATAGGTGTTTCTAGAACTGAGGGAAAAAGATGACATGATGATTATATGATGTTTTTTAGGTGTGGAGAAGTTGGAATTGCGAAGCCCAGCAGTAAATGTGTGAATATGCTGCTATCACACCAAATCTGTGGTCACAGATGCCAAGGACTTGAAACAGCTCTCAGATTTGTTCTGGCATCTGGGACATCAATGTGTCTACTCGGAGTTTTGATAGAAGTGTCTGTCTTCCTGTCATTTGTTAAAGAAGCTTCTGGAAAATGGGAAGTGCCACCATCTTACATGGCTGCAGTGAAGAAAAGCTCTACAATGTCAGAGCAGATGACTGAAGAGATGACATTGGTTAAAAGATTTTGTTAAAGCTGTGTTCATGATACCATTTCTTTAAGTGAGTTAAGGTAGAATTAGCTCTTCTGAGACAATCTTGCCCATTTTTCCCTGCCCTTACGATCTGAACTGTCAGTCTAACATGAGAACCACCTCCCTTTTTTCCTCTGTGTGTTCTAGTTTTTCCTCTGTGAAGGTGGAATCCAATCCACCAACGAAGCTGAGAAAATGTGTAAGTGCACTGGAACACCCACAACTTCATTTCTGTGCCTTCTAAACTAACACCTGAATCTCAGAACCAAGGATCTGTTGGAAATGTTTGGATCAAATTTGACTTAATTTGCTGATAATGCTATGGAAGCCCTGTTGTATTTTTCAGAAAATGTGTGCTGAGCAGAGTAGACAGAGTCTGCAGAGTCTCCTGGACCTCCTGCTCCAAGCCTGATCCAAGAAATAACAAAATGTTCCTTATCCTTCTTCTACATGCTACTTAGTCTGCAAAACAGACTTTGTCCACTTTGCTATTAGCTTCATATAATTGGATTTGAATGGATAATGTGGGAGAAGCTCAGTATAAATTCTCAACAGAGAATTTATATATCAGTATAATAGCTCAACAGAGCTAGCTGATCATTTTGGAGTAAATCCAATTGGTGGAGAGTAGCTGCTACTGGCAAGTGAGGCCTTTTCTACTGTTTAAAGCTAATGCAACAGAGACTGAAGGTTCTGATAACAACCTACTTCTTCCTTTCTGAGGAGTTTTTGTCTGCCCAAGTTGACCACTGAGGACAACACTCCAATTATTAACCATTGAAAATGTTTTCTATAAACTGGATTGACTCCACAGGAGGGAGAGGAATGTTTCTATGGAGGAACTTCCACTTCATTTCTGGAGGAAAGAGGTTTTATTTACAAGTGACCAGAAGAGTCAATATAAATAATATAAAAATATTTTTAAAAATTTCATATTATCTCCTCTTAGTCTCACAACTGTCTTCTTCTCAGCCTTTTTCACAAAACGTGAAAATTTGGATGGTGGGAATCTCAGCTTTGCAATCAGTCTCCTGCTGAAGGATGGACACAGACTGAGTGTGAACACGAGCAGTGCAAACATCTACACCAGAACTAATTACGTCAGGATTCCTGGCCATCTGGTGGGAATCAAGTGAGTCTCCCCAAACGAGTCTGGAAGATGAGTCAGCTCCTGATGCAGATGTGTAAAGGAGGCCTGATGAGTCACTATTTAAAATTGCCCAGCTCTCTTTTAATACTTAGGAGAGCCTTGGGTGTCTAGCTCACATATGACTGTCTGGAAAGAAAAAGAAATAAAGGTTAGACTAAATTAATTCCATCTGAAGACCATTTTTTTCCCCCCCAAATTTTTAAAGCAGAGCTTTGTGGTGCTGAGCTGTTTGCCTTCAGTAACTTCCCAGTGATCAGTGTGTGATGAGGACAAGTTACACAAGCTCATTGTTTCCTTATGTGTTTAAAGTACCATTCAGCCAACTGAGACAAAAACAGATTTTGAAAAGGAAGAACAAATATAAGTTTATAAATCAAAACCATCATCATTTATGACACTTTTAGTAGGCTTTAATAATTAATCTTATGAAAGAATCCTCCATTTATGTTGCTGGACAGGAGGAGGGGTCAACTGTCTCAGTGCAGACATTCTAGACTTGTACAAAACCTATTTCCATGGCACCATCCCATGTATCTTACATTGAAGAAGAAACTCGCCGTTGTGATCTGCAGATCTTCATTATGACGCTGAAAAAATCGCCTTTTCTATTAACATAATTATAGGATGATGGCACTGGGCAAATCAGGGATATGTTTGGGATTCTCAGATCTTGAAAACCAGCAATTATGACCACAGGGATCTCTGTTAGGAAGAGTTATAAACTGAGAATTGCCTGTGAGCACAGAGGAGCCTGTGCAAGCTCTTCTGAAATATTTGCCATGCTTTAAGCTACTCTGTTACACAGCGTTTACTGGATTTTATTGCAAATTTCAGCATTGCAAACCAATTTTTTCTAGAGACGGCCTGTTTGGCATGTTGAGCGATGGGGAGTTGTCAGAAATCCTAGGAAGACAGTCTTTTTTTTCATGTTGAGGTTTCTTTGCAGGATGTAGAAGCCCTAAGCTTGTAATTTGTGTGTCTACCTGTATTCGTGAGTGAGCGATCCCCAAACCACCCTCAGCAAGGGGCTCAGTTCCAAACAGAGACTTTGAATTCAGTCTTCCTGAAGAAATGTGCAATATTCTGCAGAAGCCCCCTGACATCTTCACAGCAGCTGAGGTCCTGCCATTTTCAGGATGTGGTGCTGCCTCCTCTAAACCCTGCTGTCTCAGATAGCACTGATTTTGCAAGATTTCACTGCTGCGCTCCGGAGCAACCAAGCTGGAGTTCAAACAGAAGGGATCAATTATCCATGACTGACACCACGGCGAGTACTGGCACTGAGGAAGGAACATAATGGGAAGGGATGATGGGAACTGACGTTAAACCAATCGAATATGAAGTCCCTGAGCTAAAACCCTACCTTGGAAGTGTAAATTGGTCTGAGGGCTGACAAAGCAGCTCTGATCTTGCAGCTCAGAGCAGGGTGAGCACAGCTTTAGACAGCTGCTGCCATGTCAAGTCAGATACACCCCTGGCTTCTGTCAAGGCCCTGATTGCCTCAGTGTGAGACATCCTTCAGCACTGAAAACTAAACCCTTGATTGGAAAATTGGTGCAGGCAGTGGTGCGATTTCAGAGCTGTGCTCTCTCTGAGAACAGCCTTGCTGTCAGTGTCCTTTCACTTCCTAAATGGACCAATGTGACACCTGCTGCCGTTGCATTGTTTACTCTACTTGCAATGTTGATCCTTTCTTTTCTCTCTGTGTCATATTTATTTAGATATCACCTCTTTGCATTAAGGATTGTGCCTTCCACAGTGTAACTTTAAATCTATTTAGTCCTTAGTATCATACTGAACATGGTCAGTACACCCCTGACCCCTGGGAAATCTGTAGCCCACTCCTTGATGAGGTGGTTTCCTCCCTGTGCTTGTGGAAGGAACTCTGAAGCTACAGGGGAAAAAAGAATTCATCAATCTTATTCACTGTAGAAAAGGACTAATTTACTAATTTTTTTCCTCAGGACCTCTGGGTATTGTATTTGGAATGTATCAAGAAATTAAAACCTAGGCTAGTGAGCCCTGGCACAGGTTGCCCAGAGAAGCTGTGACTGCCCCATCCCTGGAAGTGTCCAAGGCCAGGTTGGACGGGGCTTGGAGCAACCTGAGATAGTGGAAGGTGTCCCTGCCCATGGCAGGGGTGGAACTGGATGGTCTTTAAGGTCCCTTCCAGTCCAACCCATTCTGTGATTTCACGAGGAGGATTTTGATCAGTAGTTCCCAATTAAGTCACTCTGAGGTGATACAACCCACGGTGGCCTGTTGTGTGCCGTACAGATGTTTATAAAGGCTGGGAATTTCAGCTCTATCCATGAGAGCCAGGAGGGACAGGACAGCATCAGCTCAGGCAGCATTCACCTCCCTAAAAACCCTGCATGTAGCTCCAGCAGCGAAGTTACAATGGAAGAAGAATCCAGAGTGCTCATATTTTTTACCCAAGGAGGAGCTGCTCCTGCTCCAATGTCCCTCAGAAGTGAGAGGCTCAGCAGACAGAGCAGTTGCTTCACTAATTCGGGAACAACCTGAAATAAAGAAGCCTTAATTCCTTTCTGCAGTTCACGAGGCAAATTGTCATGCAAACAACTCCTCCTCCACATGCTCGTTAGCAGCAGTTGTGAAAACCTTCACAGTTTAATTAGCAGTGCTCATGACAGCCTGAAAAAGAGACACCCAAACCCAAAAGGAAATATTTGTCTCTGTGAGCCGTGCTTTGAGGTGCAAACGAGAAGAAAAACCAGGTTTGACATTTTGAACAATTGAAGTACCTCCAGCTCCAGGCGTCAGAATATTCCATACTTCAAGGAGGTATTTTCATAACTACTTATGGCTTGATATTACATGGGTGAGATAAATTCCATTAAACATTTCATTTCGGTACTTCAGGCCATGCTCCTTCTCTTCAGACAAGGAAGAAATCAACTGTCTAGAGTAATAGCTACAAGACTATCATCTTTCAGTGGTTGTAATATGAGTGTTAAAATCATCACCTTGTGCAAGACGGAGAACTGCTGAAAATCAGGACAGTTGTGAAATTAGTGGGCAACATACTCTGAGCTCCAAAATGGATTTACTAGTTAATGCTTAGAATAATAAACAAATAAAACTGGAGGAAAGCTCGACATTGCACCTGAAAACAGCAGGGCAAGGAGAACTGGAGATGTGGCTCCTCGAGTAAGGAATGTCTCAAATATGTGAAGTGAAATGAAATTCCTTTTATTTCTCTCAAAGTGTTTGAGACTACATAAAGATAATTTTGCTGTTTATCAGTTACTTAAGGTATGAAGAAAGGATGATAATATAGAAAAAGGGGTTTTGTAATTTGCCAGCTTAGAGAACAACAGTTGCCATCTGCAGGGAATCAATGAGTTTTATTGAGCGAATGACGAAATAGAAGTATTTGGTGTTCTAGCACTTGGCCTGTGACTAGAAATATTTTATATTTACCATGTTTTAAAAAGGAGTCTTGGTGTCTCACAACTGTTCTCCCTTTTTCCAAACATCAGGTTCACTGAAAATAATAACAATGTTTTTTCTAGAAGAGTTTTTTTCTTGAAGTTCCTCTTTCACTCAGTTAAGATGGACTCTGAAATAGAAAATTTCTTCACCTTGATTTTAAAGTGGTTTTTATCATGACTTCTGGATTGCTTTAACAATAATTTCCATGTCAAAATGTTGTCAAAAATATATTGAGTTTTTATAGGGTTTTTTTTTCCCCCACACATTGGCCTTTCAAATTAAATTCCTTTAACCTTGTTCCTCCTAGATTATTTCTTTGTTAGCCATATCCAGTTTTTACAGATCAAGCTCGTGGAAAATATAATGAAAAAGCATTGTGGATAATGAATTTCAGAGAATACTCAGTTTAGGATTTTACAAATTTACTTTAATTGTTGTTACAGGGTTATCACAAAAATATACACGTGTGTATATATATATGTATATGTGATTTTTTAAAAAATAGCTTTTCTCATCAATGAGCAATAATCCTACCAAATTCTGCTTGTGTATCGTGGAACACTTTGATTTTTGTAATTTGTTTAATTTAATTGTCTCTTGGAACCTGACTTTTATTCCCAGTAACAGTTGACTGTAGCACCTCTCTGTTTCATGAGCTCCATACTTGGATTTCCATGTTTTTTAAGGCTGAAAGATGAACCTGCAGAAACCAATGAGATGCTAAAAGGCCTGAAGCTGGACAATGGCAAACCAGCTCAAACTGACATTTTCTCTCCTGCTGAAATGAGTTTAGGAAGACAATGGACTGAAACCTGGAGATCTTCACTCAATCTCTTTCTGCCAAGTACTTGTTTGAAGCCCACAATAATCTCTTTCGGCACTGAAGACCTTAACCAGAAATCTAATTTGAGGTCTCTTTGACTGGAGATTTTGAAATTAATACCTCTTTCTTGAATTAAAATCTTTGGATGAGTTCATTAGGTTAAATTTTCTGTGGTTTAAACCCAGCTTTATCTCAGCCCCACACAGCCACTTACTCCCTGCTCCCCAGTGGGATGGGGGAGAATTAGAAGGGTAAAAGTAAGAAAACACATGGGTTGAGACTAAGACAGTGTAATGGACAGAAAGGGAAGAAAATATTAATATTAATAATAATAATAATGTTAAAAGAATTAGAATATACAAAAAAAAGTGATTCACAACTCAGTTTCTCACCATCCACTCACTGATGCCTGAGCAAATCCAGAGCAGTGGCTCTATTTTGGTTTTTGGGGTCAATAACAGTCTCTTCTCTTCCTTGCCCTCTCATCATTTCTTGGACATTAAACTTGCACTTGGGATCTTCACAGAGCTCAGTTATTCACTCAATTTTGGTTTTGGCCCTGGTGGATTCGAACAGACACACAAAGAACTTGGGATTGCATCAGATCCTCTTAGGTGCAGAATTTGGTCCTTCTTCATCATCAGATTGGAGGTGGTTGGAAATGGGGACTTCCAAACTAGTGCTGGAGAACAGAATTGCAGGTGCTTGAAAAAGTGTCTGCCTCACAAAGTGCACTTGCCACCGCAAAACGACAGTGAACTGTAATATGGAGATAAGGAATCCAGATGGAATTGCTGCCTTTGCTCATGTTAGCCCCAGCACGGACTGAAATTTGGGAAAATCAAGCTGGAAGTCCTCCTGTGCCATTAGCAAAGCTGTGTTCTGCTCTCTTACACAGTGACTTCACTGGGTGAAGGAATTAAGCCATCACCTGGGATGTCCAAACATTTGGAGATCTGGAGAATAACAAAGCATTTAAAGTGCGTTACATTCTGTACCTCAGATCTTCAGAACAACGCAATTGTATTTAATGCTGTGCCCTGCAATCTGTCGAGCCAAAGCCTTTCTTTCTGACGTATTGTTTGCACGTTGTAATTTATTTTAGTGCTCTATGGAGGTAAGAAATGAGGGAAGAAACCTAAAATATTGCTGCTTTCCTTCTCCTCCTCCTCTGAGAATCTCAGAGTAACTTGTCAAAAAGTGAAGGTTGGGAGGTTTTCTTTATTTAAGTAAGTCAGTTTTAAGATGCTCTTAATTAGGGGATGTGCATGTTTTGTCAGCCGTGGCTGGTACAGCCTGGGTAACAGTGGGCAGTTTTTACACAATCTCTGCAGTTTTTGCTATAATTAGACAGACATGCAGAACATCCTTCAGAGTAGAAAACGACTGGTAAAATGCATAATTCGCTGATTTTGGAGATCTCACGCTGTCATCTGCAGACATCTCTTCTGTCTGGCACGTAAGCTCACAGCAAAGTCTACAAGAGAAACGCGGCCCCAAAAAGTGAGCCCCTGACACATCACTCCATGAGAGCAGAGACCATGGGCAATTCCACTCTTAGAGTAAGGAAACTCTCAGAGCAAAAGAGAGACCTGGACCTCCTGGAGTGTCCAGCAGAGGCTGCAAAGTAGATGAAGGGACTGAAGCATCTCCCTGATGAGGAAAAGCTGAGGGTGCTGGGGGTGTTCAGTCTTGAGAAGAGACCCTAAAAGGGTCCCTCAGCCCGGTCTGTCCCTGTCTGCAGGGAGGGCTCTGAGCAGGGCCCAGGCTCTGCTCTGGAGCCCAGCAATGGCACCAGAGAAATGGGCAGGAGCTGATCCCAGGAAGTTCCACCTGGACATGAGGAAGAACTTCTTTACTGAGAGCACTGGAAAAAATTGTCCAGAGGGGCTATGGAGTCTCTTCACTGGAGATATTCCAGAAATGCCTGGACACAATGTTGTGCCCTGTGCTCTGGGGTGGCCCGGCTGGAGCAGGGAGGTGGGAACAGGTCCCTTCCACCCTGACCCATCTGGGATTCTGTGAAATTTAGGCAGAATCGTGGATCTACTTGGACAAGATCTTGTTTCTTATTCAGGATTGACATCAAGTGGGATTGAGGGTTAACTAGAATTTATGATATCTTGAACAGATTTAAAGACTTGCAGCAAACCTATCAGTTTAATTGCTCAGGTATTGAATTCATGGCTCCAGCCTGGAATTTCTGTGTGTGGTGGCAAAGATGTGTGTATGTTCTCTCTGATAGCTGGGCCAGGGGTTATTACCTGAATATCCATAGGAAAATCATCCGGACAGAAGGAGATTTCCCATCGGCAGCTTCAAGTTGCTACAAGCAGGACACAGGTCTATAAAAAAACCCAAATTATCTCCTGACTTTCACTGTGCATAAACTCTCTCCAGATCTCCATCTTAGAATAAGAACATCTTATGCTGCAGCACTCACCAGTTGCCTTAATTGTCTCTTCACTCAGGGTAGCTTTGGGATGAGCATGAGGGCACATGGTAGCTGTGGAAATCTGCTCATTAAGTGGGAGAGAGCAGAAATAAACACAGCTCCCCTTTGGCATTTTGTGTTTGGGATCACTCACGCTGTTTCCATCTTCACTGGAGTGTGTCTTTGCTGAAAGGTTTTGTTCAAGACCGTGAAGACACAAGACTAAAGTCATACTGGTTGTGCACAAGGAACTTAGAAATCTACCCTCATCTGTTCCATATGCTTCTTGCAAATGTGATTTAATAGTTATTTTTTTTTCTTGGGAATAAAGAGTTTCGCTGTTATGCAAAGATCTGTTCTTGTCTTTTATAGTCCGTGCAGCCTTTTCTGCGTGAGTGTCCCCTGTGGTTAGAAAAACTCACAATTTACAACTTGTAAAATAAACTGAGGTACAAAATATTGTTTAAGAAAATGAGTGAACCAGAGCATAAAACTGCCACAGGCTGCACTCCTATTCCAAAAGTAAGTCCAAGTTTAAAAACAAATCTAAGATCATTTTAGCTTGCTCTTGCTGCTGCTGTGGGCTAAGTCAGCAGTACTGTGTGAAGTTAGAGGTCTCCTTAGCATGCCACAGCATACATTGGGTATTGTCACACCATTAATTCTGTTTCCTATTTAAAACACAGCCCTCAGGGACGGGCATTTGAAGCAGTCTGCAGGGCATTGACATTGCTTGAAAACTTGAGGAATTCTTCCAGTACACAAACCCTGAACTGTTAAAAAGCGACTGTATTTCCTGCTTTTCATGTGTTATGGATTGTATCCAGGTTGAAAAGGCTTCTTGCTGGTCTGAAAGCTTCACCTTTTAAATTTAGTTTTCTGAGCAGGAATACGAAATGTTAACACCTTCATTGCAATAACGCTGGGTATGGACTGGAAGGCAGAAAATGAAGTGTTAGTGATGGCAAATCCAAAGGCTCTGAGGCACAGGTGTGAGTGTGCCTGTGTAGGCAACACTTGTTCTCTTGAAGTCTGTCCAGAAATATTAAAATAAATATGCTTTACATACCCACTCACAAACCTGTGAGACTTGGGGTTTACCACTGCAGTCAGAGAGGAATTTAACTCAAAGGTTAATAAAAAGGACTTTTAATAAGTATTGTTCAATCCAATTACACTGACTGACTTACCTTCGTGCAAGCCCGGTTTTATTCCTCGCCCACTGTCCCTGTTTTATTCCTTACCCAGTTGTCCAGGGGTTTAACTGCACGCCTGCTGTTAGGCTTTTCTTGACCTCTGTCACTGTAACTCTGACTTTGTGTGCTGGAAAACAGCTGCTGGAACAGGAGGTCATGTACCTCATGTACACTCTGTCTTTAGGAACTTTCTCTGGCTGCTTTTGTTCACATTTGGGAGAAAATCAGGCCAGCTCGAAGGTTGGTGTGAATTAAGGACATTCCTTTTACTTTCTTGAGTTGTACTTGTCAGTTGAAAGGCTGTTAAGACCTGAATATCTTCATTCGTGCTCTGCTCTTTGAGTACTTTGTTCTCTTTTCTTCCCAGTGAATTTTCATCTTCATCCAGCTGCCCTCTGCTTTAACTACCTGGATGCTCTGCAGGGAACCATGAAATTCATTGCAGAGTGATAAGTTACTCTGGAAAACCAACAAGGAAAGTGATGTGATTTTCACCTTTATGTTTCCGGGTCCAAAATTAGATGCCTAATTTTTTTTTTTTTAATCCCTACTGAAAACCCCTCTGGCAGGTGATTTATTTGGCCCTCCTAAGAGCAAAACCTCTGGAGATGTCTGACTTCCTCCAGTGATTTTACAGGGAAGACTAATGTAAATAAATTCAAGGATCTCTCGGTTCAGTCCATAAATCTGGGCTGCAGTTGTAGGCTCTGACTCCTTTTGTTAAAGACTTCTTCAGTAAAGAAACTCTGTCTTGAAGAAATGATATAACATGGGAGCATATAACAACAAAAAAGGACATTCCAGCATTCATCTAATTCCACTTTGTCGAGCCAAAGTAAGTTTGTGCTTCATAGAAAAACTCTAAAATCGCTGCTTTTTTTTCAGCCTAACTTCATGCATTTATGGCCATAAACATTCCAATTACTTCCATTTAATGGTTCACTTGTCCTCATCTGGGCCACAGCAGATCCTTGTGCCCACGTCTTTCACCCTGTGGCAGTGGGAAGGAACACGTTGGCTAAAACTTCCCTCAGGCTCTGAAATTACGAAATCTCAGGTTGTGTGAGCGTGGCTGCAGTAACTGTTGTGCTGTCCAGGGGCAACGCCTGATGCTGCTGCTCACACTGATGAATTATGCAGCGTGACTGAGGTCAATCAATACCACTCTCTGTGATTTATGCCCGTTCAGACACTCTGGCTCATGGCAGGGTCAGCAGTCTGACACTTTTCCACTGTGGAGAAATGCTGCTAATTTGGGATTTTTTCGTTGTGAAGATCCCCTGGTTTTGGAAAGGACACTTCTACTAATCTCCCTTTGTTTGTTCCATCACAGATTTTATAGAGATTACAAAACCAGGTTCGGAAATCATTTGCCCTCTGTAATCAAATAAATAAATCAATAAACGCTTTCATCTTCAGGTTAAAGGTTAATGAGGTAAGAAGTAACAACCAGGCTGAGAAGTGGGCAGCTGGGGAAGAGCTGATGAAGTTGTAGCTGATGATGTTTCCTTCCTTAAGTGACTGCAAAGAGCACACGTACAAAAAGAGAGGCTAATTAGTCTCTTTTCAGTTGGAAAAAGAACACAGTGGAAAATCAAGCAGAACCACACGGTAGCAAGCAGTGCTGTTGCCATTCTGGGGTCTCTTCTGTATTTCAGACCGAGGAGTCTTGTGGAGTCAGGAAGCTCCTTTAGAGTCTACGTCACGGTCACCAAAATAACGCTCAGTATTCAGTGAGGTATGTGCAAAGATGGCAAATTTCAGATCTCTGGAGCTGTGAGGGTCAAACAGGGAGATCATACGCTGTGCTTTAAGAGGTGGAAACCCTTCATAAAAACCTCTGTTGACCAGACCTCTTCCTTTCCTCCTCCAGTCACTTCCAGATGAGCTCCCTTCAGTTTCCAGGGTTAATTTAGTGCCTTTTCAGTGGTTTCAGAGAATGGAGCTAAGCTTGGTCTCTTGAGGACACATTATTAGCCAGAAATATTTCTTTTCCTCTTGTGGCTCTCTGGGATTTCGGGCCATAGCAATCATAAGCAATTTTTCCTCAGATAGATGTCTGGCTTAGGAAGGTCTCTGGTGAACCACTAATTAGATAGAGCAGTTTCTGAAAGGAAATCAGTATTAAGAGGTTGTGCTCTGTGGTGCTATTTAGGTGTCTACAGGGAAAACAACGCATTCAGAAACCCTTATCTTGGAGAAAATTACTTTTTTAAGATACAGAGTAGTTCCTAAAAAACCATGCCCAACGAGGAAAGCCTGAAAGAACTGAAGCATTTTATTCCAAGCAAGTGAATATTGAAATAAAATGTCTGTAGTAGTCGAACACAGAAGAAAGTGTGTATCTAAGGGGGAGAGAGGAGGATGGGGAGATGTTTGGAGTCTGAGATTAAAAGATGGGAAAGAGGAAGGCTGGAAAAGGTCAGGAAGAAGCTTTGCAATTTTCCCAGGATTCTGCCCGACGATGGATACTGTCTGCGTGAATTAGGTGGATCTGGTTCAAAGACATGCAGCAATCTTTCTTATTTTTTTTTAAATTTTTTTAAAGGAAAAATTAAAAATAAGAGCTCCGTTCTGTCCATTGAATATATTTCCTATCATCCTAGGTACAGACACAATTTAAGGGAGGGCACTGGAGTCCTCCCCTGAGCGCATCAATAACGAGTCCATCCATGAGAGTTATTTCTTGAGTAGCTTTGGGGAACTTTAATGCACTGCTGACATTTCAGTGAGCAGAGGTTTTCCTTTAATGTGGTGTTAGTGTTGCCTCCTCTCTGATCTTTCCTCTGCAGCTTCCGGCAAAGCCCCCAGAGCACCCAGAAGCTCAAACAGATGTGTCCTGACTGCACATCTGCCCATCCCTAAGCCTGAGGGCTCCGTGACCTTCAGCTCTCATGATGTTGCAGCAATTACAGGTCAAAGAGAAGAGTCAGGGCTGTGAAGTTGCCTCGTTTCCTCGCATGAAAGTGCAACTGTGGAGCAGCCCAGCAGCCAGCCAGGAACTGCACGCTGTACTGCAGGCTCTACATCTCTGTAGATGAGAGCAGCGAACTCGGAACCACAGCCTGTAGCTGGGCTGGATAGCAAAAGGTCTGTAGTCAAGGGGAATGGCTTGGGGACACAGAGCTGGTGTCCCCATGGCTGTGAGCAGGGTGTCCATGTTCTCCTTTCAGTTGCAGCAGCTCTGAAGAAGTGCCACAGAAATTATTAGAGGGATGGAACATGTGTCCTATTAGAAAAGACTGGGAGAGATGAGGTTGTTCACCTGGAGAAGAAAAGGCTCCAGGGAGAACTTAGAGCTCCTGCCACTGCCTGAAGAGGCTCCAGGACAGCTGGAGAGGGACTTTGGGCAAGGACATGGAGTGACAGGACAAGGGGGAATGGCTTCTGAAAAGGAGTAGGTTTGGATTGGATATTAGGAAGAAATTCTTCTGTGTGAGGGTGGTGAGGCCGTGGCACAGGGTGCCCAGAGAAGCTGTGGCTGCCCCTGGATCCCTGGAAGTATCCAAGGCCAGGTTGGACAGGACTTGGAGCAACCTGGGACAGTGGAAGCTGTCCCTGCCCATGGCAGGGGTGGAACTGGATGGCCTTTAAGGCTCCTTCCAACCCAAACCATTCTGTGATCTTACGATTCTGAAACAGTGCAGCCTTTCATGTCTGTGTGTCTGAATCAGGAGCTGCAGGCAGAGCTTCTAGTCTGTGCATGACTTTTGCTTTCAAAAACTGGGATAGGATAAAGCCTAGGAATCCTTGAGAGTCTCCAGGGAATTTTCTTGGAAGTAATTAAGTCCCTGCTCTGAGGCTGGTCCCCTTCAATCTGTTGTCCAGTGTCCTTCCTTCCATCCTCAGCCCACCTTCATCTGAAACCCTGACACCGGTGTAGGACCCTATTGAGTTGTTACTGTTCCCTCCAGTGCTGAGCAGTGATTTTGCCCTCAATAGGAGAAGGTTCCTTTCATTCAGGCACATCTTTCCTCAGTGCCACATCTTGCCAGCTGAACTGATTTTGGAAGGGGAAGGTTCCTGTTTCTGTGAATTCAATTTGGCATGCTGGACTTGGAGATCTAAGTACTCTAAATACCCAGTTTCCAGGCTCAAAGTCCAGTTCCAAATTCTTTCAAATATAAAGTTCCTGAAATACAAAAAGGAAAAAAACCAGAAGTCAGAAACGAGCCTGTAATTATGTTTGTTTGAAAACACATTTGTTTGAGACTGGGAGGTTTCAAGTTTGATATTCCAGAATCAACAAATTTGAGTTGTTTGCACATATATTTGTTGTTATCTGAAAATTCTTCAGATTTCTTCTGGCCCACAAGAACACTTCCTGCTGACCAATGCCAAGCTCTGTGCTGAGTGGGAGATATTTTTGCCAGGGATATTGCAGATGATGTCCCAGCCGATATGAGACTTGGCAAATCTGTTGGATTTACTTGATTTGCTCCAAGGGGTGGCACTTTGAAAACCCTTGTCCCAGGGCTGCCAATTTAAGGAGCCCTTTCAAGTGCAGAAAACGTCCATGTGTTCCTCATTTGCCACAGGCTGGGTCATCGTCAATCCCTCCCTTGAGTAATACAATGGCTATAATGCAAAGCTGAAGTGGGTTGGAGTTTTTTATTATTATTTCTAGTAGGCAAAGCTAAAAGGAGACAGAACTGATGAAATTTTTATGCTGTTTGCTACAGAGGAGAAAGCGAAAAATAAGTGGATTTGCGTGCTTTGACCTTGGCCAGAAGGGGTTTGGATATTTTCAAGACAGCAAAGTTCAAAAGGTTCCTGTGAGCTGTGCCCGTGAGGACAACCCCTCCTCCAGGAACTTCTTCCTGTCCTCCAGGACACCAGTGGATTAAAAGAAATATTTTGTAATAGAAGATTAGTTCTTACTGTTTATTTTCTTAAGCAATTTTATGAACTTTTTAAAATTGTATTTTAGCTCTTCTCTCCCATGAGAGCTCTGAACACTTGGAAGGTATTGGAGATTGAAGATAATCATAATAAAACAGCTTTGACCTTGGATTAAAAATTTGCTGAGGTGACAGAGAAGCATATGAATCAATTACAACTCATACACAAGATGCAAAGGCTGCATTTGGTTAAAATTTTAAGAATCCAGGACCAAACAAGCATGCCAATAGTCACAGCCAGATCCACAGCTCTGTGTCAGCTGCTCTTTTCAGTACACTTTGATTTTTAAAAAAACAACCAAAGATGTGCAAGCTCGGGATCACTGAACACTCCTTCTGCAGGTATCCAGAATTTTCAGGTATCCAAGGACACTCGAGAAGCCTTCGCTTGTAGGATTCAAAGCAAGGCACCAGGGATGAGAGGGAACTGGGGGCAGGGTAAGGTCCTGCTTTGTCAGAAGAAAATTCCTGGGGTATTGTTTGAGAGCTTTTAATTTCTTTAGAGCAATTGTTGTTACCATTTGGCAGGGCTGCACCCCAGTCAGTGCCTGTAGGAGGAGAAAGAAGAAATTATGTGGGATCTTAGTTTCTCATATAAAGGGAACAAGGCACAGAGACAGACAAGTTGGTGCCATCATCGTGGTGACAATGACAAAACAATGTCTTCTTCTGAGCTGATTTTACAAGATAATAAAAAGCTTTCAAAACAGAGCGTTGCAAGTGCTCCTGAAATACAAACTGAAGTGGTTTATAAACTCTCCAGCCCTGCAAAGTGATTCTTGCTATTGAAAGTATGGCTGTGCTTAATGTGGCATATTTTCACATCACAAATTATGATTTGCTTTAAGTGGATGCTGCGTATGCTCCCCTTTTGTTCCACAGAGGACAGTTTTGGAATTTATTAACTTTTCATTCAGGGTCTGATAGGAATATTTGTACAGCATTCCAAAGGGTGCTTGGTTAGCTCTGAAGACACCCAACCCAGGCCCCGAAGGGGTCCATTTTTAATGGGATTTTAGAGGTGTCATTAACAACAGGCTTGGGGCAACAACGCACAAAGATAATGAGGTGCTGGCATAAAATGTGCTTTCTTCAGGTCTGATTGATGTGTTTTGGCTCCCTGAGCCCTCCCTCAGCAGAAACTCTTCCCAACACACTCCTGTGCCTGAAGGGACAGTGAGGAAAACCATCCTGCCCCACAGCATTCGGGGAAGGTTTCCCTGACCCCTGGGCCGTGCACGTCCATCCCCCTCTGCTTTCTGCTCTGCTGCCGCTACAAAGAGCCACTTGCCAGCACCTCAGGGCATCTGGGGTCCTTCTCAAAGGGCACTTGGTACAAGGCTGCTCTTGAAGGCCAGGTGTGCCCAAATTTCTACTGGATTACTGCAGGATTTGGGGCGGGAAGGAAGTCTGGAGCTCTCTAATCCAACCTTCTCAAAGCAGGATTAACTTGAAATTTGCACACTTGGTAGCTCGTGGCCAGAACCAGTTAAATTTTGAGTGTCTTCAAGGTTCTCCCAGTATGTGTTGTGGTGTTTGGTCACTGCCATGGTGATGCCAAAAGCCCCTCATGCGACATTTACTCAGAATTTAACTCCTCTGAGTAGGAAATGGGACTTGCTTGGGCATTTTACTTCACTTTGAGCAACCTGTAGAAACATCAATAAGGCTGCAAAGCAAACACCAACCACTTTTATTATTAAAACTCTTCTGAAAATAATAAAAAAAGAAATTAGCTAAAACAGACTACAACAGAAGGATTGAAATTCAAGTCTTGCCTTGCTACTCTTCCCTTTCAGAAGAGCAAGTCATTGATTCCTGGTTAGGATTCAGCCAATTTCCCCATCACATTGATGCTCAGTTTTGGGGGTAACTGAAGAAATGCCAAGAGACTTTGCCTTGGAAATCAACACAGTCAGAAAAACTTCCCCATTAATAAAAGTATTTGAAGAGCACTTGTGAGAATATGTTAATTTTATAAGAAAACTGCAAACCTGGTGTTGAAAAAAGATCTACATCTCTTAATTTTTAATGTTCTGACTCTGTTTGCATTAGAATATGGTTGAAAACAAAAACATGAGAATAAATTAATGCTACCTCTGACCATTTAGTTCTTCATTTAGAAAGAAAACCCCTTTTTGTACTAACATATTTTGTCTGTCTGCAGAAATATGTGAATGTCTTCTATCCTGATAAATTTCAGGGATGAGTTTTATGATGACTTCTGGGTTTACAGCAGAATTTTTAAAGATAGCTCTGGATGAACATGTGTATTTATTATGAATGGTTCTCCTGCAGTTGCTCATCTACCCTCATCTTTAGCAGATTTGTCTGAAGTCCCTGTAGGGAATATCTATTACAAAACTGCCTGTAATTTTAAAAACACTTATCATGGCAACAGCTCTTGAAGACAGAAGGGAGTTTTTTCTGTCTTGGTTTCAAGACAGTAATGAAGCTGGTGCTCAGTAACCTGCCAGGTGCTGTACAGGAAGAGAGTGATTGAGAAGTGAATTAAAAGCAGGATTCCCATGTCCTGACAGCAAGAACATTTTCCTCTGTGTATCCGACAGGAGAAGTCTCTGCCCTCTGGTGTGTCCATGTGTGCAGAGGATGAATAAGGATTAAAAGGTTTCTGCTTTGGGGCACGGTGCTATCAGTCATACACGGCAGGAAATCAAAGTATCCTTCTTGTGCTCATTAAAGAACTGGTGGCAGGTTTTGGTTGTTTTTTTACCGGAGAGTTCTTCCCTTCAGTCTGCAAATTCAAATTTGGGTCTCTGTGCGTTAAGTAGCATATGCATTTTCATCCTCACATCCTGTCTGCATCGTCTGCTGTGACATGTGTGTTTAACTCACATGGCAGCTATGCATCACCTTTTTTTTCAGTTAAATAACAGTGAAATTCTCATTAGTACATAGGTTATAAGGTTTTAAAATGTCAAAAAAGCAAGATGGAGCTGGTAATTGATTAACCTGAGGTGGTGCAAAGCTTCACCCTCAAACACTCAATGTTTAGGATTTAAAGATGTATTGAGTTGTGTAGTGACTAAGGATAGAATTAAATCTAAAATTTCCCTTGCAGTTATTTATCACTCAGAAGTTTTTCCTTGAGAGAAGAATATTATTTGAAAATTAACTACAAATACACTAAATATGTTGTCTGTATAACTATTGCAGCTAATCTGACATAAATATTTTAAAAAGCAAACAACCCAATGTTTTTTGCTCATCAGTTCACCTGCCCAGGCAATAAATATCAAATGCGGGGCCTAGAAAGACATATTTTATGTAAAAATCAACTTCATTGCAGATATGCATAAATGAAAGGAACAGTAACACATGTTTTCAGAACCCACTCAGAGTTTAGGAACATATGTTAGGCAGGGAATATGGATATATGTTATGTCAGGCAAGGGAAGAGTTTTGGAGGGAAACCAAAATCCGTGGAGATAATGGTTCTACTCCCTGTTCTGAGCTGAATTCCTGAAGGGAAGGATGGGAAGAGCACCAGAACCTCTGCCTGAGCCCTCCTATGGTGTCTCAGAGATTGGGCAAAAGGACAAGGAGACCAGATCAGCTGAAAACACCAGTTCACTACTAGGCTGAAATGTTTAGGTCTGCTCAAAGGGATGGACTATGGGGTTTTTCCCAGTGTTGGAGAATTGCCAAAACTAACGGAAATTTATCAGGAATAACATGAGGTCTGTTGGGCAATCTTTCACACAGGTGCAAAACCTCATAACAACACTGCTGGTGTTGATCTAATTAAAAGCTGATGTTGCTCTGATGATCTTTAATATATTCCGTTACATGTATTTCGTGCAGATAAAACTGGTGTTCTCTGATTTTGTCATTTATGACCAATAATCCAGGCACTTCTGGACATGTACAGGAGAGAGATGCAGGAGAAGACCTGAAAATCACAATGGGTGTGAAAATTATTCTAGAAATACCAGTAATGCTCACATTGTGGGAATGGGAACAAACACAGTCAAACAAGAAATGTGTTTGTATAAAAGCACACGAACACAACACCCTTCTTTTCTTTTCAAAGAACACCTTTGTAGGTGCAATTAGGTGCAATTTTGCAACTAGAAAAAGGCAAAGGGAGGATTCCCTGGTTATCTAATTCTGGCATCCATTATGTGCCTGTGTTTTGAAGTTAGAGAATCACATCTTGCTTTTCTTCTTGCAGGAGCTCTACCTCATTCCTGGCCTGGGTTGGACAGCACTCCCTAAAAGAGTTCATTTTTCTTCTTCCTCCCTCTGCCATGAGTGATGCTCCTGCCTTCTGTACATGTGGTTCAAAAAAATCAACTTTCTTCTGGATTTGTCAGTCTCATTAATATAGTGTTCTCTCTTCAAAATATAAATGTAGTTAACTTTTGCAACACCTCTTTGAGGTGAGAACAGGCTCCTTTAATTGCTGGGCTTATTTTGATGAGAAACTGAGGCACAGGAAGATGAATCTACTAAATGTATCTACTGACTGTGCATCTTCATTTTAGGATTTGTAACAAAAAGGAGATCAGAATAAAAGTCATGGTCTCACCTGACCTTAAGCTTTATAAAGTCATAGGAACATTAAAGTCGTAACTCTCAGTTCATCAAGTCTAATCATCAACCCAGCATGCACCACCACAAGGTTCACCACTAAAATATGTCCTCAGCTGCTACATCCACATGTTTTTTGAATGCTTCCATGGATGGTGACTCCACCACTGCCCTGGGCAGCCTGTTCCAGTGCTTGACAACCCCTTCTGTGAAGAAATTGCTGCTAATATCAAATCTAACCCTCCCCTGGCACAACTTCAGGGTGTTTCCTCTTGTCCTGTCACTTGTTTCCTGGGAGAAGAGACTGAAACACATCTATCTACAACCTTCTTGCAGGTAGTTGTAGAGGATGAGTATGTCCTCCTTGAGCCTCCTTTTCTCCAGGCTGAGCCCCACCCCAGCTGCTCCTGGTGCTCCGGACCCTTTCCCAGCTCTGTTGCCCTAAATGTCTTTCTTGTAGTGAGGGGAAAAGACTGAGGCTGCTCATTAAATCCCACCTGGATATCTTTATATGGAAAATATATTTCAGACAGATGCAATACTTGTTTCTGAGGTAGCGTGATACACGCCAGCTCCACTCTGGACTGAGTAGGGTAGCAAGCTGGGGTTCAGCTTCTTTTCCCAGGAAACACGTGAGAGGACAAGAGGAAAGATTGAGAGGCCTCAAGATGTGCCAAGAGAGGTTCAGTTTGGGCATCACGAGGAGTTTCTTCATGGAAAGGGTGGTCAGGCACTGGAAGTGGCTGCCCTGGGAGGTTTGGAGTCCCCATGCACAGAGGCGCCTGGACGTGGCACTCAGTGCTCTGGTCTGGGTGACAAGGTGGGGATTGGGCTCAGCTTGGACTTGATGTTCCTGGAGGGCTTTTCCAACCTAAATGATTCTGTGATTCTGTGTATAAAGAACCAAGTTTGCACCTGCCTGCCACGCCCCGTGATTTCCAGGACCCTGTTGGTCTGGGAGCTGTAGAATGAGATGTTTTCATTTCATTCCTCATAAGGTGCTGTGGGCATGGAGGAACCCAGAGCTGCAGCTCAAAAGCAGCAGGTGGGGGATGCCAGGTGGGACCTGAGCAGATAAAAAAAGTTCAAAGAGTGGACAGCAGCAGTCCCTGTGATTTATTCCTGACTCCCAGCCTGATGCATGCTGTGAACAGAGATGTGAGTGGAGTCTCTGCGCAGGAACTGTTTCCTGCCTGCCCCGGTGCACGCTGACCTGTGCTGCTCCTGCCCTGCCTCCAGCTGCGGGCAGTGAAACCCAGCCAAAGCAAATCACACACACACACAAATGTCTCTGCCCGAGGCTGTACCGAGGGAAATTTAAATCCTGCTCAGCGCACCCTGGAGACACAGAACTCTGAAGCATGAATATTCAATATTATCTTTATCTTAATGATCAGCAGAAAGTACCCTGAATATTTTGAGGGCAATGCAGGCATATTTTGTTCCATCTCCAGTCCAAAGAACTTAGCTGATAGTTGAGGTTAATTTAAAAATGCAGATTGAAGTATTTATTCAGTCTTTGATTCAGTATTGATTAGGCAATGCTAGGCTTAAACTGAGATGTGTTCTGGAAGTGTCACAAACACAATATAAAACAATTATTAGACTAACCTTTTCTTCTAATTCAATCTTGGCCTGAAGATCCCAAATGAATGGGGTGAAGGATTTAAATGGTGCATTGAGTTTGTGTGGCAAGGTTTTGTTAGAGGAGAGGCAGCAACTCCACCAACTGAGCTGCTGGACTAAACACCTTCTCAGTGTAGGGCATGCTTTTCTCCCCTTGAATAATTTGTATGACTTTCCTGGTGTTAAAATATGAATTCCTGACTGGATGTAGCATTCCAATCATGGCAGTGTGTTTCTCAAAGGTAATAGCAACTCTTTGGTGTTAGTCAGTGTCGGTTGTTCCCGGTATATCTTTATATCTGTGCTTTCTTCTGTACACATACCTCCACCTTAATCACAAGGGAGGCCCAAAACCAGAAATCTGCAGGTAGCACAGGTTGTTTATCTGGTTTTTGCTGACAGACAGACCTGTTAACTATCTGCTTCTATTGAGGCTGCTGTGTGTAGAACAACTTGTTTTCCATTTTCTTCCAGTGCAAGATGGGGTTAACATCTACTGTATTACCTTGCTCCTGAATTACACCTTCCTGAGCAAGAATGCTGCAGCTTTATGGGGGTGTGGGCTGCACTGAGAGGAGACAGGAGTGGATGTGGGATGAGGGCAGAGGCACACACTGCTGGGACTCCTGCAGGAGGGCAAAGGTGGGGCTCAGTGACTCTGTGGAGATGCGCCAGTTGTTGGGCAGCTGAAGGGAGAAAGCAGGGAGGACTGGATGGAAGGCCAGGATGGATGGGGCTTGGAGAAACCTGACGTAGTGGAAGGTGTCCCTGCCCATGGCAGGGGGTGGAATGAGGTGAGCTTTAAGATCCTTTTAAAAACAAACCATTTTAGGATTCTATGATTCCTCTCTTGAGGTGTGGTGAGAGTGAAGAGATGATTCATGAAGCTGGAAGCAAAGAGAGCGCCAGCCTGTGCCTGTCCTGCATTGTCACACCTGCCCTGGGGGTGGTGGTGTCCACCTGAACATCCAGCTGGCTCATTGCAGACTTAAACCAAAGAGTGAATCAACACCTAAACACTGCAAAGGATGAGAGACCTCAGCCTCAGCTCTGAATTCAAACCCTCGCCTGGCAGTGAAGGTGTAACTACATCTCTGTTAAGGTGGCAGTGAACACCCCTGCCCACAGCAGTTTCCACAATCGTTTTTGGAGGTCTAGTGGCAGTCTGGGTAGAGCAACCAGCAGCTTTCTCAAAGCTACAGAAGTTCAGCCTAAACCCAAATAAATGCCTTGAGAGCTCTGTGAAAGAAAGCAACACCTGCACAGCTGTAATGATGGTGGTGTCCAGGCTGCACATGATTCATTGCAGGATCAGAAATGCTCCTGAGGTAACATTAAACCCACTGAGAGGTGAGATGGGAATTCTGTAAGGCCTCCAAGAGAGGTATGATAAAGATCCACCAGCAAAGTGCCTTTATCAAATGCTCTTGCCAACTTGTAACAGAACTCGGGGGTCTGAAGCACACCCTGGAGCCCAGGTTTCTCCTTTACAAGGGGCCACCCTGCTTCTGAGTCTGGGTCATGTTCTTCCACCAGCAAAACAAACAGATAATTTGTTTGTACAAACCTTGTGCAGTCATCCAAGTTTCCCCATTTAATAGCGGAGTTTACTGGGAAAAAGATATTTCTTAGTTTTAGAAACCTTAATTCAGGGTCAGTGAGGAAACTCTTACCTAAACACAAAGTTTTAAGAGCAAATCTGCCATGTTATATTTGTGTCTCTGTTCCTATAATTTAAAAAAAAGTATAATGAGCCACTAAACAAACTATTCTTGGTGCTGACTGAAACAATTAACAATTATTATTTATAACATAAATAGTCTAGAGTGAATTATGTTTAGTTTTCTCTTCAGCTCCGTCCCCAGCATTTGCATTTCACTGCTCTACTGGTATGTTTTGGTGCCTACTTTGTTTTTGTCAGCAAAATCAGTTATTTCTGACATTATTTCAGTGCCTTCAGGGCAGAATGCTGGAACTAAACAACTGGTTCCCTCCACAACATTTTCCGAGCCCATATCGAGTTTCTCTGCTGTTATCCAGAGAAGTTATGGAAGCAGGGCCAGCAGAAGGAACGCACTGGTAGGGTTCACTTTGAGCTGAAAGCTATTTCATGCTGTGTATCCACAATTACCTCCATATTTATAGATTTCTGTGTGTCCAAAAATGGAGATCTGAACACGTACTCTTGCTTCTTTCAAGAATGAACAGTTTTTATATTAACCAGAGACACCACGGACAAGTTTCTTTCCAGCAGTCCCTACAAAAAAAGGAAAATTATCTCTTCAGCCAGGTTTCTTGTGTCTGCACCACAGACCTTTCTCCACTGCTTGTAGGCCTTCAAGGTTTTTTTCAGGTGGAGAAAATCAATTAATCTCTGGAGTCATTCGCAGCCTGGTGAAGGCACAGACACATTAAGCAAAGCTCTGACACAGCTACTGCTTGTGGCATGAATTTGTCATCTTACATCTCCAGTGCATGTCCCTGACTCCTGCCAGTGGGTGTCTCTGCTAATTGAAACCTTCCTCAGAAAATGATCTGCAGCCTGAGATTTCCAAGCCTGTCCCAGTTCAAGGTTTCATTTCTGCTTGACACTCCCATTTTGCTTTTCCTCTGCAGAAGTAATCCAATCTTGTTAATTCTTTTTGGATACGGAAAAGGAATAAGCCCTATTATTATTATTTTCCAGGATAAGGCTTAATTTATCTTGAAAATGCCAAGTATCAACAACCTCGTTGCACCTTGCAAGCGTCAGGTGAACTGCAGATTTTTCTTTATATGGCTCTGTTTGTTTAGTCTTACCCATCCTTGAGATGAGTCACTCTTAATGGTAAATATAAATACAATGGCAATCTCGAAGCTGCCTTTCCTTTGTCTGCAGTTCCCCAATTTGTGCAGCAATAATTCGAGCAAATCAAGAAAATGGGGCTGAAAATAGGTACAGCGTCGATGTCGGCTCAAAAGAAAAGTCTTTATCTCTCATTTGAACGTGTTGATAGCAAGAGACATTGAACTCCCTCAACTTTCCTTAACCCCACAGAGAATCGATGGAACTTTGCTCCCACCCGGGCAGGCAGCATCAATTCCTGCTCATTCACACTTGGATGTTCGTGGGAGGACTGGGAAGAGTCAGGGTGGAAGGGCTGGGGGGGTTGATTTCTCCCCTGAACTCCAGAGCTTTTCTCACTCCAGATGAATTCGCCAATTACCACTTGGATATCTCATAATGTTTTCTTTTTACTCAAGGCAATCAGTGGACAGAACAGGGAGAACTACTCTGAGCAGAGCATTTATCTTGATAACACTCAGTGTGCCAGCACTCAATTTATGAAAAATGTCTTTCCAATTACTTTAATCTGTTTTAACTTGTTTCAACAAAGAAAGGAGACTTAATGTTTATGATATTGCAGATGGCCGTGTCCAACACGTATATTTCTGATTCTTGAGTATTTTGTGTATATTCAGGGAATCTTGAACACTGGAATTGAGCATGTTTGACAATTATGGCACCATGTAGATCAGTATATAACATTTTATCTGGACGAGTTTCCCTCATATTCTGATGACAGTCAAACTATTTTAATAATTTATTTTAGGTTGCCCTTATGTTGGTTGATATTCATGTAACAGAGCTCTTCATCTCGCATCAGCAGCGTGTACTTTCCAAATGTTATTTCTCTGAGCAATGCCAAATGAAATAGTTTGTTCTTTTCCCTTTATATCTGTGACGTTTACGCATCCTGGCTTTCCTGTTTGGAATGGTGGATCCCAGCACTGCTGAACAGACTGCAATCTTGATTTCATTATCCCTCAATCCCATGTGTTGGGCCTTCTACCAAAGTTGTGCCTCTTGCTGTGGATAGCTCTGATATTGGGCAATTAATCTGTGATCTCAGAATATTGTAAAATAGATAGTGATAAATTTCCCTGGAGCATGACTTTTTAGGAGTTAAGAAACTTACAAGACCTGAGGTCTGTTCCCAGACAGATATTTTGTATTATTTAAGTAGTAAATACTTATTAAGTTAATAAATATTAATAATTAGCATTACAAATTGCAGCAAAAATATGAATGTCACTAATAATACAATACTCTTAATTATAAAATAATATTAAAATATTGACATTAAAAGATAGTATATTATTAGTAATTGGATTAGCAAACAAATATTTATTTATAAGTACAGAGATAGGTGAGGGCTGCTGTAGTAACTCATCTTTCTGTTCTGTGGGCTGCGATTCCTCTCATCAAACTCCTCATGTCTGCGATGTGTTTGGATGTGTCTGAGCTTGGATTGTCATCGCACAGTGGAGAGAAATGGACACTTCCAGGACATCATTCACTTCTGCTGAAGGAAGGATTTAACTGTATAAGATTAAGCCTTTCCCAGTGGTGAGAAAGTCCAGATCTAAGGCTCAAAGCCTGACATTTTCAGCTAGGACTAATCAAGCCTATGACAATCTCCTGGAAGGCACAAACCAAATAAATTTCATATCGTCTGTCTGTACAATAACTCTACAAAACGCTTTCCATGTGGAAGCTTTTCCAAGCATTTCAGTAGATGATCTTTTCCCTGTGATTGATGTTAGCCATAAACTACATGAACATGCTCAGAATTGCTTAATGCAAATCAACTCCTAAACTGTTTTCACAGCATGATTTTGTCTATTCCTTGCCGGAGAAACTGTGCATTAAGCCTGAGAAGGGCAGGGTTTAACTCACTGTTGTCAAGCAATAACTCTCCAGAATGCTGCAAATAGTTGAAATCTTTCCCATTTATTACCATGTTGTCAAAGCACATGGGATGGTGGGGCTTTGATTCTGTGTTCATGTTCATGTTTGGAAGAGGGAAGCAATTGATAATACATTAATGAAAACATTAATCCCTCCTGGCAGGTTCTTATCAGTCAAATGCTGCCTCAGTTCATCTGGAAAGACAAACCACGCCATACTGAGGTCTTGCAAGTCCATTTGTATTAAACCCATGGTTTCCTGGAAATTACAGAATATTAATCCAATGGGAAATACAGCTAGACCACCCCTGCATAGTTATTTGAATTCCTCTATATGCCAGTGTTAGTCCTCATGAGCTGAATAAGCACAATGAGAAGAATTTGGCCTCTAAGGGTATTAAGAAGGAGGTATAGCACTGTCTCTCCATAAATCTGCACTTATCACTGTGGTTTGCCATAACAACCTCTCTTTCCAGGAATATGAAGTTTAAAATGTTCCCAGAAGCACAAAAATTCCCCGAAGCATAAAGTCATGCAGCTACATTTCCCACAGGACTCACCACAGGGGATATGGAAATGCAATGGCTTCAGCTCGGAGCTAAACGTGTGTCCTGCAAGCAACAGACAAAAGTGCATCAGGAGCCTCTGCACACCACGTGTGAAGCTGAAAATGCATCCAAAGTTCTCCATTTCATAAACACACAATTCTGCCATGAGGTGGGGAAAATCTTCCTTTATTTCTAGTCTAATCCTTTTGTTGGCTTGACGAAAGAGTTATCTGTTGTGTAGATTCACATCAAAGTTCCTGTGTGGAGTAAAATTTTAACTCCACGCCAGTGGAGTTCATTGACCTTGAATATACTTTTTTTGTTGGTGGTATATCTTTATCAGATGGAAATTTTATGCTTTTCTGTTGCTTTTTGTGATCTGCCAAACACAAAAAGAAGAAAATATCACATTCTTCCCTGTGAGGGTGGTGAGGCCCTGGCACAGATTACCCAGAAAAGTTGTGGATGCCACATCCTTTAGAAGTGTCCAAGGCCAGGTTGGACGGGGTTTGGAGCAACCTGGGAGAGTGGAAGGTGTCCCTGCCCGTGTCAGGGGGTGGAATGAGATGAGTTTAAGTCCCCTCCCAACCCATTCTATGATTCTATGAAAAAAGGAAAAATAAATCACAATTACATCTCTTGGGCTTCATCTTGAGAAACTCTGGCAAACAAAACCCCACTCCAACCCTGTGCTAAATTAGTTTGACACAGCAAAGGAGAAGTCTGACTGTTGTAGAAAAGGGAGAGGAACTTAAATCTACAAGATTTGGTGATAACATTTGCATAATGAAAATATGTATCAGAGGGCAAAGGTTTGAGACAAGAACATACTGGAAATAATTCAGCATTGACCTGGTGGCACCCTCTGTTACGTCTTCACAGTCGTGTCTCTGAGCATTGTAGGAGGAAAAGATTGCCAAAGGCAATGAGACCTGACAATCCATTAAGTATTCTGATTTTCTATCCCTCCTTCAAACCTACAGCAGATCCACATTGTTAAATACTGCTGCAGATCTGGCCTTACAAGCATTTAGGATTCATTTTCAAGGTTCTTAAAATGCCATAAGGCTTTGATAGCCTATCAAACCAAATGTGTTGGGTTTTTTTTTCCTTGAATAGAATGTAAGTGGGATAACCTTTTCTTACTCGTTAAAAGAAAAACCAATAAAAATAAATGAGGCAGTTTGAATAAGCAGTTTCACATTCTTCCCTGAATTATTTGCTCTTGATATGCATTACTTGATAACCTGCTACACCCTAAGTGGTAATTGCATTCGGAGTGAGGAGGAAAAAACACTTCCTCCCCTCAAGGGCTGCTGCCCCCATTCCTCTGGTGCTGTGCTGGGAATGGTGTTGAGTCCACATTATCAGCTGAGTGAATTTTGGCCTGAAAACCAACATCCCCTG
Source organism: Gymnorhina tibicen (assembly GCA_013399875.1). Lineage (NCBI taxonomy): Eukaryota > Metazoa > Chordata > Aves > Passeriformes > Artamidae > Gymnorhina > Gymnorhina tibicen. The sequence continues at coordinate 61,849 of VXAZ01009310.1, forward strand.
CACCCCGGGTGTCTCTGTGCTGGGTGCAGCCCCTTCCCTGGGAGCTCAGACCTGTGAGGGCTGGAGGCTTTGAGGTACTTTCTCTGCACATCCTTCCTGCTCTTCAGCTGGATCCCTGATACAAATATTTCTGTGCACCACAGAGCTGGGGCTTCTCCCTGCATTTATTCCTTGGATTCTCTGAATCATTAGGTTGGGAAAGCCCTCTAAGGTCATCAAGTCCAACCATTACCTCACCATCACCGTGTTCACCACTAAACCATGTTCCCAAGTGCCACAGCCGCATGCCTTGAACCCTTTCCAGGGATGGTGATTCTACCACTTCCCTGAACAGCCTGTTCCTACCCTTCCAGTGAAGAATTCGTTCTTAAATTTCATCTAAGCCACTTCAACCTGAGACCGCTTCCTCAGGTTCTTGTGTGCTCCTGCGTTTTTTTCCTGTATACTTAAGTCTGGTTTTGAAACTTCTCATTCTGGCTCCTGACTCTGTAAAAACAAGTTATGTTTTTGTATTGTCCCTTGTGAAGGGTGATTGATAGCAGCAGGGTCATATTTATTACTTCATTGTTACTTTCCATAAATCTTACAGGTGATATTAATGTAGGAATGTATAAACAGGCAATGAATTGACTTTGACTGGAAAAAGAATAATTCTGAGATCATAACCAAAAATAGCTATGTTTTTAGAGCAAGCTCATAACAACCATGTTTCCCTTTTAGCATGATGCATAATCCCATTATATTAAACAAATTACAAAAAAAAATCATAAAAATAGAAGGTAGAAGACATAATTATTGACTCCATTTGGCCTGGAGGAATAAAACTCTGTTTCAGCCAAACAAGATAGCATCAAATTTTTATTCCTTGCATTTCATTACTTATGACTCATCTCTGGCCAATCCAATTATCATTCTAAATACTGCAACTGTTTTCAAAACTTATTTCACATCACTTTAGACAACTTCCCCATTACTATTTACCGAAATCAAACAAATAGTAAATTAAAACAAGATGTGCTAGCAATGCACTGAGAAAGTTAGGATTGAGAACTGTCCAGAAAAAAAAAAAAAAGGAAAAATAAAGGAGGAAAGTCTTGGAATCTGAGTTAAAAACCAGGTGACAGCAACAGAATGTATTCTTCCTGCACAGAAGGCTTTGTTCCTTTTTAGGAAGAAGGAAATGAAAATATAATAGACTGAAAATGAATTTAGTAGCAAGTCATAAGGTTTGAAGTTTTGGACAATTGTTGAAAACCTCTTATTTTAGCTTGGTTTGAGGTATTTTGTAGCAGCTGTAAAGCTTCAGCTCTAAAGCTGTCTTTGCCATTTTGGAAGACTTTCCCTCAGTAAGTGAAGGTGGAGGTGGTGGCACATGGAAGCAGGAGCTTTGGCAGCAGCACTCCTGAACTTTTCATCACAGTCAATGTCCTAATCTTCCACTTCTTACAGATCTTTAGGACACATGCAACCCTTTTCCAGCTGTTTGGGTAGGAAGGGAAGGACATTTGGGCTGCCATTAACCAAATCTCAGCTTCTCCAAATTCTCTGTGCCGGAGTTCTGAGAGAGAAACCTGCAACTCATGGCAGGACTACTCTGCTTTCTGCTGCTAAAAGCCCTTTCCTAAAGAAACCTGTCAGCAAGTTCTTCAAAGATGAATATACCAACTGTATGATTACAATTTAGTTACTTCTGTCTTACCTGTTTGGGTTTTCTTTGCTTTTCGCCCTCCCATTTGTTTTTTACCCGACTCAGAGTTCAATGTATAAAATATTTTCTTTTTGTCTGTATGGAGAATTAGTGGGTTTTATTTCAGCTTTTGACCCATGGTAGAAAACTGTCAGCTGCTGTTTACCACAGTAAAAGCCCAGAGCAGTTAGCCACAATTAATATATGTAAAAAAAGTATGAATTGGTTGTTTGCACAGGAAACAAGGTTCTGGTTCAATGATGTGCATCCCACAAATCCAGTGAAGAGCTGAGGTACTCAAAAGGAGCAGCATCTTCATGCAACAACAGCACAGAGCCTCTGGTGATAACATAATTGAAGCTGTTGTTTAGTCCCAAAATCTCCTAGGAACCTTTGTGAATTGTGAATAGAAAGTTTTTATTTGGATGCAGTTTTGAAGCCTTTTGAGGGGGGATGCAGAGGTGCTTGAGCCAGGTCCAGGCTTTCCCAGAACACAGGCACGATTACACCTGGACTTGTTTTTCCATCTTCTTTTATCCATCAGATTTTTTCCTTTCTGCAAAATAAGCTCTGCAGGATGTGGATTTACAGCTCCTTAGATCTCTTTGCACTTCTTTGGATCCATTCACAGCTGGTGTAGTCCTGAGGAAAGCTCAAACCAAATCTGTCTGAATCCTGCAGAGCCTGGTAACCAAATTATGACCCACTTTTTAAATTTAAAAACTATGCATGAGAACAGATACTGCAAGTAACTAACAGGTGAAAAATTCATACCTAATTGCTTTGCAGAAACTCATTTCTCTGGCTCGGTCCCATCTCATGATACTTCTTTGGAACAGTATTTTGTGCAGCTGCTGAGGATTGGAAGCACTTCATGACATTTGCACCCTTGCTGTTGAATGGAAAACATTTTAGATGCATTGTGAACAGGAGTAAAACCCTTATAGGGTCCCACTCTGACACACTGTGGGTTTTATAATAATTAATTAACTGGATGAGGTCATCAGTGTAACAATAATTGTGCCAAATGTGACAATGGCTCTGATTTCCCCTGGGTGTATTACCCGATTAACATTGATTTACTGTCTTGGGCCCTGTTGGATTAAACAAAGTTCTCACAAACACATCATATTCCAAGTAACTGCATTAACCCCCCCTGCTCAAAATAAAAAATAAAAAAGAAGAAAAAAATCGCCATGAGTCATGTCTTTTATTCATTACTCTGAAAAGTTACAATCCAGGATCCTCATAAAGCCAAATGACATTTTGAGAGAAAATGTAAAATCTCAACGAAATCTTTTCCAGGGAGCTTCTTTTGATAGCTCTGAATGCCACCCCACACTGACTTTGTGCTCCACTTGGCACCACAAAGAAATTAAATGTACTATTTACCCAACTTGTACAAGACAGTACTTCTGCAGAAAGAGCTGCAAAGGGATAAACAGCAAATTTAGCAGCACAAAACTGGCAAAGAGTGAAATCTGATTCTTAAGGCCTTCTAAATGACACAAATCACCGTGGAAGGAACATTTCTGAGCTGAAGAAAGCAAGGGCAGATTTAAAGTTCTCATTTTTTAAAAATTACTACTTTCCCTACAGTTCAAATGCTGTAGAAGCCAGAAACTTCTCGGGAAGGTCCCTAAACATTAATAAACACATTTTCAGTGATAACAGCTCTAAGTGCTTTCATTTGGCAATGATCACAGATAATGAATTCCCTCTGGGAATGAAGATTAAATAAGATCAAAGAGGAAAAGTGCTGGGGAGGGGTGTGACATCAAGGCCGGTGTTAGTCCTCAGCTCCTGGTGCTCCTCTTTGCCTGTTAATTCTTGGAGGGTTGGGAGTGGCAAGGGCGTGGTGGTTAGGAGCAAACCTGGTGTAAATCTCCTCCACATTTGCACCAATCCCCTCCTGCTCAGAGTCTGTGGTCAGAGTAAATCACTCACCCTCCTGCAGTGCAGAGCTGTGACCCTGTGAGCTCATCTCTCCTGAAATACTCTGCTTTTCTCTTGAAACCTCTTCTATTTTTTGAAAATATCCTTTCTGTGTTGTGAGTTCTCAGAAACCCTCAAAAGAACAGTTTTCCCCAGTGAAAAACAACAAGCTGTTGTTCTGCTAATTAATATCTTAAAAGTTTAAAGTTTGCTCTTCCTGACCAGGGCACTAACAGGTTGTTGCATGCTCTTTCCTCTGAAATGAGAAAGAAACATCTCAACTTCCAGTATATTTGTGGGTGTTTATTTAAACCAAATTATTCACAAAGGCTTTATGATGTGGTGGATAGCAGAGAGGCTATGGTCCACTGATTTTTTTTTTATTATTATTTTAATAAGGAAAGATTAAATCCTGTGGGTCAGAAAAGAATGAGTAATATCCTTCCCTCTATGGCACTCTGCATCATCTGAATGCATTTTCTTTCTGGGAACATGCTAATCTACTTTTAATTAATTTTTTTCCCCCCAGAAACATGGATATTTTGAAAGAAATCTGTGCCCAAAGTCTTAAGTTTGGGTGACTCATGTTAGCTACGAAAATATCTGTACTTTATGGTGGCTTTATGAACTGATAATCTCTGCTTAGCATTCAAATTCAACTCATATATTTGCTAGGCTGAGGGCCTTTCTGACCGACACTGAGTTAAAAATCAAATCTCCATAATGCTTAAACACCTATATTAAGAAGCTTAGCTGAAGTTTATATAACCTTTAGATTGCTGCAACGTCTTAAAAATCTGTTTAAAGGAAGCCTTTTGGATTATCTCTTGATTATAATATATTTAGGGGTGGTTTTTTTTTCTTTTTTTTTTTCTCTCTACATTTTAAAGCTGCAGATAAAAGCAGAGTATTATTTTTTATATCCTGCTTTAAAACAAGCAGAGGGCAGCTGGCGAGTTCTCTAAAACTGTTGCAAAGAAGCAGAATGCAAAATGTTATGGTCGTTTCCCGTAAGTACTAAGCAGGATAAAACACTAACTTCACGTTTTCTGTGGATGTTTATGGCAACAAGTGCAAGAGCACTTAAATTTTTAGTGCTTTGGGCTTCGGTGATGACCAGCCAGCTGCAATGGCAGCAGATAATAATTAGGGAAAGGTCGATGGGCAGTTGATTGTCTTGATCAGTGCATGCAGAAAAGAGACTTGCACAGAAACTCTTCCTGCAATCACAGAAATGGCCGTGTAACACAATTCTTTCTACATATTTATTATATTTAGGGGGTGATTTGGGCGCATTGTTAGATAATGACAATGAATCTTGCGTGAGTGGGACTGGACACCCAGCTGTTGGTGAGACCTGAGCAAAGACCCCTGAACACAGATCCCAATGAAATGCAAGTGGGTTTTTAAGCGGATTTTAATTCTGAAGTGAATTTCATCCCAGGAAAATCCAGGTGGGTTTTTAGCAGACAGAGAATGTGAGTGCCTGTTCGACAAACAGAACTATAGAATCGTTTAGGTTGGAAAAGACCCCCAGGATCATCGAGTCCAACCTTTAGCCAATCCCCACCTTGTCCAACTAAAGCAGAGAACTGAGTGCTGTGTCCAGGTGCTAAGAAGAATAGCACTATTAACCTTGTGACAGTACAGCCAATGGATCTGCTTTTAGGAAAGTGGGGTAACGCTGGGGGAAAAGAAAAAAAAAAGGTCTGTTTCTTAAATAACGGTCTAAAATACAAGTTACTGCACTTTTCTTTTTCAATTTTGCAGTACTGCTTAGGAACTCCATATAAATCTCCTTCTAGGCAGCAAGGCAAACAAAGCACAAAGGCAATAATTTTTTTTTAAATAGTCTTTAAAAATATTAACAAACTTGGGATAGGAAGTCCTAAGGCAGATAAAGATTTTCCTGTGTGAAATAATGTTTACAATAATCAAAACATCTGAAATTAAGGTAAGTATCAGGCTTGAGTCAAACCAAGTCTCATGCTGTGTAAAATGACCCCCACATGGCTTATATTTATTTTATATACATTGCAAAGCTTTTATGTTGCAAGAAACATTTTTCTTTTTCTTTTTTTTTTTTTAATTTTTGACCCCTTCCTTTGATTACACCTTTTTCTTCTTTTTTTTCCCCTTCCTTTTTTAAAAAAACGTATGATTTTATGTTAGCACTAATGTCAGACCAGCGCATTCTATCACATAAGTTTGTCAGAATGGTCTAAACCACACCAAAACCTACCCCCGCAGCATTTAAAAATATCCATAAACGTCATTTTGCTTTTCGGGATGCTGTAACTTAACACTGACAGTTGAACTTTTTGTCCAGGTAGAGGTGTGTTTTTAAAGGAACAGGGATGATTTATCTCCACGGGATGTTTTAATTCAGCATAAATTGAGCCTGATGTTATTGTTTGGGGATCAGGTGAGAAGAACTCCAGTTGCGAAGGCACGGAAAGTTCTCCATTAGCAGCTCCGTGTGAGTCATCACCCTGCAAGTGCTTCATGCATTCCCTTCACTGGAGGATTTTAATTGGCGAGATCCTCCCGTGCCTAATGACTGCAAATACTCGGTGTTATTTCTGTTTTCTCAGCCTCCTGAGCTAAACCTATCATTAAGGTCTTAATTACTTCCCATCCAAGCAATATGCCATTTATCAGCATGATTTAAAGTTTTTCTCCCTGAGCCCACCTGCTAATTTCTGCTGTTAAATAAACCCCCGAGGAGCAGGAATATGCCAGCTTGTGGCAAGGAAGGGGAGATGCTGGGGTTTTTTGGCTGCTGCACTAAAAAGTCACTGGGAAAAATGTAAACCAGCCCCTGGCAGCAGCATCTCAGTGTCCCCTGAGAGTTGGGGTTTCAGGGATTGCCATACACAGTCCCAGGTCTCCGGCTTGGTGCATCTCAGTTTCTGTTTATTTGTTTTGCACACCCAGGTTGCTGAATCCCTCCCTGGAGTCCAGCCTGCAGGTCACAGATTTTTCAGGACTGAAGGTAGGTTTCCCATTTCCAGAGGACCCTAAATTCTGTCATATTGCCTAAAAAGTGAGCCCGGCCCCTGTCCTGGAGAACCATAATGACCACCACCTAAGCTTGAGCAATCATTGAGCCAGAGGGGTTCTGCACATGGAATTCCACTGAAGAGTTGGGAATTAACCACCGCTAGGATTAGATAAAACTGCTTTAATTTTTATCCCTGATTTTTTGGACATGGGATAAATCATCTGAGAAGCCAAACCTAATATTCCTCTTTGGGGATTCTAATCCATTTTTTTTAGTGACAATCCCAAGGAAGCCCCGTTGTAAGACAGGAATCCCACTGTACTTTGTCAAAACAAGAACAAGGAGGCCCTGCCACCATCAACACCAGGACTTTTTCAACACCGTCTTCTGCCATAAGAAAAAATTTAAAAAAACAATCCCAATGACCCTTAAAGAGTAGAGAATTATTTTGCTTTTACATATCAACTTCCGAGGTAGTTCCATAAGCAAATAGAAGATTCTGCCAAATTATGAAATAGGCAGAGTGCTCTCATACTTTATCTAATTGCTTCTCATTCAAGCTGTGACATAATAGAGAAATTAATTAAACCAAATGTCACTGTAGTCGTATCTATAATGAATTTCAGTGCCCTAAAACACTCCAAAAATTGACACAAGAGCACAAGAAATTGTATTAAAAGGCTATGGCATTTACTAGGCACTTGATAAAGGGTAATGATATAAATCACACCAACAGCTTTAGGTACTTGAAATAACCATTTATTTATACATTGCTTTACTGTCTGGGGACCCTGGCTGGGACTGTGCCCTGCTGGATGTGCTGTGCAGAGTCCTCTCCCTCTCCCTCTCCCTCTC
>VXAZ01009310.1:69425-219198 GCA_013399875.1 Gymnorhina tibicen
CCCCCCCCCTCTCCCTCTCCTCTCCTATTCCAATTCCAAGATCAGATGTTAATTAATAACCTTATCCTATTGTAATCTAAGGACTAACAACAAAAGAAATCAAGCCACAGTTGTGATATAACATTGATTTCCCTTGCAGCTGCAGTTTTGGGTGTTTCCTGTGTTTTACTTCTTTTTCTGGAGGGGGATTAAGTGCCCAGAGTAACCATAGAGGTCAGTTACCCAAATTTGCCCTTTTTAACATTTTAAGTGTGGGTATTAAACATCATCCAGTCATTTTCTCCCTTTCTGAAAGCAAAGAGCTCTCTGCCAACTCCTCCCTGATGGATAATAGTGGAGAGAAACCAAGACAAGAAACCGAGAGAAACCAAGACAAGAAACCAAGAGAAACCAAACTGTGGTGAGGAGTCTCAGTGTCCTCTGCCCATGTCTGATCTGAGAAAGGTCCTTTTGTACAACCTTTTTTTTCAGCATCTCCAGCTGGCATCTACTTTTTGCCCTCCTGATGGATCAAAGCAAAGTAAATTGGTCACACTCAGTATCTTCCCACTGAGCACATCGAAAATGTTAACAGAATCTGTTAGTTTGGTTAATCTGGCAAATTTATTGGAGGATCCTTGCTCTTCTTGCCCTTTCCTGTGTAATTATTCATACACTCCTTTGTGTTTATCACCTCTGCAAGGCAGCTTTTGGAGAGCAGGGGCTCCTCCTGTGTCTGGGGGGGTTGTTTGGTACAATGCACCTCGGTAGGTTGGTTGTGTCCCTTCTTGCACTACTCAGCAATTCCTGATGCCAATAGAATTTCAAAAGATTTGATGTTTTCTTGCTATTAAACAAATAACATGGAGCAACCTTAGCACAGCCTTTCACAGCCCTCCTGGTTTATACCCACTTGTTTACAGCTCTACAAACTTCAGCTGAACTCCATCTGCCTGCTTTAAAAGGCATAAAAATGATGTATAAAAATACCTAGGCACCCCACACAAATTATCATGACTGAAGAACACATGGCAATTGTAAAAACAGAAATGTGAAAAGTTCAAGGCAGACAACTCAGGAAAAACTACAAAAATATTTAAGAGATTTTTTGGAAAAAGTTCTTACAAATGTAGTTGGTCTCCTTGAGGCAAACTGTAACGAAAATTTAGTTTCCTGCTTAGTGTAAGATAGAAAAGTCACTTAACCTTATAGCCCATCCTGATTAAAATAACCTTCAACTATATCTCACTGGTTAGTACAGAGCAACACACACTATGTAGAATTAACAGAAATTCTCTTTTCCAGACTAAACTTATCCAGGTTGGTTTATACTCAATTGATCTGTCCAAATTGCCCTTGAATTATCAAGCACAAGGCTTTCAGAGCCAGAACACTGCAGTTGCACCGTGGACTGTGAAAGTCAGTTTGAGTCAATGTGAGAGGAGTGGAAGTCAGAGAACGAGCTGGAATGGAAATGCCAAGTGAGAAAAAGTGGATCTTATTTTCCTTTCAAATTGCTCAGCTCCACAAGTGACAGGAAAAGTTTCACGCTTAAAACCCTTTTGTTTTGTGGAAGTTTTCAGCATCTAACTGTCCTGGGTTACAGTGGAAAGTCTCTTGCTTCTTTTAGCTGTGCTGTAATTTCCATGAGAGGCAGAAAGCTTAGCAATAATACTCACCATGTCATGCAGTGCTTCAAAGCCTTGCACAAACACTGAGGAGAGCTCTGGAAGACTGGGAAGAAAAATCATAGTTAAACACAGCTGCATCTTAGTTAATATTTCTAACTACGTTTATTTACAGGAGACGTAATTAAAGCTGGGAGGAGAGGATTCTGCTCTCACTGCAGGGTACAGTTGTCAGTCAAACCATTTTTAGACCTTGGTCTGAGGCTGTGTCTACACATAACACTTCAGATTGACAGGCAAGTTCCATCTCCGTGGATGTAGCAACCTATTTTTGAATAATAATGTGGGTTTTGATTGGCAACTCAACAATGGCAGAACTCAGCCATCCATGTACCCTTTTTATACCTGATTATCTGCTGCTGTACCACTCCCCTGTCGTGCACATCCCTGCTGTCAATAAAAATGGGTCTGGCGCTCAGCTCTACGCAGCCAGCACAGTCCGGAGAATCTGAACATCACAATAAGAACACTAAAACCCAATAAAAAGCAAAATAATTTAAAATTTAATACTCTGACTGCATCCTGAGCAGTGTGACTGGTGTTTCCAGGTCCTTTACAAATATGTCTTTGGCACTTTAACCCTGGCATTGAGTATAATTTCAAGGATGGCACAAGAAAAGCCCAGAGAGAGATGGGAGTGAGGGAGTTTGAAATGTTCAGTAATGGCCCAGTTCAACATGTCTTGCTGCTCACATCACCTTTGTACATTGGATGCAACATTTTGGGTGACTCCAAAGCTGAACAGCCCTGAGTTCCACACCGTGATCTTGAATTCTTCATTTCCTCACAACAAAACGTTGCTTTGATTTACCAGGAAGCTTCTTCTCAGGTTTTGTGAAGTTAGAGAAGTCAAGCTGGTGGTGTGTATCTGTTCCACCATGGACAGAACACCTTCTTTCTTCATTTAACAGGTCCTGGTTCATACTGTGGTAATAGAGGTGTTTTCATGCATTTTGAAAAGCACTTTGTCAAATACTCAGCTTTATATCTTTTTCAGGTGTCAGTGCAGCAATTCACTTACTCATGGCTTTTAATGGTAGCTGAGTACAGTTCTCCTGGCTTGAAATTTGGTTGTCTGGTGCAAGTCATTCTTATAAACTTCCCTCAGTTTCAATATAGAGAGAGGCAGAATTGCAAACTAGTTCATCCCATCCATCTCAGCCAGTTCCCTTGGAGGGATGAATTGCCCAGTGTCTCTGGATATTGAGCAACAGCATCCTGCATGTGCACTCTGGGCATTCTTCTTCTTCAGTGTCATCAGCTGCTGCTGACAAGATGAAATTTTGAAACCAAGAACTTCTTGATCTCAACCTGGCTTTAAAAACGTTGCTGTGTGTGCTTGTAGGAGAAATTAAATATAAACAAATATGTCTGTTGTGAGATTTGGAGGCAGATGTATTTTAGCTGATTCAGACCCCCATCTTAATAGTAAATTCTCAGATGAACAAAAAGAATAAATTCTTAACAGCAACGAGTTCTCAGATAAGCAGTTCCCTGATGGCTGCCAATAAAAGAATATTCAGGAGATTTCTTAGGCACTACCTCCTGACCTTTTCCATTCTCTTTTAGCCTCAAAAAGCAGTTTGATTTTTCTACATAGTTACTATCTTCGTGACACTAATTTAAGGCAACATTTGTCTCTAAGGACACAGAAAAACTATTCCAGCTTAAGGTTACTTGAGCAGTTCAACAATTCATTTATCCAAGACCAGCCTTGACATCATTCACAGTCAATCCTGGTGTCCCCAGTCCTAGCTTTGTCTCAGTCCTCAATCTACACACACCCCGTGAGTTTCTGGTGGTGAAAAGAGGCTGACAGAACATCAGGAATAGCAGTAAATAATGGGATGGGCAACTGCTGCATCCCTGCTATTTCTGGGAGTGCCTTAGGAAGCCAAAAGAAGAAATGCACGGACACCAAGTCCCAGAACTGCGTTCTTCAGGGCAGGTGTATGAAGAGAAGGAAGAAAGCCAATGTCTGCATTTCTGAATTGGCTGCCTTGTTCTCAGTCAGTGCAGAGAACTTGGACTTCTGAGCTGAAAATTCTCAGATTTGTACCTTTTCAGACAATGCCTATTAAAATAGTTTTGGTTTGTGTTTCACTTTTACTGCCTTGCAGACAAGATGATTTGGCAGCCAAGGAGGACAAGTAACTTTTCTTATATCATACTGTTCAAAAACATCCCAGAGAGAATATTCCTGTCCTACCCCATTCCTGTTAAATCACAGGTTATCTTAGAAACCTGAGTTCCACCACAGGTGAAGGAAAAAATCCACTTTCTTTTCTGCAAAGTGTTCAGCTTGTAAGAGCATTCACTTTGCTCTTCAATTCATTGCTTGATTCCTTCTTCTACAGTAAATCTTGACTTATGTTTTCTAGGAAGCCTGTAAAGTTCTGTTAAAATTGCAGAAAAAAAAAAAGTGATTATTTTAATGAACACAAACCATAGCTGTAAAAAAATTTCAAAAAAATATTTATCTCATTAGAAGAAAGTGCTAGTATGTTTATCTTCAAAATTTCAATCAGTTCAAGAAAAGAGGTTTTCTTTCATTCTTTTTAATTAATATATTCAGTATAAATGACTGATTTATATCTCGGTAATAAAATTTTAAGCTGAAGAAAGATAATCCAGGCAAAATAATTAAATTTGATAAGTGTCAAGTAACTTAAAACTTCACTAGAATGTATTTACATTTGGTAACTTTCCCTCAGGAAATTCAGAATTTAGCATGAGAAGTGTTTTTTTCTAAATTCTTCAAGAGTTTAAGTAGAAGAAATAGCATGTCAACAAACTGATTTGAGACAATTCTGTGACTGTGTTATATACTTACAGATTTTTAAATCTACTTTGTCTTTTCATTTCCTGGCAATGCTCAGATTAGGAAGTGAAAACAAAATAATTTAATCACGTCAGCTTTGATTTCTGATGGACACACAGGTTTATGGTACAAGAGTGCCTGTACTTGTCTACTGAAATGAACTAGAGGGGATGCAGAGATTAAGAGTTTTCACAAAAACGAATAAAGCTGCCCATGTTTACATGACAAATACTACTGAAACAATAATGTGAACACGGTCGGGCAATTGTTATACATGCAGATTAAGAACTTAACATTTCTGACATTTAAAAAATGAATAAATTTTTTAGCTCAAGTAGTAGAAATCTCTGTTTTAATTTCAAGGCCTTATTCTTCTGTATAATCCATGAAGCAGAAAGGCTTTTTGCCCACAAAGTGCTGCTTGAATTGAATTGTAAATCTGAAGGACTGAGTGCTTCCTTCCAAAGGTGTTCTGGTTCCTCTCAGAAGTTCATGCATAAGTTATTTGGTGAAAATGTCATTCTGGAGGCATCAGCATAGAAAAGTTTCTTTGAAACTTCCTTTGCCTGTGCAATTTTTTATTGCTTTTATTTTTTCCCTCCTCCTTTTAAACCCAAACACTTAATCATAAGACAACGTCCACTGTGATTTACATGGTGAGGTTTTATTTATGACCTCTGAGATCATCGAGTCCAACCATTACCCCAGCACTGCCAATGCCACCACTAGCCCATGTCCCCAAGTGCCACATCCACAGGCGTTTTAAAGAAAAGCTTACAACAAGCAAAGAATGTGTACTCAAATATCTGTGAGTCCACAGTCACTGAGAAGGAAAAAAAGTGTTGCTCAGTTTTCATGGAAGCTCGTGTTAACCAAGGATGAATGGGTCGATGGCACAAGCATTTCTGATCAAAGGTATTTGGAAAAAAAATCAGCAGAGATGACTGTTCTGGAGTCTGCTGTTTAACTTTACAGGTCATAAATAATTCCAGACAAGTCTCTGTGCTGGGGTAGAGAACTTGCAAATAAGCACTGTCAAAACTCTGTGGTTTTGTTCCTGGCTGGGGGATTCGTTGCTTTTCAGATGCACATCCTGGTGAAGCTGTGAAGTAACCAGCAGGTAGAGACTAACCCTGTTATTGTTCTGTTTTTCTGATTATTCACTTTATCCCCCGTCTGCCCCTATTTGTTCTGCTGCTGGAAAAACAACGTTCCTCTGGCCTATGTTGGAACCTGCTGTGTTCAGATGAGGAAGGCGGGCGAGAAGAGGCAGTAGGTGGTTTGTCCCCTTAGGCCGCCACTTTGATTTTTTTTTTAATTTTTTTTTTTTTTTTTTTGGGTAGAAGAAACTAGGGAAGTTTTTGTGCAGATCCCCTGCCAGCCTGCCACAGGGCTTGTTTCTGTTTCAAGCGTGGAAAAGGATAATAAGTGGGAGTGAAGTGTTGTAAGCACCTGACGCTGCAGAACTTGCCTGGGTTGGAAGGATCGTCCCCACTCTGCATTCAGAACTTCATGAGCTGTAATTTATTGCAAGGGTCCAGCACCTGGGTCAGGGCAATCCCAGGCACAAATACAGGCTGTGTGGAGAATGGACTGAGAGCAGCCCTGAGGAGAAGGATTAGGGGGTGTTGGCGAGAAGCTCCCCATGACCCAGAAATGTGCACTCACAGCCCAGGAAACTCCCCATGTCCTGGGATCCATCCTCAGCAGCACGGGCAGCAGAAGAGGGAAGCAGGACTAGGACAGAAAAGGCAGGGACATTAATGGGACAAAGATTGAAGAACTGGTAAAACGGGGATGGGGTGAAATCACTATGGGAATATGCAAGGCTTTGTAAAGTACCATGAATATAGAAAGTTTCTTGAGAGGAAAGCAAAATATCTTATTTACTTATCTTATTTATCTGCCAGTGAGGTCAAGGATACAATTTCTCTCTTTACACTTTTCAGGAACACAACAGCAGGGAAGATAAAAGGAGCAACTGGTGCTAAAGAACATGTTGGCACTACTGCAAAAGGCTATGGCATTTTCCATGACCTTAGGTAAAGTTGGGAAGAAATTAGAAGGCTCATCACTCCCAAACTTCTGGGGTTCTGAAACAACCTCTCTATAAGAGGGTGATACAAACCCTGTGCTTTAGTACAGGTTCATATAGGGGAAAGGGTTAGAACTTCTTGAAAAACCATGATCAAGAGGGCAAAAATATTTTCAGGAATTTTGTGAACAGCGCGGGATGGCACAGGAATCCCGCAGGCTGTGCACCTCTGCCTGCTGCATGCAGGTGTCTGATATGCTCTAAAATACCTTGAGTGGTACCAAACCCCCCTTAGACAGCTGAATCCCTCTTCTCCAAGGCAGACACCTCCATAGGAGCAAACACCTCGTGGCTCTGTGTGTCATCAACAGAGAGCTCCAGAGTTGTGTGTCTGTCTCCCTTGACTACAAACAGGGTAATGAGCTGAAATGCAGATGTTATTGGTGTGACTGAATGAGATAAGCTACCTTTGGGCTGTATGTGTCTCAAGCACTTTACAAATCAATGCAAGTGTCTACAAAGTCACCCTAAAACTCTGGTTATTAAAGGAGATGGAGAGAAGGTGTGACAAGTGTCTTCCACCGAGTTAAAGGTAGCAGAGGTAGAAACACGCTCTTGCTGTTCACAACATGTGGGGGAAGGGAAATGGTTTAAATTACAGCAAGAGGGATTTGTTCTATCTACCCAGGAGCCTTTTCTTAGAGGAAGGAGAGTTGAGCCCTAGAAAAGGCTGTGTGGTGCAAAATTGCACCACTGCCCACAAAAAGCAGTTTGAGAAACACTGGGAGAGTGCTTTGCTCAGGTTTGTCTAAATACCAGCTTGGCAGTTTTAAGGCAGTGGTTGGGATGATCTCTGGAGTCTCTACCAGCACTGTTTTCTACTGTTTCTCTAATTAAAATGATACCAGACTTTAAAATCATTGTTTAACATCTTGCTCCATTTTTTTCCCTGTTTTTTGAAAAGGTGTGTAGCTCATTCCTTCAGAATCTTGTGTATTTTCATGCCCCTGAACACATAAAATGAGGTCAAAACAGACTGAACAATGAAGGCAGCATATATCAATTCATTCTTACTTTGCATTTGTATCCAAATGTTTCCTTCCCAAGAATCCCTAACACCTTTGATTTTGATCACACTGAAAACCTTTCCTTTTTACTAACACAGAAATTCCCACTTTATTTAAGCTACTTCCAATATATCCCACCTGCTCTCTTCCCCTTTCCATAGTTAAATCACCTGTTGTGACTAAATCCAGATGCCTTCAGCATTGCTGATTATGAAAACAGCCTTCTCTTCACTCAGCGTTTCAGCATTTTTAACAAGAAACCACGAATGCCAGAGAGATTTCTGCTCAGAGGGCAGATGTTCGTGTGCTTGCAAGCAGAATTACGGTTACAGAGGAGCCTGAGGTTTTTACTTGCTATGTTTAGTGAAAACTCTGCACTGCATCATCCTCACTTTGTTTGGATTTTACATCAAGTTGTGTAACTCAGACTTAGGAGCTTGAGTGAAGATTGGTTTATTTTCTGTAGTAAAGATGAAATATGGAGGGAGAAATCATTCAGGTTTGCTTTCTTTAAAACTCTGCTCGTTGTGTTGATAAAGGTAAAAGTGTTTCCAGAAGTGTTTTCTGCTCAAGGCTGGATCCTCCATCAGCCAAGGGGTGGGAATATGTTCATTCAACCTTTTAACCAGAGTTGCAGCTCCATAGAGCTGTTCTGGCTGTCCAGATGGAGGAATGATGCAAGGGCTGGTACCCCAGCCTAGACTTGCTCCTCTAAGGTAAAACACCAAAATCAGAGTCCAAAGAGCGGCAGCAAATGGTTCATTGAACAGATCTGGACCTCAAGGATTGCTCATCTTCCCCCATGGGCTGCAAAGCACTGGCTAATCCTTTCATTGTATCCCTCTGCATCAGTCATCTGTGAGGATTTACGAGTGGCTCCAGAGGTGGGGATGGGGATTTCCAGCCACAGATTTACAATGAATGAGTAACTGTTGTTTGCAAGCTGTGCTGGTCCTTGTAGGCTTCCTCCTGAGTGCCACCACGTGCTGCATGTTTGACTTCTCATCTGGGGCTTTTTCCAGCTTTGGGGAGCATTCTGTGTCTCTGTGCCTGTTTGTACTTCACTTGAGCACAGGAAGATCCTGGCACTGACTGAAGCCTCAGTGTGGCCCTAAGTCACATCTTATCCTGAGTTTGAAGAGCACCGTGTTTCAGCTCCTCTTATTTATTTCCCCCCTCTCTGTATTCCTGGTTTTTGAAGTCTGTAGTGCTCTCCTAGGTTTGGCTCTGCAGTGCTGTGACAAACAGCTCCCAGCTGACACTCAGAGTTATGGAATTTTCTCCGGCAGTGGTTGTGTGCACTCACAAACCTCGAGGGAAGCAGAGGCACTACAACACGATGGTGAGAACTGGTGTATTTCCAAAGCTTTCCAAAAGCTGCTCTGGGCTGTGCCTCACACAGAATTATCACAATGAGCTTTCTGTGCTCCCTATTATTTCTATATGCTCTGTTTGAAAGGGCTGTAAACCTCTTAATGGACATCATGATACCTTTTTAATTTAAATGCCACCAGATCTGGCTGTAAGGACCTTGTGAACTCTCAGCTCACATATCCAAAGGGCAATTATGGCAATTCTGTGCACCTGTAAAAGGTGTCTCTAAGTTTCTACACCTAGAGGCCACCAGGCAGGACAGCACAAGGAACAATGTGCTGCCTTACCCAGTTTTTCTTTCTCCCAAGGATGGTGAAGGCTGTAATGTGGAGCTGTACAGAAGAACAGGTTGATCTTTGTTACACAGAAACTGGTGAATTGTTCATGAGATGAGGCAATTTAGGAGGATGAGACAGATATAGCTGTTCCTAACTCTGGGGAATGATTTATCTAACCTTTAAGGGCCCCTCTTTCACCTTTCTCCCCCTCACATTGCTGTAGTTTTCGTGCTTGCAGTGTCTG
Source organism: Gymnorhina tibicen (assembly GCA_013399875.1). Lineage (NCBI taxonomy): Eukaryota > Metazoa > Chordata > Aves > Passeriformes > Artamidae > Gymnorhina > Gymnorhina tibicen. The sequence goes on from VXAZ01009310.1 coordinate 78,912, forward strand.
TATGAATTTCTAATCCTTCTTGGAATTCTGCAAAGATGTGGGAGCTCAAGATACTGAGAGTTGTTCTAAGGAAATATTTCCACTTATCTGTTGTCTTCTGGTTGCTTTTCTTTCCTTCCTTCTCCTTGGTGTAAGGAAGGGGGCATACAGGAGTGTTTTGACTTCGTTTGCTAAATAATTTATTAGTTTGTGCACTTCTTTTTTATGCCCCACTTCTTCAAAATCAAATATTGTCCACATTAACAAATATAATGACAGCATTTAAGGATTGGAAAGTTCCTCTCATTTCATTTGCCCTTCAAGATTAGCCTAATCACTTTCTAATCCATCCCCTTTTGGCTCTCTATGATTCAGTTATCCAAATCCAATTGCATTTATTTCCACTTAATCAGTTATTTTATGGTCCTATCCAAGACTGTCACTTCTGATAGCTGATTTTCCAAAGTGTTTTAAATCAATTTAATTAATTTCCATCTAATCTTTCTAGGAACTTTTGGGATGTTGCTTTCTACTCCAATTAGCCTCTCAAATTACTGGCATGTGCTTGTTAAGAAGTTTCCTTTTATGTCTGAGTTCCTTTGCTGTAGCTGAATGGCCCCTGTGATACCAGAGGGAGCTCGAAATTCCCTTCGCTCCCTTTCTGTTAACGGGAGAAATAATTCAGCTCTGAATGTTGTTTACAGAACAAAGAGGACCTCAAAGACCTATTTGGCACCTAATGACTTGAAGATAAATATCTGCTTCACCCTCACTTTTAGCCGTGAATCGGGTTCATGCAGGTAACATGCCCCAAAACACATCCTCAGCCTTAACAGGTTTGTTTTTCTTTGGATCCTATTTGGATACTTTCCATGTGAATGTGTAATATATATAAAACCAGACTCAGAAATATAGATATTAGACTTAGAAATGTATATATAATATATCGAAATGAATGTATATAATCATCTTTCCATAATACTTGCAAAACTATTACTTGCCACCTGCAACTATAAAGTTTAAAACTTTGCATCTGTTTATGATCTCTTGATTTAAAGGCTTATTTTGAATTAGGAGCTAACCTGAGGAATTCAGTAGAACTTCAGTTTCTTGTTACAATTATTTAAGGGGGAAAGAGGATTTCAGCAGAGCACGGAAAAGCGAGAACAGAGCAGGTTACAATCCTACCTGGGGATGGAAAAGAGAGGGAAGAAGAGAAGCACTCCCTGACTGTGGGAGAAGCCAGCGGGGCAGAGGTCAGGGTGCCAAGTCAGTGTGGTGACTCAGTGCTGTGTTTATGCACCTCCAGTGACTCTGTGTGATTAAATATGAATTGCGTTTAACTCACTGCTTGCAGGAAATTATTTCCCTTTAGTCTTCCAAGAAGCCTTCGGAAGGAAAAGGACAGACGCTCCCTCTAGTGTCCTACTATTTAGCGCAAAATAAAGTTCGGTTTCTTTATTTTTTGGCCATTGCCTGTCACCTTCCTTGATTTCTCACACACATGCTGATTCCAACCTGGCTTTTAAAAGTCCTTCCACCACAATTGCTCCCAACTGATTGCACTGAGATGAAAGAAGAACTTCCCTGTGAAAGCCCCTTTGAATCAGGAGTGGGACTAGTGGGAACAATCTTCTCTAGTGAAAAACAGGATCGAAAATACTAACGCTGACAGAAGAAACTTGTATTTTATACATGAAGAGGAAGGGAAGTTTCCCAGAGCCCAAGAGAAGTAATGTTTGACTACACACTCGTATCAGGTTCTGAACTAAAAACACATTTACAGGGTTTAGTGGGCTTAAGAGGTCCCTTGATGTTAGTGCCAGTGGGCAGCATGTGTCCGGTGCTTTACCCTGCACAATGCCCTGCCTCAGGAAAAAGTTATTTTCTTTTGTGTCTTGGAGCTCCAGAGTTAGTTTTGGATTGCTTTTAACACTGCCTGCTTCTGTGGAAAAGCTAAGCAAATCCTTGGGCCATAAATCCAACCCGTGTGTCACTGGAAATATCTTTGAAGCTCCGAGTAAAGCCTGCCTGTGTTTGTCTTTGACACAAAATCTGGGACTAATAAGGGAGTTTTGCATGCCTTGGTTGCAAATATCCAAAATGAACAATTTTTCTTAACAGCTGCTCAGGTCAAACTTGCTTGGTTTTGGTATTCTGCTGTTTCACTTCTTTGTGTAGATGATTGTTTTGTTAAGTCAGGGGGCTAAGGAAAAATAGTTCTTCATACAAACACTCCTGTTCAGCCGTGGATTGGCTGATGTAGCTGGAAACAAGGCAAGTCTTTGTCCATTGCTGACTGCTCACTGTGTTTCCATGTAGAAGTCCAGGGAGTTGAAACATAACTTTAGGTGACTAATATCCAATTATCCAGGACAGGTGTGTGAAATGCTGGAGCTGAACAATTTATGGAATTGGACACTTCTGCCTTTGTTTGTCTCTGAGTGGGTGACCACATAGGAGAAGCTTGGAAAGCAGAAAGTCCCTGAACAAGTAGATTGACACCAATCTACAACTTATAAATTATAGGGTAACTCTCAGAGGAATAAGAGGAGTAAATACAGACACTGTCATGTTAGTGACAACCAACCAGCCCTTTTCTCCAAGATGTTTTCAGAACTCAACTGAAAGCCTGTAAAAATGATAATAAGCATGAAATGGTGAGAATTTAACTGTCTCCAAAGTGTTGCAAAAATCAGCAAGTTTTAACATTCTGATCATCTTTGTGTCAGGGTTTCTTTCCTTGCTTTCCTGAACATTGACAGCTTCCTTCTTCCAGTAATACTTCACTTGTGTGACCTGTCATCTCTGTAGAGTCACATCAGGGTCTGGGGTGGGTTAAATTATCTTTAAGGTCCCTTCCAACCAAACCACTCTGTGATTCTAAATTGCTTCCCTCTCCTGCCTGCTCTGGAATTTGGATGAGCTTTTCCATTCCCTCTCATCCTTTGCTCATCTGATTAGCCCCGCAGGGAAGAGGGAGAGTGGTGATTTCCAGAGCAGCCTTTTAACATCACTGGGCACCAGCAGAGATGGAGTTGATGTCTTCAGAAGAGGATCTCAAGTGGCAGCAGCTCTCCAGCCCTTTTCAAAAACGAGCTCACATCTCCAGTGACACAGGACCTGGAGCTGGTCCACCTGGAAGTGCTGTGGTGGTGTTGGGGGTGCACAGCTCATGAAGACAGGGAATGGTTTGGGTTGGAAGGGACTTCAAAGATCATCCTGTCCCACCCCCCTGCCACGGGCAGGGACACCTTCCACTATCCCTGGTTGCTCCAAGCCCCGTCCAGCCTGGCCTTGGACACTTCCAGGGATCCAGGGGCAGCCACAGCTTCTCTGCGCACACTTATACCAATGCACGACATGTGATCATTTCTTGTGCCCCTTACACAGAACTGAGCCATGTGGGAATCAAATAAGTCCCCAAATTGGAAACCAGGATGAGGGAAGGAATACCTAGAGCAGATGAGAGACTTTGTTTCCAAGAATTTCTGTTCATCAAGTCAGCGTGTGATGGAAAACATTGCACACACACTCCTGAGTGAGGGAAAAAAGAGGAAAGAAGCAACAGCAGAATGACTGAGAGGGTAAAAATAGTACAAACCAGGGGCTGCAGGGAGAGAAACCACCTGAGGGGGTGTAGGAAGAGGCAAAATGAGCACACTGAAATAGAGAAGGAGTGAAGAAATGGCATAGAGCAGAGAAGAGGTGGGTGTTAAGGTGGATTAAATATTTACTTCTATTAAATATTTAAATTTATATCTTCCTGGCTAACTTTCTGGGACAGAGAGTACTGGAAGAGGGATTACATTCTGCGGGAATGAGGAGCTCTGCTGCCAGGAGTCAACTGATCTCCCCATGCTTTGGTTTCTCAGCCACAGAACAAAACAGAAACCGGTCTTGTGGGGGCACGGAGAGGTCCAGTGGGCTGAAATCCTTCCAACACCCCCAGGTGAGAACATCCAGGCCTTGCCAGGAGAAGGAGGATGATGGATCCTCTCCCTCCCATCTCCCTGGGGACGAGGAGCAGAGCCCAGGGTGCTGAGCAGATCCTGCTCCCATGTTCATCTGCTTTCAGTTTGCTTTGAAGATGAGCTGGCTCAGAGAAGTAGGACACTTGTACTGCCATGAAGCTTTCATCTTCCCATTTCCCTGGCCTTCATTTGTTGCTGTTTTGCTCTCATCTGGCCGCAGCTATTTCTCAGTGCTTTGTTTGCAGCCTTTCTGGATGAAATCCTGCAGCGAGAACACACTCTGGGTACCGGAGTCATAATAGGGGTTTCATTTACTTATCCAAATTATTCAGCAATAATAGTGCTTTGTTTAGCAGACATCCACTGCTGCAAAACACTTGAAATCCATGTCGTGCAGAGGCCCAATGATGTGTTATTTTAGAGTGGCACAACCAACTTTTTAAATTTTCAGTTTAAATTTGCAATGTCTTTTTTTTCCTGTGCTTCCTCGGGAGTGGCCCTTTGGGCATGCCAGCCAGTTATGGGAATTTTGTCATGTGGGTGCAGCAAAGACTTTCCATCCTAGGGAACCTCATCTTATTACATTTGTGTAACGTGATTAAACTCTAGTTTAGAAGTATTTAAGGCTTTCGGGTTTGTAATTTGGAGTTCTATTTAAACAGCCACAGACCGACACCCATTTTTTCTCTCAAGTCACTGATGTGCAAAATTCTCACTTCCATTTTGGATACTTGTTCTTCATTTGGATCACCTCCTCAGACACTCCCAGCTGGGAACGAGTGGCATCTCCCACATCCTGTTCTTCATCCCAAACCTCCTTCATACATCCCTGCCCACCTGTGCTGTGATCTTTCCACATCATTTACCACCTTCATCGAAGGCTTTGAAAAATACACTAAAGAGAGGCAATTTTCAGCCCAAATTTTAACTTTGCAACAAACACATAGCTAAGAGATTTTGCTGAGGGGTTTAAACTGGATATGTTCAGGTTGGATGAGGCTTTGAGCAACTGGTCTAGTGGGTAGCATCCCTGCCATGGTACAACTGGATGGTCTTTCAGGTCACTTCCAACCCCAACCATTCTGCGATTCCATGAAATTTTCTCGTACTGTTTATCTGAGCACTCTGCATATGAACTGAGCATCCTCCAGAAATGAAGGTGCCCCCAGAATCTCCTTGTCCAAGATGAGATAGGAAAATGGAGCAAAAAACACCCGTTGAAACCTCTCTAAGCTTTTCCTCATTTTTCTTCGATGTGCATTAATATTTTAACTTAAGAGCTCTCCATTTTAGTGCTTGGATGGCCAGGAAGAGCCGAGTGTGCGCATGGGACACTGCCTCTTGTGTCACCCTTCCAAGAAATGAACAGGGCCCTGGTGGGAATAATCTTGTGCACAAAATAAATCTCCAGGAAACAGGAGATAGATAGAAATAGGTAGAAACAGGTTTTCTACCCTGCAGGTTGAACGCCTCAGAGGCCAGTGTGTGTGACCAAGCCACCCGCTGGCACTGGGTGTTCGCATCTTTCTCACATTATTGATTACACCTCCTCACCCCCCAAAAACACATCTCTGTGTTCTCTTTATTGGGAAGAAAGTCAATTTTTTGCAGACATAGTCTGGAGTCCAGTCCCTCTGAGGGGATCTTTAAATCATTGCAAGCTTTCCCTGCAGCCTCCCCATTGCTCAGTTTTGCAGTCCCTGGCTCAGATGGCCACAGCACAGCTTATGGCAACAACTCATTATTTGCTGATGGTTTTTCTGATTATTATTGGGTTTTTCCCCCTCTTTTTCCCCTTTACATTATGATTTTATATCCCTTCTGTTTTTCCTTTTGGCGGTTGCATTTTGCTGTGAGGCTTCAGTAGAGTAAAGATAGTTTTGATGTTGAGCATCTGTTCCTTGCTTCCATTATCCATCGCAGTAGGACTTTGGGAAAACTGGGAAAGGTTTCCATAGCACTGGAATGGGGACATAATACCTTTATCTATGACCTGGGTTAGGGGACGAAATGTTGTTATTTCTTATCAACTGGGTAGAGAAGAGGGTTCACACAAATCACGTATTCAGCTGGAAATTCTGCCCTAGTTTCTGTATTTCTGTGTTGTTTTATTTTTGTCCAGAAATTGAAACTGTTAGGCCAAAAATGTAAGGAGTCTCTAGTTAATCTTCCTGGATCTACTGTGTCAGGAGAGTTTTTTTCTACAATTTTTGTTACAATCTGGAAACATGATCATTTGTTAAGGTTTTAGATACTGTGATGACACACAAGTATCTAAAGAGCCAAGTTTTTATCAGGAGAGTTACAATGGGTTTATGGCAGGATAACAGAAAACAGTTTTCATCATTTATTTCTAAACTAAAAGTTTATTCAAAACACCCCAAGGCATTTTTTTATAATCATAAGGCTCCTTCCAGGGGCACTAAGCAATCCCCAGAGAGACTCTCATTTTGATTTACTCTGAGTGTAAAGTCTTCAGGGCAGGTGGCAGATCTTAATCTGTGGCCTCTTGAGATAAATCCACATTTCCACTTTGAACTGCAGTTCAAGCTTCAGTTTGAAGCCAACTTGCAACCTTAAGGTCCTTTTTTTTTTTGCTTTATCTTTTCACGTTGGATTTTGATTCCATTAACTGCTGGGTAGATCTTCTGTAGTTTTTTATTTCTTCGCATGTCTGACTTGGATGTTTGTTTTTATTTTAAAAGTAAACCTATCTTGCAGATTAGGGACAGCGCAATTGGGGATTTTTTATTACGAATTCTATTACTACTACTAATAGAAACTTTTTTTTTTGTTCTTTTTTCATCTGGAATCTCATCTCTGTCAGCAAAACCCACAGCCTTTCCCAACACTGAATCTGTTTTCACTACAAGGACTTCTGTACTGTGTTTACAGCAATCTGTCTTGCAGATTCTCCTGCAATAAAAACAACTTAGAACTTTCTTAATTTGGCTCTGAATACTGGATTGACTTTCTTGCTACTACTGCCTTTGAGAGTGCTGTGACATGTAGCTCTTCTGCATCAGAAAGTTTGGGGGGGAAAAAAAAGGGAGATGATTCAGAAAAGAGACACAAAAATGATTTTAAAGGTCTCACAGTGAGAGGGGGATAAAGATCAGAGTTTATCAGAGGAGAAGATGGAGACTTGCTTTTTAAAGTATGGAAGTTCCTGCACTGGGATATAATACAAGGGAATAAAATACTTTTGGACTAACCAGAGAAAATCTGGACAGAGTAAACTAGAGACAAATCCAGAGGAGAATTAGAGCACCTATTGTAACAGCAACTGGAACCACCTCCCAGGAACACAGTAGCTGTAGCAAATTCAGAGGGAGACTGGCTGTGTTTCAGGAAGATAGATATTAGTGAAGGACAATACAGAAGACAAGAGCAAAATCATGGGATCTTTTCATGAAGATGTGTCCAAGTGTTATCTTGTGATGGTTTCATGAGGCTTTAGAGCAGTTTGAAGCACAGCCCCTACTCCAGGACTGTGGAGATGGATGTCAACAAGTGGCTTTTGGTTAATTTCTTGCTGAGAGCAGGAGAACCTTCAAATCCAGGAGGAGCTCCCAGGACAGTGGAAATCTAGACCCACTGAAATACAAGTCATATCTCTCATGGTCACAGGAAAGATTCAGTGCTCAAAAGTTTGCCTGATTTAGATGATCAAATGGTCCTTTTGTAAAGGAAAGCTCTCTTTGTAAATTTGTTAACCCCAAAAGATTAGAGCTGCTATCCAGATGAAAAGGAGAAGGGGGAAGAAGTTGGAAACCCCCCCCCCCCCCCAAATGGAAGCAGAGATGGAAATTAGTTTGTACTTACAGTGCATCCAGAGTTACATAGAAAAGTAGGGAGGACTCTCAAAGCAGCTTTAGTGCTGTTGTTCCAGGATCTTCTTTTGCCTCATACATACACAAACCCATCACCTAAAATCCTAACCTTCATTAAGCCTGATATCCTGGATTATTTTAAGCAGATATAAAGCACCAACATTATTTCAATTTTATTTAATCTTTCTGGTCCAATCAACTTTAAACCCTTGGAAATCATCGCCAGCTGAACTGGATTAATGTGATCATTCTGAGTTGTGCTAATATTTGCACAATCATGTTTTCAATTTTGCTTTCCAATTTCAAGACCTTCTTCAGTTGCAAAATTATATTTCTTGTAAGATGCCCTCTAACCCTTGAGGTATGAGTAGTGTTCATTCACATATTTAGCCTGAATTATCAAGGATCCTAATTAAGAAGTAGAAATATGTTTTATGTACATATAGGTCTTATTGAAAGGCAGGAACCCTCAAGCCTTTTTTTGTAAGTACGAATATCCTCTTCAAGAAAATACATTTTCTTTTCCTGAGCCATATATTGTAAATGTGGGACGCAAAGGCAGAAATTACTGGAAGTACTGAAAACTCATATACTCTCTTTTCCAGTTCCTATTCCAGCTTGTTGCAATCCACGTCTAGAAAATGCTGTTGTTGGATTACTTGATAGAAAAATATAATCCCATTTCCATGCTGTAAATTTGCAAGAATCACTGCACAAGCACTTCCAAAGCTGAAAGCCAAACTCTGTTATTTGGAAGAGAATTAAGACATGGAAAAATGGACTCTGCAGGTGAATTGTCTGAATTAACTCCTTGGGTTGCAGGTAAAAAAAACCTACTGCAGTCTTCATATGGAAAAAGAGCAAGAGGAACTGAGGGAAAAAAATACTGATGGAAAGGTAATATGGAATATCATGCGTTGATGTTCAACCACAAATTACCTGTTTGCTCAAGTAGTGGAAACGGGGATAGAAAAGCTCAGGATGAGGGCCACGGTGGATGAATTAGCTGCAATGAAACCCAGCAGATGTTTGCCCAGATGTTTGTGCACAGAACAGTGTTTTCATGCTGTTTTCCCATCTGATGGAAGCTCACATGCAGCACATCCTGGCTGCTGAATTCTCAACCTGAGAACGCATTTTCAAGGAGGCATTTTTTACTCCTCGACGCAAATGGCTGAAGGGATTAAGGGAATTAGACCTTCTGGGAAAACACACTTCCATGTCGTGTTCCTTGGAGGGTGGTTATGGCAGCCGTGCTTCTATGGCACATTAAGTTTCCAGTCTTAAAGACACATGCACAGGTGGTCTCCTTGCATTTACCTGTAAAGTTAAGCACGTGTCTCTGTCTCCCCAGAACCAGAATTTACACCTCACTTAGTCTGTGTATCTACTGAAATATTTAAGGGGGAAAAAGTATCTTTAAATATTTTATAATTCATGTAATAAATAGGATAAGCAGACTTTTTGGCTCTGTGCTATTTAATAAAGAAAAAGAAATAATTCTTTGTTTGTACTCTATGGCAAGAGCTAGAAAATATCCAGAGAAATAAAGAAGCTTACAATAAAAATAAATGTCTATATAAATCAACAAAATATTGCCTGAAAGATGATATGAAGAAGGGAGAACCTGAGTGTGTTTTTAGGATAAAAGGTGAAGAACCTCTCTAGAGAACTTGAGTGGTCCAGACAGCATCATAATAGTGCATTCGTAAGTTACCTGGTCATGTACCAGTGACAAAATTTAGGGGACTATCTGTTCTTTAGGTGACCTTTGCTTCAAAACTTACAATACAATCTGCACTATCCTAACTGGCAAAAGAAAAGTAATTAACAGATTTATAGTCCCAGGGCAAAATAATTTCAAGAACCAATGTCTCAATGTCCTGCTCTGGGAAAGAAAATATTTTATATTTATTACAACCCATAAAACCCGCTACCCAGAATTTTACTGCATTAGCCTTGGGCATACCAACAGCCACAAATAAAGAATTTTGCTCCACAAGTCACTCTTTTGTCAGAAAAGATGCTCAGCATAGCTCTTCACCTGAGCTAATGATGCTTTCTTTGAGTGCAACTTCTTTTAAATAAACCTTAGACCGCATTTTTCATGTCCAGTCAGCAGGGTAATGTTTCAGTTTGGATGGGGTCACGTCAAGTTTTCAGATGTAACTCGTTTCCACTACTTAACCTTGACTGATTTGTGTCTTTGCCAGTTTGAAAAAAAGGAGTTTGAAAGGAAAAGCCACCACCAGTGACATTTAAGACATGTTTCAGGGGCCATGTCCAGCTTCAAGCAGGCTAGATCTTAATTCATTAATGCTAGATGTTAATTTATTAATGCTAGATGCTGTTCTATGGGCATTTATACAGCTGAATGAATTGAGCAGAACCAAAGCAAATGTGTCTCAGTGAAGGACATCAAAGATTAGTCCCATAGGTACATAAACACGTATAGGAGCTCTCCTGCTCTTGGTTATAACAATACAATATGGAAACAACTATAGCCAGAAGTCCATGTTTGTATTTTGAATGCGTGCAATAGGATATACAGAATCCCAGAATCCCAGATGGGCCAGGCTGGAAGGGACCACAGAGGGTCACCTGGTCCCACCTCTCTGCTCAGGCAGGGCCACCCCAGAGCACAGGGCACAGGACTGTGTCCAGATGGCTCTGGAATATCCCCAGGGAGGAGACTCCCTCGCTCTGTGGGCTCTGTTCAGTACTCAGTCACTGCCCAGGGAAGAAGTTCTGCCTCATGTTCAGGTGGAACTTCCTGGGATCAGCTCCTGCCCATTTCTCTGGTGCCACTGCTGGGCCCCCGGAGCAGAGCCTGGGCCCTGCTCGGAGCCCTCCCTGCAGACAGGGACAGACCGGGCTGAGGGCCCCTCTCAGCTGGGGCTCCTCTCGAGGCTGGACAGCCCCAGCTCCCTCAGACTTTCCTTGTAAAAGAAATATTCCAGCCCCTCCATCATCTTTGTAGCCTCCCAGTCCAGGAGCTCCATGTCACACTTAAAGATTTAGGTTGACTTTTGTTTCATCTTCCAGACTTTAGCCTTCTGTTTGTGCTCCCTTGCTCTCTACAGCCAATGGTTGATGTCTGTGGTGCTCATCTTGACTCCAACCTTTGAACCCGAGGATGAATCAATTCCTTTGGCACATTTTCTGGAACAGATGTGATAAGCAATCATTCTCCTCTCTCGGAATACAGCATATTGCCCAAGACCTGTCTACTCTTGACAGGTGACAAGCGATGTCCCTTTTTATTATCTGTCATCTCAGGACATGTCCTTCTTCAAGGTTTCATAAATGAACAAAGAATTTCTGGGGTTAAATTTGCTCTGTCCTGGAACACCAGCTGACTTTTATCTGCTGCAGTTCGTGCTCCAGCTCTCTCTGTGTTGTTTTGCCTTTGTACTCTGTTCTCTCCCCTGCCCACTGAAAGGGAAGAATCAGGTCTCATTATATTCTTTGCTGATTGGGAAGTATCTTTCACTAGCAAAAAGTCAAACTCCGTGTTAGCTAAAGCCCTGAAGGCCAGCAGAGCTATGGAGCCTATTCAAAGAGGATGAATTTAATAGTAATTATAGATGAAAGCTTTGTTATGCTTATGTAACCCATAATAGCACAATTTTCCCATGACTTGCTGCTTACAAGATAGCTGACCTTCTACCAGTTAGCCACTTTCTTACAAATCTGCACAATGTGCTTTTAATTAAAACTTGCCTTTGAAACTAGGTCCAAATGAGTTATCCCTTAAAAACCCCAGTGAAACAGGCCCCATCTCTCTGGTTTTACTCCAACCAAATCCTGCATTTTTTACACCCACCATAAACAACATTTCTCTCAGTGTCATCCTGCTAAAACAAAGCTGCAAGAAAGTCTCACCTGGAATAACATTGACAAGGAAGGGTTCTTGCTCTGCTGAAGTCAGTCAGCAATCATGCCAGGCCCTTCCCCAAAGATGGAGAGAAGGATGGAAACAGGATCATGTTTGCTGGGGTTTTTTACTTTCTGATCCTGCCTCAAAGAATTCTGATTTTTCCCAGGAGATGTGGGCACGAGAGCAGGGCTTTGAGTTTGTTGAGCAAAGAAATAATGATGAAAAAAGAGGCAGTTCCAGAAGAGCATCCCAGCAATGTCTGGGAAGGGTACACTGCACTTTTTTTCAAAAATACTTGGAGCACTAAGTGCTTCCTTAAAAAACAGATGGTGGGACTTGGGCAGCTCCAGGAAAACGAAGAAGCAAAGGATGAGAAATAAATTTGATTGAGAAGGTGCCAGAATGTATTACATTCACAAGCTTCTAGCCAGCTGAGAAGAGAGCCTAGATTAGTTCTATGTTTCATTGTACACGTTTAAAAGTAGTGATGAGAGCAAATCTGCACAGTGCATGTGAGAATCTCCAGTATTTCTCCCAGGTGATCAGTCCCCTGGATCAGTCACCAGGTTTTGTTCCTTGCCATCAGTGAAGCTTCGAGATCACATCACGCAGAACATTTCTGTGCTGCACGCTGAAAGCTGCAGTGACAAATTTCATTTTAACAGAGAAGAAGTTAAAGTTAGGAGAAGCAACACTGTAACAAGCAGCATCTCTGGAAATTTAGGGCAATGAGCTTGAAGGGAAATCCATTTCCTTTTTCAATTCATTTAATTTCAATCCAATTAATTGAATTGGAAAAAAAAGCCATATTTTTATGAATAAAACCCAGTTGCAATATTAGGCTGTAGAATCACTCTGCCTCCCCTCAGAACGAGCAGGAGCTGAACATGAGTGAAATAATACATGGGTGGATCTTTTTCCAGTGGTTAAGAGATCATATACAACCAATACTTTTTTTATGGAAAAGGGTCTGAAATTACAAGATTCTAAAAGTGGAGCAGCACTTTTCAGTTTTAGTGCTGGTCAGTGGTATAAACATTTTAGCTTGAGTTTAGAGAGGGGCTCAAAATCGGAGAGCATTGAGCATGATGAGCCACACAGGAACCCATCAGCATCTCCATCCGTCTCCTGGGCTCAAGAGAGAAGAGTCTTTTCTCATCATGCACTACTGTAAGAGGGTAAAAGAAGGTTTGCAGAGGTGCCGTTATTTTCCATGCTGTCATCTGCCAGAAAAGAAATCAACGTTCATTGCTCTGCAGATTCAGAGATGAGCATTTAGCCAGGAGATCCCAAAACAGAGAATAGTACTTTGCTCAGAAAGACCGTCCTGTGTTCTTGTGAGAGATGGAAACTGAAGTTGAATCCCGCATGGCAGCTGTTACAAAGCCACTTTTATTTCCTTCTCTTCTATTAAATACTGTTCCAAGACTTCACCAGTCTCAAAGTGTGAAATCACAGAATCACAGAATATTCTGAGTTGGAACGGACCCACAGGAATCATCAAGTCCAACTCTTATGAGAATGGCCCATAAATCTTTTTGGTGTCAGCTCAAAGGCACTCATTCACAGTTAAAGTAAGATGCTCTTGTTCTAAATTTGGATTTTTGTCTTCCAGAATTTTTTCTTTCCCTGGAATTTATTCCGCTGGGGTACTGACAGAGGACAATCCCAGCTCTTCTTGACCTTTTACTGGGCATACCAAGGCTGGTTTTCCCTCACTCCATCCCAAGGAGGGCTCTCACTCCCCTAAGACAGTATCTCCTTACACCTCCTCAGGGCTCAGTCTTTGTTGGCCATGAACAAACAGATGTGAACCCTGCATTTCAAATAAGATCTCTTCCATTTCTCATACCAGGCCAATAATTTTCCTTGAGTCTGCTGGAAGCATTTTTTGGCTGTTGTGCTCAGTCTCCTCCCTGCCGGCATCACCCCAGCATTTCCCCGTCACCCCGGTATCAGTTGTGCTGCGCCACTGCTCCTCTTTCTCGCTCATTTCCAATCCTGTGTCCCAGCTCGCAACAGAAATGCCTGTGGTCAGTCTCCAAATATGCAATCTTAATTTTGTTTTTTTCCCTGTTAAATTCCTTTCAGCTTCCTTTTAATTCCAGTCTTCGAGGTCATGGAGCTTTTAGGATATAAAGTCCTGATTTTTCTGTTAATAGAAGATGCCCTCTAGCTTTTCATTGGGAAATTGAATTATAGTGTCATTTTGTGCCAGTTCATAAAAGAAACGGTGACATGAGCTGGGGCCTGAGCCCTGTTTCCTGGGAATCTCTGCCAGTGAGTTCTTTACCTGCTGCCTGATGTCACCTCCCCTTTGCCTGGCGTCCCCTCAACGGAGTTCTGGTTGTGTCCCCGTGGGACTGCAGCAGGTGCTGTGCCCACACTCACAGATTTAAATGTGTAACCCTTTTCATGGGAAATCTTAAATTCTCAGGGAAAAGTATCAAGTTGTTTTGTCATTTTCTACCCACACTTAGAGAAGCCTGCATTTTATCTTCTGCTTCATTTGTTTCTGACTCTTCACACACAGTCCTCCAAAGGCTCCTCAAAAGTTTCACACATTCTAAAAGCCAGTTTTTCTAGTATGCTGAAACTTTCTGTTCAGGGAAAACTCAGCTTCAGATATATCATCAGCCAAAAATTTAGTGAAACTCCTTTCTCGTAGGCCTTTGGGTATTTTTCAGAAGATTGGAATGGAGGTTATTTGAATCTTTATCTTTGTATGAGCTTTTTTGTACTCCTCAGGATGCTAATTTTCTCCTTTTGTCTGGATTTTTCTGTTTTCCAAGCTGACACTAAACACTTTGAACAGGTTAGTCACTTAGCTCATGACATGAAGTGGGCTGGAAAATGACAGTTCTCCACTGATTGTGAGGTACTTAGAGATACAATAAAGAAAAAAAAAAAAAAAGAATTTTAGACATGGAAATTGTTCTGTTCTCTGATGAATCATGGTCTTTTGAAAGAGTTCTGGCTGAAGTGAGTGAGTGTTAGATGGATCTGCAGAATATCTGCTTTTAAATTTGCACCATGCTGCATCTGTAATGATATGTGAAATAACTTCATACTGTTATGGTCCATACAGTAAGTGATTTAATGATACTTCTTTAAAATAACCATGTGGGGTTGTCCAAATTGAGTTTCTAAGTGAAAATAACAAATACATGCTCAGGAAAGTAAAAGAAACTCCATTATTCTTTTTGAATATCTGCCTCATTCCCACAACGTGACAGCACCAACTGTTTTACAAGGTTATCAGCAGATCCCTCTTTTCCATCAGTGTGTGTTTCTAGCAGGAATTAACAGATAAATACCTCATATCCAAGCATATGGCAGGATTCCTGCCCATTCAGGGCCTGTACCCACTGCTGTGGCATCTGCATAGCTGAAATTTGCCATTACAGCTTCCAGGGATTTCTTCTTGCTTTTTCCTTCCTTCTGAGAGGTCCCAGGTCAGTTTGGGAGGCCCTGAGGTCCAGGTACACTGAGGCCTCATTAAGTACTGCAAAGACTAAAGATCAAATACTTTATTTACTACTTGTTTACTCCTGCACCAGAGCTGCACCAAGTGACACAATAACAACAGCAATTTTTACTCAAATATAAAAGCAGATTTCTGCCAAAACTGTTTTCTGGAGCAAAACCTGTTTTTAAGCTGGGAAGGAGGTGAAGGGCTGCCTATAGAAACTTTTGTTATTGTGCTTGCAGGGATGGTTCTCTCCAGTTTTACAGCAGCTTTTACCATCTTTGAAAGCTCAGTCATCACCCATAAGGAGTAAAAAATAACTTCTAATGTCTCTTAGTCCTGCAAGTCTCCTAAAGTGAAGTTAGTTTAGCCCAAGCCTTTTGAAGACATTTAATGTACAAAGAACCAGCTGAGTCTCTCCCTTCCTTATCCAAGGCTGCATCTTTCCTGTGTTTCATTGCTCCAGTGCAGGACAATATGATTTGATGGTAAAATTACTCTGAAAGTTTCCTCAGAACTTTTTGTCCCACATATTTTTTTTTAAAAATTGAAACTTTTTGTTTCAACAGAGTTTGATACATTTGAATTTCCTGTCTAATGTGAGAACTCGGCCAGGGCAGTGATTGTCTCCCAGGGCAGTGATTGTCTCCCTGTGCTGGGCACTGCTGAGGCAACACCTCGAGGGCTGTGTCCAGTTCAGGAGGGACATTGAGAGGCTGGAGCATGTCCAGGGAAGGGAATGGAGATGGGGAAGGGGCTGGAGCACCAGGAGCAGCTGAGGGAGCTGGGAAAGGGGCTCAGCCTGGAGAAAAGGAGGCTCAGGGGGGCCCTTGTGGCTCTGCACAACTCCCTGACAGGGGGGGGCAGCCGGGGGGGGTCGGGCTCTGCTCCCAAGGAACAGGGACAGGAGGAGAGGGAACGGCCTCAAGTTGTGCCAGGGGAGGCTCAGATTGGACATAAGGAGGAATTTCTCCATGGAAAGGGTGGTCAGGCATTGGAAAGGGCTGTCCAGGGAGGTGATGGCATCACCATCCCTGGGGGTGTTCGAGAAACGCCTGAATGTGGCGCTCAGTGCTCTGCTCCAACTGGTGATCAGTCACAGCTTGGACTCAAGGATCTTGGAGGTCTTTTCCAAAATAAATTATTCTGTGTTTCTGTGATTCTGCAACTCTTTCTCCTCTGTCCGCCGCTGAGCATGACTAAGGGACACCCACATGTTTTCCTGGCTCAGCAGTGTGTCCAAATCCCAGGAAGACTCTGAGCACCCGAAAGAGTCGGTGCCTCTGATTGTGATCTCTCAGTGCACACAGATCTTTCTTCTCAGTCACTTCCAAGCAAAAAGCTTCTACATCACATCAAAAATTACCACTTTTGACCCTGCAAGTTCAAAGCTTTCATTTTTCACTATTAAGTTCAGTCCTGGTACTATGAGGATAATTTCAGTTCCCTTCAGTCCAGAGGAGTGAGGTTGAAAAGGGAGAACACTGATCATTACAGCCATAGAGCACTGAGTCGGTTTGAATGAGAACTTTGTCCTGACCACTCTTTCAAATAGTGTGATAAACACTGTAGTTTAGTCAGGGGAGGGTGGTTTTATTTTATTCCTGTCATTCCTTAATTTAAATTTCTGTTTCATTATACTCAGGTGACTTTAAATTCACAGCGACAACAAATTATAAAAGATAAAAAATAAAAGGCTGAAATATATCAAAACCAAATGTGGACAATAATCCTGAAGATGAAATCTCAAAACCTGACAATACAGAGGGTTGGTGTTGAACTGCTTTGCTCTTCCTTTTCATCTTACACAGCAAAGCAAAATTTCTTCATTCTGAAAGAAAAATTAGAAAAGAAAAACGAATAAGAAGACAGTCACATGATTGTCCCTCTGCAGTAAGATAAGACTCATTTAAAGCAGCTCTGAAATTGGAAGTTTTCTTGAAATATGCTGGTGCAAGCATGGACGGAAAAGTTCTGAACTCACTTTAGAAAGGAAAAAAACCCAACCAACCCAGACATGTAAATATTGCATGTATTTTACCATATTTCACCTAAATACATTCAAGCAATGACCTCAATTCATGTGCTGCAAATACAGCTTATAATTCCCTGGCAAGAACTCTCTTTTTGGCAGAAAGTGTTCTCCACATCAGAGTATTCTGGAATGGGCAAATTTTATTAAATAAAGGCATAATCATCAGATCCTTCCTTTTCCTTCCTTCCTTCCTACCTTCCTTCCTTCCTTACTTCCTTCCTTCCTTCCTTCCTTCCTTCCTTCCATCACGATGGGATGCTCAGTGCCAGTGTGCTGGAGGAAATCAACACAGACTAAAATAAAATGTAAGACTGAAAAAGAAAAAGGAAATCCATCCATACTGACAGGCAGAGAGGGAAAATAGGTTTGCAGCTGCATCCAAACATGCAAATAATCTGTCCTGAAGATCGGAAAAAGTAATTGAAGCAGTTTTTTCTGTTTTCTATGCTTCCACATGAAGCAATTTGTCACTTTGCATCAGTAAGGTGGAAGCCCTGAGTGTTGTCTATGCTGAAGGAACAGTGAAGGAACTCACAGCAACCACAAACATATGATAAAATATCAGTCTGCAACCTAGAATAAATCAAAGACAGCCAAAGTAAACAAAAGGAAAAAGTGACAAAGATCTTGGAAGGGCCACTGTGATTATTAAAAAGGAGATAAAAAGTAGAGTTCAGTCCAAGAATGAAAGGATTTAGGTTTAAAAGGATATTTGCTTCCTGAATGCATCTAGAAACAAAATAGAACAAACCAGTGATAAGCTACTCAGAACTCCTGGCCAGACCACGTGTGCAACAAGAGGAGGGGTTAAAAGGTGCATTGGGCTTGCATGGCCAGGCTTTGGTACTGGGGGGACTACAAGGGCGGCTTCTGTGGGAAGGTGCTGGAAGCTTCTCCCATGTCCCTGGAGCCCATTCCAGCCAGATTCAAGACAAGCTTGAGCCCAGCAGTGGTGCCTCTGGGGTAATGTGTGTAAGAAAGGGCAAAAAACTGCACAGCTGCAGTGAGAACGTGAGAGGAACAGCCCTGCAGCCCCCAGGGCAGTGCAGGAGGGGCAGGAGCTGCTCCAGGTGCTGGAGCTGAGGTTCCTCCAGCCCCTGGTGCAGTCCACGGGGAGCAGAGATCCACCTGCAGCATGTGGGAAGCCCGTGCTGGAGCAGGGTCCTGGAGGACCTGTGGATGCATGGAGAGAGGAGCCCACCCTGGAACAGATTTGCTGACAGGATTTGTGACCCCGTGGGAGATCCATGGTGGAGCAGCCTGTTCCTGCAGGATGCACCCAGTGGGAAGGAGCCCACTCTGAAGCAGTTCCTGAAGGTCTGAAACCCATGTGAAGGACCCATGTTGAAGAAGTTCATGAAGAACTGTGGGAGGGACCCCAGGCGGGAGCAGGGGAAGAGTGAGAGGGGTCCTCCCCTGAGGAGGAAAGAGCTGCAGAGACGACGTGCGATGGACTGACTGCAACCCCTGCAGGCTGGGAGAAGGAGGAGAACACAAAATGTCATTTTGCACCTTGAAAAATCACATTATTGGTGACTTTACTGTTGTTTACCCATTGCTATTATTTTGGCTGTCGCTTTGTGGAGATGGTGTCAGTCACTGAGCACGTAAGGATAGATGCCTAAGCAGAATAGTCCTCCAAAAAATGAGATGCAGTTATCTCTAGCATAATCAGAGCTTTTGTGTAAACACTACTCTTCCCTGAAAAAAAAAGAGATTGTTTAAACATCAGCAAAGGCCTATGTAGTGAAGGAAAACATGAAGCTTGTAATTAAATCTGACAGGATGCTAAACTAAAAACTTGCACCGTACACTGTTAAAAAGGAGATGCTTAAATGAACAGTCAGGTGTGGTGAGGAGCTGAGAAGTGATGCAGCAAATGAGGTCTGCAAGGTGGGAGAGAAACTCAGTGCAATTCTCAAGAACAAGGAAAAGACCCGAGGGACTTCCCCCATGTATCCCAGAAGAATCTGGATCAGACAGTGTAGCAGCTCAGATACTCCTCTTCTGCATTGTTGTGGTATTTCAAAAAAGCCATGGAAGCAAAGTAATGAACGTAGTTATGGCCAGTTCTGTGCAAAAGCAGGTCTGGAGCTTACACAACCACCTATCTGCACTGAATTAATTATATTACGAATTAATTACATTATGAATTAATTGTATTGGATCACACGCTATGGGGCTGGAGGATGGGGAAGCCATGAGGCGTCAATTGCTTCCATCCTCACAGTGTCTGTTTCCATCAATATCCCACATTAACACTATTTACCCAATGAAATTTGGGATTCTATTTGCCTTTTTATCTAGGGGAAAAAAAAATCCTGAAGTTCAGCTGTGCTCTCCCAACCTGGAGTTCCAAAATTTCCACCCTTGGGTCTAGAGTTGATCTCCGTTTCCTCTGTGAAGCTCAGCTCCAAGGCAGAAGACAAGGTAACAGCAACTGAAAATGCCATAATGCAGAAATACATTTCACAGTAGTAAAAAGGAATTTATCACAGATAGACTGACGGTGGGAGTCACCCTGTTAATAGCACCTATAAATGCTCCTGTTCCCCGAGTTTCACACATCAGCCAATTACTGTTAGTGTGGTGAACGAAGGGGTCAGAGGAGCTCTGCTGTTTCCATTTCATCCTGGATCTCTGCTCTGGGATTCAGATACCTTTGCACAAATGCTGAAGTGCTAAATATGCATTTTCCTTCTCCCCACTCAAAATTAGTATTAAATACAGTTTAATGTGTCAAGTAACTATGGCATGGCTGAGTGTCACAGCAGATATTCCATGTACTTTCTCCACACTTGCTGCAGACTTGAGTCTTGATGTGTGAGCCATGGATGAGAAAAATCTTCCAGGATCTTGTCAGACTTGAATTCTATGATTAATTGTAGAAATATAATGCTGGAAAGGGAATATTTTGTGGTACTGCCTACCCACAGAGTATTTCTTTACATGAAATACGGCATCAAAATTATAGCACTCTGCAACACTCAGAGTGTTCTTAATGTGAACAATTCTCCGTGAGCTTTGAGGAGTTTAGTACTGATATATGTAAGTCCTTGATGGTGAGTTGAGGTTGGTGAGCCTTGTTGACATGAAAGGCAGAGAGAGGGTTCAATAGAAAATATATCTGTACTCCACATTAATTTTTTTTAAAAAAAGGAAGCATTAAGAAGAGTGTAGTAAAGTTGCTACTATTGGAGTTTCTATAAGTATTAAATACTAATTACATTAGGTCAAATTTAAAGGTAGTGACAGTCTGTGATATGAAGAAAAGTTACTATGTGTCTATTGTAGAGTTCACATTTTCTAGAAAAAGAGCTGTTTTGTGAAAAGCAGTTTCATTAAATTACCAGTTATTTTATGAATTCTTTTTTTAATTCTCCAAAGTTGAGAATATCGCTGTACTTTCTTCTCTACCCTCTCAAAATTCCCCTAGAGTTATCACTTTCTAAGAGTTTAGCTGACTAAATGTTCTAGTGCCTATCCCTTAAATTGGAGGTTAATTGGCCTTTGGAACAGCTCACACCAACAAAAAATATTGCCTGAATTCCATCTTGTTTTTCCACGCTTAATTTCAGGTCCTGGACAGCCTGGAGCACCTTGTGTGGCTCTGTGAGTCACCTGCTCCCCGTGCCGGTGTCTGAGGCGTCCTGCTGCATCCCTAATGGCTCTGCACGGCCGGGTTTGCACAGCAGCTGCTCCTTGGGCGGCTTTGCTGGGGCAAAGCTGCTGGGGGACGCACAGATGAGCTGCTCAGGAGGCAACAGGATGGGCGTCCGTGGAATGTCGGGTGCGTGTCAGCTTTATGCAGACCAGAAAGTTGCCTTTGACCCTCGGTTTATGGGAAGTATCTCCAGATCCTTGACGTTTCAAAGAAGATTTCTAAAGATTAATTGATTTAATTAGACTTATGTCTGTGTTCAGTTGAGGGGAGGCTGTTAAACAACTCCATGAACTCATGCTGATCATTGAATGAATGAATTGTATTGATTAAAACTGGTTCCAAATCTTTGTGACTTCACTTTCACTGGCCTAATGCAACGAAAAATTGATTGAGGCAAAAAGATTCTTCAATAAGATAGAAACAGTAGGTTCTTCACTTGATTCAACTCAAATTTCATGAGCTTTGCTTAAGCAGTCAAGGCAAATTTATTATGTGGAAGGTGAGTAAATAACTGACTTTAGTACTGTAGATGAGAGTTAACTTTTTTCCTCAGCCAAGCCTTGATATTTTCAATCCTTAGGTTCATGCAGGAAGAATTCAAGGAAAAACGAATTCTTAGGAAAAGACTCAAAGACTGGGGATAACACCAGTCAGAATTACTTCTTTTCCCTCCCCCTCTAAGTTTAGCTGTCATGATTTTTAAGACTCTTCTGGGTTTTAAGCCTTGTCCTCCCTCGCTGTGTCCCTGCTCTCCTCACACAGAGAAACCAGCACTTCAACAGCACTTAGCCTTGGCTGCAGGAGAAAGCTTTGAAGTGCTGCAAGATTGGGAACAAAGAATCTGAATTTTCACTGAAGATTATGTGATGGAGAACGATTACGCTATGACTCAACCTACATAGCTCTTATCACATCACAGGAAAGGATTTCATTCAGAAAATTCCCCCATATTCTCTGGGTCTAATGCTAGCACATCTTTTTACAGCGACGAGGATAACGGCCAAGGCAAATAGATGTCTGTTAGCAAAGCACAGGAATGTTCCCTGAACCCTGAGGGTTGCTTTGGCTGGGTAGAGAGTCCATTTTAGCACTTGGACACATCCAGCATGAGGAATGGTGCAAAAACTTCTATGCCACTGTTATGGCAGCCATGCTCACTGGTTATTTTCAAGGGGTGCAGCTCCTGTCCTCCCAAAATCAGCTGTACCCTGTCTCTGCCTTGAAATCCCGTCTCTTGTCTCCATGATCCTTCTATTTCTGCTCAGAGGAGGGTTCACACGGAGTTGTAGTTTCCAGTGTACTCCTGTCTTCTGTGTTACACTCAGAATATTTTTATTGGCTTCTCAAAAGTATTCCAAGGACTGTCACATTACTCCATCCTGTGCACATCTGGGCTTCACTTTCTTCTTCAAAGTCACTAATTCTGGGTTGACAAGGTCAGATATACATGGAATCATAGAATTATGGGGTGGTTTGAGTTGGGGGGCCCTTCAAGATCACTTACCTCCAACTTCCCTGCCTTGGGCAGGGACACATGGCATTGGCCCAGGGTGCTCCAAGCCCCATCCAACCTGGCCTTGAGCATTTCCAGGGACGGGGCAGCCACAGCTTCTCTGGGCACCCTGTGCCAGTGCTTTACCATCCTCAGAGCCAAGAATTTCTTCCTAACATTTAGTCTAAAGAATCTCTCCTCTTTCAGTTTAAAGCCATTCCCCCTTGTCCTGTCCCTCCATCCCTTGTCCCAAGTCCCTCTCCAGCTCTCCTGGAGCCCCTTTAGGCCCTGCAAGGGGTTCTGAGGTCTCCCCAGAGCCTTCTCTTCTCCAGGTAAACACTCCCAGCTCTCCCAGCCTGGCTCAGGAGCAGAGGGGCTCCAGCCCTTGGAGCATCTCCATGGCTTCCTCTGGACTCGGTCCAACAGTTCCATGTCCTCCTTATGCTGGACCCCAGGGCTGGAGGCAGCTCTGCAGGTGGGATCTCACCTGAGTGGGGCAGAGGGGGATGTGGTGGTATTTTTAACTTGGTTGTCATAACCATTGGTCTCTCCTGTCGTTCCCATAAGGCTCCTCAGGTCATTCACTCTGAAGACCTGAGCACCACAAGTTTGCTTTAGTTCTCTGTAGCAAACTCCCTGATGCTGTGCAATGTGCAGCCAGTTTGTCCTCGGGTTACATCTTCCTACTGATTGCTGCCAAAAGTATCTCCTGAAGGTTTGATTCAGACTTTCCTGCTGGTATTTTGTATTTCTTGGAGTTCAGATTCTCTTATCCTCTCTGCTCCTAGACAGGCAATAGTCAGGCACTTGACTAAAGTGAAGTGTAAGGATGTGCTGGCTATGCTGGATGAAGGACACTGTTCCCAGCTAAAGCACCTGAAATGTAAAGGTCTTTTCCTCTAACCCAAGAGCATTCGTTTCCCACCAGATGGTGGATTTTAGGAGGGGTGGTCACTGTTCACAGAACAGCTTGTTTCTCAACTGCAAATTGGAAAAGCATAAAGTCTGAAGGGAAGTGGTAAATCTGGTGTCTTCCCAGATGCTCTTTTTGTATTTTAAACAATTACAGATTAAGCAGAACAAAACATAAACTCTTCTAGATCCAGGGACAAAAATCTTGATTTTTTGGTGCTATCAGATGAGTGACTTCAGCTCAAATCAAGACCTGCCTTGACATCCCCATATATGTGCAAAGGACAGGACAGGACTGACCATCTTTGAGCCCCACTCTTACTGTTTCATAACAAAATTCTGATGTTCCAAATCTTCCAGAGTTCCAGTATGAAAAGAGATCCCCAAAACTTTGTGATTTTACCAGGAAGGAGTTACTGTTCATATGTTAGCATCACTGCCTATGTGGATGACTTCAGAAAGGCTTAAACTTCATTACAGGCAGGGAGGAAAACCTCTTTTCTTTTGCATTTAAACCAGACCTGACTGCCTTGTGCTTGTTCAGAACTCCACTCTGGCTGTGACAGTGGCTTTACTCCCCTGTGATTTACTCTGTCGTGCCTCTGAAATGTGACTTTATGTCTTTAATTGTACCAGAGTTTAGAGCATTTGGGTAATATCCCACAACAGGTATTTTCAACTTTTCAATAGTTCACAACCCTTTTTCCCCACCTTTTCCTAAGGACCAGGAATGTGGGCAGACAGCACCCTCTGCAGTGAACGATGGGGAAATGAGAGTTTGATTTCTGCCAGGGAGTTTTATTTATATTTGCTGTATCAAATCCATCTGCTGGGAGCACTCTTCCATACCCTGCTTTCAGTGGATGAGCAAAATAATGGAGTTTGGAGCTGGTGTGAAAGCTGAGGCAGGCAGTGGCATCTCAGGATACCTCGAAGCATATGTGATGTGTCAGGGAATGGAGATGGTGGATAAATTGATTTCAAACTATCCCAAAATTCATGTCATGTGCTGTTGCAGGTGTTATTGTCTCCTTTCCCCCTAGGCTGTTACCTCTTGTTTACAAGGACAATCGTGTCTTATGCCACAGATAGGAGATTCGGGGGGTTTTTTCTAAGTTGCTGTTTTATGTGAAATTTGTTAAAAGAATCACAGTCAAGGGACACATCTCTCACTGCAGAACTGGAATCTGACCCAGACTCCAGGCAAATCTGTGTTGGCACAGCTGTGGTCACCGCTGTAATTTATTCATATTTCCTACCAACAAGGAGTAGGAAATTCCCACTTTCCTGGAAGTGTTTCAGGACAGGTTGGATGGGGCTTGGAGCAACCAGGTCTAGTGGAAGGTGTCCCCTGCCCATGACAACAAGATGGTCTTTAAGGTCCCTTCCAACCCAAACCATTCTATGATTCTATGTTAGAACATGAGAAAATTTGGAAAATACACAATAAGTGCTATTTTCTGCTCTTTAAAAAAATGTTTTGGCTCCCAAATCTCTTCCATGATTTTTTCAGGCTTTCGAAAATATTCTGATTTTAAAGACATAGAGAGGTCTAATTTCGTTGAGATTAGATCAGTCCTGGTCCTGGTCAAAATTAGATTAATAATGGTTTTATCTGGTGGGTTTTTAAATTGTGGAATGCTAGCATTTCCTCATAATTTAAAGCCTGTTGGAAATGTGGATTATCCCTCTTTGATCTGAAGTCTGGTTGAACTGTAGGAGATTGAAACAAATGTACCTTAATGTCCCTCAC
This sequence comes from Gymnorhina tibicen, assembly GCA_013399875.1. NCBI lineage: Eukaryota > Metazoa > Chordata > Aves > Passeriformes > Artamidae > Gymnorhina > Gymnorhina tibicen. Next base: position 103,903 of record VXAZ01009310.1, read on the forward strand.
CTTATAGGGCCATGTATAAAATTTTATGGTTTAGTGGGTTTGACTCAAGTTGTGACCTGACACAGAGAATAAAATAAAATTATTCACTTTTAGTGTTTCTCCTTACTGTACCCAAAATTATCTAAGTTTCTCCATCCCAGATCAGACCAAAGGAGGACACAGGGCGACATCCCACCTCTGAACGTAGTGTGCGAAGGTAGCTGCAGGAGCAACAGAGCAATTCCTCCTCCAGCCTTCCAAGCTTCTGACAATTTGATATTTAAAGCAATCATTTACCATGCCATGGCCAATAAATCAACTACAGGATTTTTTTTTTTGTCTTAGGTTTGCTTATTTGTAGCTGCTTTTATTTCCTTCCTAGTGTTGGTTGAACAAATTCAGAGTGATTGCTCCACTCATCAAGCAAATTCTTTTAGTCTTTTTCTTGACACAGCCCTTGAAAAGACTGAGGGATGCTGGTGGCCACTTCAAGACCCTCAAGAAACCATTTTTGCAAAGACTGTAAATTCTTCTTCATTACATTGTAAGGTTTTAGTTGACTAAAAATATCCCAATGCTCATAGCTAAAGATGGAGGGAGGTAACTGGATTTCATCATGCTTTCATTTTTTGAATTACAGGCACCATGACTTAGGATGATCACACTCAAACTTATTTCTAGGTAAGATGTGGGTGAAGGCTGTGACAAGGTCAAGGAATGATCCCAATGTAGCTGGAAGCACTTCAGCATGGAGAATGTGGTGCCACTCAATATTACATGGAAGGAAAAATCCTCCAAGGAAAATCTTAAAGCAATCTTGTTTTCTAGCTCTAGCAATGTGTAAAAGCAAAGCTGTTTTCCCTGGCTTTGCTCTGGTGAGTCATTGTAGAGAAAAAAGAAATATCACTCACATATTAAAAGTGAAAAACATCACCTGGTGCAGTTTTGCCAGGCTGCTCAGACTTGCAAATACTGCTGATGGACAAAGGGAGAAACCATCATGAGCAAAATCCAAGAGCAGGCTACAGATGGATTTCTGCTTAAAGTCCTCTGTCAGGTGAATTTTAGAATCTAAAATAATGATAATGGTGCTGACCTCCTTTGTAAAGTTCTTAGTGATTTTTCTGGACAGAAGGAATATACAAGGTAGATTGTTGTTGTTATTATTATTATTATTATAATTATTATAGAATTATTACTCTTATTCCATAGCTATTGAATACATCAAATGGAAACTAAAATCATTATCTCAGCATATGAATTTCTGTATAATATTTATATTTTCTATTTACAAATTAAGGGTTTTTCCTGTTTTACTTCTCTTCTTTGTCACTTTTAGCTCCCTTTTCTTGCTCCTATAAGTATATATTTTATTTTTCTCCAGATTTGGAGTAGCTTTACCACCATCATGTTGTTCTTTGGGTCTTTTCAAGCTCAACAATCTGTGTCTTGTTTGGGGTAAAGCTCTGGGAAAAAACTGAGATGTAAAGCAATGTTTAGGTGAATTTCCATGTGTTGCAGCTGGACATGGAACACCTTCCAGTACGGAGGACTCCATGAGATTAGACTGGAGATGAAACTAAAGTGATTTTCCCCTGAAGTGGATTTCAGTAATTAATACAGCAAAAAAAGTGTCTGAGTTCCCTTAAGGATTTAAATCCTTGGTCTTCTAGGATGCTCTGATTTCTGCCAGCTTCTCCTTTAGTTCTTTCCCTTTTTGTTCAAAAGAGATGGACATTTGTGTACTTTTTCTCCTAGAAAAATTTTACTCCATTGCTAGAATCATCACGTTCCCCTGACCTGCAGCAGCGCCTTCCTACAGGGAACTGGCGGGATGGCTCATTCTGACATCAATGCTGCAGTGTTTGTTCATAATTATTTATATAATTATATGTGTTCTGGAATAGAATTTGCTGTGGAGGACAGAGAGGTACAGCCTCCTATGAGAAATATCAGCTCTCAAAATCTTATCTAAATAACCCAGCAAAGCAAATCTTACTGTCCTAAAATCTTCCTCATAGACTCTTTTTCGATAAAACCCCCCAAAAACTCAAAGTGTAATTGAAGTAAAGCAAGATGACAGAACATGTGTAAGAGTAACACTACCTGTATCCCCCAGACAAAGCTGAGACAGACCCACAACCTAAACCTCTGCTTTAGGCTTGAAGATGGTATTTGCCTCAAATTTTAGACATTACCCATGACACAAGGGACCCAGAAATCTTTTGTCCAGGACTTTATCTCCTTCTTGCAGCCCAAGAAATCAACCCATGACCATATCCAGAATGGACGAGGAAAATGTTACTGAAAGTAAAGGTCATCACCCCGAAGACAAGAAAAGATTCATTCTACCATCTGAGGTCCATTTTTGGGAATTACCTTTTTATCTCATGCTTTTGCATGGGTGAGGTAAATGTTTCCATACCCGGGGCTTTTGAGTACATACAATCCATCACACAGAAATGTGGAACTGAGACTCAAAAATATCTACATTGATATCAAGACTGAGGACTGTGCAGCTGTGCTTGGGCACTGTCTGCCCTTGAAGGTAACATGGAGCTGCACAGCTTAAGCAAAATATTGTGAGTAATACTTCTCTATAAGGCCCTCAAATAGGATAGTTCAAATACGAGGGAATTAGGCTCTAAAATCCTGTATGATTTTAAATTCTCCACTCTGCCCTATCCTAAGTGAAGCAGGCAGGATCACACACTTCATGCATTTTAATAAGAATTTCTAATAGCTGCTTTGAAGTCCTTAAGGGAGCAGAACACCCAATGACCACTTTGGGTGCTGTTGACTCGTTTGCGAGCATTGATGATCTCCGCACTGCTCTTTCATTTACTCTGCCTGTCAATTAGGCTGTTATTGTTCTGGAAGTTACAGTAATTGGCAGGTTGTGCAGACACAGCTGACAGTGACTACACAGAAAGGTGGGGGAGGATGAATACATTTAAATACATCTGCATGGTGAAAATGAGCCCCTAACAACAGCAAATACAGCCAGCCTTAAAATAATTAGGAAAATAGACCACAGTCAAGGAGAATAGCCCAAAGTATTCCACTGATTGCAATCTGGGAGGTTCAGAAGGAGACAAGAGAAGTGTTCAGCAGCCCAGGATGCAGAGAAATCTGGGGGTATTTGGCTTCTTATCTCATCTATCAAACACATTTTGAGTGATTGTGTGCTAGGCAGTGCTGCTGCTATTTTTGAAAGGATATAAGCAAGGTTGAGCACTCAGGTTGATTTTGGCGTCTTAGGTCCTATCTGTGAAGTAGGAGCGTTACTGCAATGCTGATCTCTGCTCTCTGGTGACCAGCAACAGGACCAGAGGGAACGGCTGGAGATTTGTCAGGGAAGGTTTAGGTTGGATATCAGGAAAAAGTTCTTCACACAGAGGGTGGTTGGGCACTGGAAGAGGCTGTCATGGCCCTAAGCCTGACAGAGCTCAAGGAGCCTTGGAAAATGCTCTCAGGAGCATTAAGTTTTGGTGTTCCTACAAGATCTGAGTTGCTCTCCTGGAAAACTCTCCCTGAACTGAATAGAGGAGCCAATAATAATGTTTTATATCTCTCACCAAACTGTAAGAAACAGACAGCAATTAAACTCCAGTACTAGGTGACATTCAGTCCAGAGTTTGGTGGAATTCACATGAAGTTGCTGAGCCCTCGGGTGGGCAGGATGCCCATCACAGCTCTACACATCAGAACTACAGGAGGATAAATAAAAGCTGCTTTACAGAGGCGAAGCAGAGCAGTCCAGTTTTATGTCAAGAAGTAGATGTAGAGGCAATGAAAATGCATAGAACTTGCATCAGCCTAGAGAAAAGATAAAAGATGTTAAAGGATGGGGAAGAATAAAGTAATTGGAAGAGTTGGGCATTGAGAGGGAAGAAAAAAAAAAGAAAACAAAACGAAATATTGGAGGGTAGGGGTTTGATTGCTCTATGTCTTTTAAACTAGGAAATACCTTTTATCTAGATTGAGGATTTATCTTGGACAGATTTGGCCTGTAAAGGACCATGGTCTTGTTTTAACCTTTGCAGGTTTTGTGGTAAGAATTGCGGCAAGGGGTGGGAGGCAGCTTCAAATTTAATTCAGTGGTAGCTCTCCTTCCTGGACTAACACACACTGATCTGGCATAAGAGCCACAAAAGGAACTTAAGAGAATAATTCTGAGAGCAAATTAGTATGAACATTTTGCTGCTTCTTTTGGTACTCCTGCTCTTAGAGACTCCAGGGAGCTGCATCATCTGTTGGGCTGCAGCTGGGCTTCAGAGCCAGGCTTCTGTGAACCAGTTAATATTTATTGTCTTTATAATCACAGTTCTGGGGCTGAGTTATCACTTCATGTCTGCACATTTTGAAAGTTGCATTTGCTCGCCCTGGTTAGAGCTGGAGTTTTGAAAAACAGGACTAGGATCCCAATTGTTCCATCAACAGAAGCCCAGGTCTATGTTCCCCGATTTAATTTAGCTGCTGGAATAAACTGCTGTTTTGTATGCTCACACGTTAAAATTACAAGTTCCTGAAAGTTGTTACAAATAAAAAATAATGACGGTGTTTGGCATTTTCCTGGATCACTTCTTTACATTCTGGCACAGCACAGCAAAGTATAAGAAGATTGCAAACCTGGGCCATCTCTATGTCTTGTTCTCTCTCCTACAAATTGTACCTGTTTCCCAGAAATGATAAATGGAAAATCTTATTTCTCAAAGAATAAAATGAATTTAAATGGAGCTAGCGAGTACGAAGTCTGAAAAAAAAAAATGGACTAAAGTTATGCAAGAGAAAAATAACTGGGTTTGCACACAGAAACAAAATGGCATTTTCTGGAAATCTGGAGAACACTTAGTTTAAACTAAACAGCCCCAACACTGCACTGCACTGTCAGTATTTATTTACTTGAAATCCCCTAGTAATAGCAAAGCTCTCTAGATGGCAATGTCAACATATGTTTCAGAAAACCGTGCAGGTGCCTCTGTCCATCCATCACCTGTCATTTCAGACTAAGGAAACTACCTTTCCTAAATTTTGATTTGTTAAGTTCAGGTGGATCCCACAAATAGAAGGTAAAATAACCACAGAATCACAGAATAGTTGGAGTTGGGAGGAACCTCTGGAGCCCATCTGATCCAACCCCCCTACTATGGCAGGGTCACCTTGAGCAGGTGACACAGGAATGTGTCCAGGTGGGTTTGGAATATCTCCAGAGAGGGAGACTCCACGACTTCCCTGGGGAGCTGTTCCAGTGCTCTGCCATCCTCAATGTGCAGAATTTCTTCCTCATGTTGAGGTAAAACTTCTTGTGTTTTAGTTTTTGGCCATCAGTCTTTGTCCTGTTGCTAATCTCACATCCTTATTCAGCAAAACACATTTGTTTAATCATGTGTTCATCATGGAATCACAGAATGATTTCTGTTGGGAAAGCCCTCCAAGATCACTGAGTCCAACTGTTAACCCAGCACTGCCAAAGCCACCACAAAACAACATCCCCAAGTGACACATTTACATGGTTTTTAAATCCCTCCAGGGATGGGGACTCCAACCCCACCTTGGGCAGTCTGTGCTGGTGCTGGACAACCCTTCCTGTGAAGAAATATTTAATTATATCCAGTCTAAATCCTCCCCACTGGCGCTTCTTTTGCCACATGGGGACAGGTTACTGTTTTGCCTTTAAGATTTCTTCAAATCACGTCCAGCCTTCCCGGACTCCTTTGCCCTTCAGGAACTGCCTCCCAAGGGACTTCACCAACCAGGCTCTTAAGCAGGCCAAAACTCAACCTTTAGGAGCCCAAGCCAGCAGTTTACTGACCCCCCCTCCCTACTTCTTTGAGATGTGATTGCTCTGCCCAAGGCAGCTTCCAACCATCCTATCACTCAGAATTCCTTCTCCGGTGCAAACAGCAGGTCCAGCAGCTGCCTTCCCTAGGGGATTCCCTCACCATCTGTGTTGGTGTGTTATATTCCACTCCAGCAATCTCTAAGACTGTTCCCTCTCCACTGTGTTGTATTTCCAGCAGATGTCTAGGAAACAGAAGTCCCCCATGAGAACAAGGACTAGTGATTGTGGGACTTTTCCCAGCTGCTCACAGAATGTTTCTCCTGCCTCTTCATCCTGGTTTGGTGGTCTAGACCAGGCTCCCACCACAACCTTTGCCTTGTCAGCCTTGCCCCTGATTCTTACCCAGGAACACTCAGCCGTGCCCTCACTATCATTAAGTTCCAGACAATCAAAGCCCTCCCTAGCACACAGGGCTAATGCATGGTTTAATTGAATGGTTTTTTCCACATTGATTAATATTTATGCCATACTGACTCCACTTGCACCCAGACCTTCATTCCAAAGCCAAAACTCCTGCACAAGAACCAAAAAATGTTGGGACAGAGGGAAAGAATGAAGAGCCCATTGGTCAAGGGTGGGGTTTTTTGCTTGCTTCATTTGCTTTTGCAGTCATCAGGAATTTGGTATTAGTCAAGAAACAACATGAAAATTGAATGTGATTTTAGTGAGTGGGAACTCCAAATGTTCTCTTTTGGTTTGAATTGTATTCCTCATAGCTTGACATACTATTTGTATTGTCTTCATCTCCTTGCTCGTATTTTTCTCGACATACCAAAAAGAAGCTTTTCTACCTTACCAATTTAACCCGCAGGATATTCCCTGGGATTACAAATTAATGCCTTGGAGCTTGCCTGGCTTTTCCCTGTTGTAAACCTGCCTTTATTATCCATGCAGCCTGCACTGTATGTGAATCAATGCTCACTATTCAGGAGCCAATTAACCAATCTTTTTGACATGTGGCCTACCTACTTTGATTTTTATTTTAAGTTTTGATTCTGACACTTTGTGGGGGCGGTCTTGATTCCTTTTTCTTCCTTTTTCTCAGTGCAACTTCTGATTTGCTCCCCATGGGGAAATTAGTTTTCTACTCAGTCTTTCATGCAGACAAAGGAAAACTTGGTGATGATCTCAGCATGACTGAAGGGTTTTTGTGAAACCATCTCTTACTGTATCTGGGACTCAGTGGCAGAACCGCAGTCTGATAAGTCAATAAAATGAGAAAAAAAATCACATCAGGGGTGTGGAGTTAGAGGGGATATTAATCAACACGTAATGTCTTCATGTCTGCCTATATTCCCTCTGCAAAGTTAACTTCCCATAAAGACTTCTGGTTCATTCAATGCATCAAACTCCAAATTGGGTATGTTGCATTAATTGAAATCAGTTTAAAATATTACCAGGGACGATATGTTTACTAGAGCTGTCAAGAAAACACATCTGGTTAAAATCCTATTCATGTTTCAAATATTCATCACAAGTTTTGCCTGAACTTTTTTTAATTAAAGTTAAATATTGAAATGGAGGAAATTTATATTGAACCAAATCATTACTTTGCAATTACAAGACTATATGCACACAATTAAATATTTCCTTCATAAAAATTTATGTTGAGTATTTGATGAAGTTTCTTTCTGGTCAAGGAGGAATTTTATTCTCTGAACATTGTTATTACTAAACACAGCCCCAGTGAACACAGTGAGTTATTTCTTTAAAGGAAATTATATTAAAATCTCAATAATGCATAGAGTTTAGTATGAAGTTTTAGTACCTTGTAATAATAAGTTTACAGCCATCTTCAAATTTCTTTTTTTTCTTCCCCAGAGGGAAATCTCCTTAATATTTAAAATCTATATAATTTATATAGTGTATATATATATATATAATATATAATTTATATGATGTAAGGACATGGTAAGACCAGACTTTGGTGGGTTTGCAGTGAAGATGTTACAATGTGAAGATGCTGACCAGTTAGATTCAACGATCAAAAAGAGTTATCAAATTTGTCCAAAGTTCATGGGGTGGTCATTTTGATTTGGACAAGTCCATTAATTTTTTTTAAATCACAGAATTCCCAAAATATGTGTCTAGGTGAAAGCTTTTAAAATATTTCAATGGTTTTACCCACAAATAAAGACTTTTTAATGATTTTTTTAATACTCTTATATTTCCATTATATTTGTATATTTGAACTCCTATCCTTACTGATAATACCTAAAATGTTTTGAGGTCTTCAGCATTGTGAAACTGCTCTCAGCTTGTTTCAGTGTTTGTATTTTTAAGTCCTGTCAGGAACATAAATGACTGGCTGAATGCATCTAAAATCAGAATTTGTGTGCTCTGAATCCATCAGTTCCCACCTACTCATTCTGGATAATCCAGCAATTTGGGTTTTTAGTCAGAGGATGCAACTGTCGAGGGTTATCTCAAAGAGATAGACCTATTCTGTAGCAAATTCCTTCTGTTGTCCCCTTATTTCTGTTGCTGGGGTCATCATCTTAAATAATCACCTGGGAAAATGGAGATAAATGAGAGTGTAAAGTATGTACCAACACACTCTGGGGAAAGAAACTGGGAAAAGGGAAGGAGAAAAGAACCAGGGATGCCTTAAAAATGACCCCAAAGACTTAGAAATCCTAAGCCAAAGTGTGAGCACTTGTAACAGCACACAGCACAGACAAATGTAGTTCTATGTTGTCTGGAAGGCTTCCTTGTCATGCAACCATTTGATAATTAATGTATTCACCTGGTGATTAATGCAATAATTATGTTGTGATATATTATAGGGCTCGTTATGCTTGTCAGGTAACGCAAACAAACATTGAGAAAAGTGTAGGTTAAACTACAGAGGGTTCTGTTTAAATGTAGGGGTCAGGTAACAAATTAACAGACTTATACCAGAAAAAAAATATCCCCTGAATGATGTAGGATTTAAAGCAACTTCCATATCCCGTGTCTAGGAAAAGGCTTTTTAGGAGAGGGTCTTTTCTACATTTCCTCATGCAAAGGTCTGTGCTGAAGTTCTCTCATGCAGTTTTGTGTGAAACAGAGGGATTGACTGTTCCCAAAGCTACCAGACAAAGTGAGTGAGTGTCCTGGTCCAGCTCACAACCCAGTTTGCAACGTTTCCCCAAGGCTTCAGGGTGGGAATATCCCCAAGGAAGTCACTAACCCTGAGCTGGAGGGCTTGGCCCAGCCGTGTCACTCATGAGCCTGAAGGATCTTTGGTGCCAAGTGGTGATTAGATCCTTTTCTGAGCAACTAATTATCAGATTCTCATAATAATCTGCCAGTGCATGTCAGTGTGTATCCTCCAAAAGCTTTGCATTTTTACGTCCCAGTGAGCTGGTGAGGAATGAGAAACCTCTCTTCTCTCATCATCATTTGTCTCTTTTGGGACACGGCAGATGCATTTTGCAGTCGCTTGAGGTTACAAATCTTATTCAGAGCCTGTTACAAGCAACAACCCTCTTCCCACAGATTTGAGTGAACATTAGGTCAAATATTTAGGTGTGCAAAATAGGCAGAGGGATGAATCCATCAGTCCTGTTGAGGGCATTTTGGACCTGGAGCATTGCCTACATCTGCTTTGAGCTTACCAGGATTTACAGAGGAGTGCTTGTTAATTGGCTTTTTTTTATGTGTTTCACACCATTTGGTTTCATTTAGCCAGCAAGAGATTCAAAAATAAATTAATATGTAAGTAAATGAAAGCAATTCTGATAATCCATTCAGCAGCAGTAGGAATATACTTAATTTCAGGTTCTTACTCATGATACTTTCATGGTCTTGGAACTTGGATTTACATCCTTTATTTCCATACAGACAGTAGAGGTGTTGTGTACCATGCTGCCACACCAAGGGAAAAAAAAGAGGAAAAAAGAATCAAGGAACTCTCTAACTCTTTTAAAAGAATGAACTGAAAAGGCTTCCTTGGTGAAACCCAGACTTCAAAAATGATTATGAGAAGCTGGGAGGGGAATAATAGAATGTTTTTTCCTTTCTTCTTAAGATTGATTTTTTTTTCAAAGGCGACAGATCAATTTGGTCTATTTTTAAAAGCATTTTTTCCAGCTGGTTTTAAAGCCATTGTTCTTGAGGAAAGTTCTGTCAAATCTCATTCATTCAGAATGCTTTTTGTTTGGGTTTTTTTCCCCCTTCTGGATGTTAATGAGTAAGGCTAAAAGGCACACATGATATTAAGGACTTGTGACAAATGGCATTAATGGGAAGCTTTTCCTTTTGTTTCTCTGGGAACTGACTCCATTTGGATTGCACCTGATGCTGGAGGAAGAGCAGATTAGCCAGGATACACCAGGATACTCTCCCACTGCCACTAGACTCCACCATGTGCCACTGGGGGACTGAGTGGGACTAGAGAAAGAAACTTCCAAATTCTCCAGCTGGCGGAAATAGCAGCAGGCAAAGCAAAGACTCACGGGAAAAATAAAGTTGTAAAAGTGTTTGGTTTAGGTCAACCCCCTTCCCAATAACTCAGTGGGTGTGGGATGATGCTGGGGAGATCTCCAGCCAAATCACACAGCCTTTGGAAACATCAAGACCTGGATTGATCGCATCTGACTTTAGATATCCATCTGAAGCACCTGTATCTGGCTCTCTCCAGAACTGGTCCATCATCACTGAAGGCAGAGAAGCAATTCTAAAGATTGATACCTTTGGACTCCGTCTCCATCTATGAACTACTGAAAATATAAGGCAACAGGATCCCTAAATAAGGTGCCTTGGTGAAATCAATAATTAGTTGGAATCCACCAGAGTTGAGACTTCTGGATCCAGGGAGATGTCTGTAGCGTGCAATTGAATTTTTCTGCTTTTTCCCCATTTCTTCCCTTCATTCCACAATCCTCCCTTCTCCCTGTACTGCCCTCCTTCCCTTTTAGTCTACCTGATCCTTTAGCCTCCTGTTGTTTCTCACTTTCTGCTTGTCCAAACAGTCAAAAACACCCTCTCTAAAAAATGTCAGGCAGGAATGAGAGCAAATCATCTGCCATGGCACTCCGTGGGTTATAACTCTCCTTCCACGCTGGCTGAAACATTTCTACTTAAATTACAAGCCCTGTGTGCTCCTCTCAGTGCAATGCCAAGCACAACAGGGACCTCTGAGCCCTTAAGTACAAACGTAATAAAAGCAGTAACAGCAGCAGAGGCGTGGGTGGGTGAGCCAGCTTCCCTTTCCCTTTCATCCTTGCGAGCCGCAAGGTTCACGCCAGCACTGCTGGGAACAGGGATGAATGAGAGCTCCACTTCCACGTGGCAAAATGCCTGCAAATAAACTGCAGAGCAGGTGCTCGGAGAAATTAAATGATTCCGAGTAATTTACCGTGGCAGGAGCATCAATTTGAGAATTGCTAAACTGCGAGTTACTGAAACACAGTATTTTATTACATTTTCAACCAGTAAATGTCAGCTACTTTATTGGTTTTAACATCCTATCAGGTGCACCGATAAATTTAGCAAACACACCAGTTGGGTATCTAATAAGCATGGACTCCTCACCTCAGATACCATTAATTCTTCTTCATTTCTGAGTGCCATGAAGCTGGAGGAGTATTGTAGGTGTAATTTGCTCCCATCCTAATCAGTTCCACAGCAATTTATTACACAATTTCTCTGTGTCTTGAGCAAAGTGTTATTGGTTTATAGAGCGTGGAGCTTGTTTTATTTCAGGTTTAGTTCTATTAACCAAGTTCTCTTCACTCAAATCTGGAGGAATATTAAAGCTGATTTGCAAGCTAACAACTTGCTTTTCAAAGTTAGAAAATAGAAGGGACACCCCCTAAACCCCCTTCAATTTGGAATTAAAAATCATGACCTGGTAAGCAGTCGATTCAATGCATGATGAATGCCAAAATCAATTAAAAGAACTTCCTGTACAGCTTAAATCTTCTGCTGACGAAAGGGATTTTTTCTTATTGTTAAAAAAGAATGAGAAAAGAATCCATCAGCACGGGCATCCTAAAGGCATTTTTTGAGTGTAAAGTTGAGAAAATCCCCATTATCTGAAAACATGAGTTTGATGAGGAATGAAAAGACATCAAGCCAAGGTCACTAAGATGATTTTTATGCTCCATGAATATGGCACTGGATGTTGCACACTCTCCCATTCCCGAGTCCTTTGTCAGTCCTGCCACGTTATCCTGCCACACCACATGAAATCGCTGTGCACTGTTTGGGCCTCTCCGTGCAGGAATCCCTCCAGCCCAGGCCGATGCGGAGGTGTCTGCAGAGGGAGGAATGAGCTCACCTTCCACCGCAGAGCATCTCAGTGAGTCAGGCATGAGCTGGAAGTGGGAAAGGGTTTGGATTGCTCTGGCAGGGAGGGCTTGGGTGGGTGAGGTGAATTCAGTGTGGGTGGTGGGTCGACTTAGCAACTAATATGAAAATTTGCCAGCGACAACAGGTGGGAAGAGTCTATTTTTACTTTTTTTATGCTTGTCGGAGGAGCTGTAGTGAATTCAAAACCTTGCCTCCCTAACCTAAAGGAAGGCTGCCATCTAATGATCACCAGCAGCAATTCCTGCCATACCACCAGCTTTTCCTGCCTTAGAGGAACAAACCTTATTCCCAGCATTAACAGCTTGTTTCAGTCTGTAGGTTCAGCAGCTCAGCTGACCTTGACCTCAAAGTAGTTACTGATGTTGGGACCTGGCTCCTGACAGGGCACATGAGGATAAAGGTGCTGTCTATGAGCTGTTAAACATCATCTCTGCCTATTATTTTTCATTCTTGCACCTCAGTGGGTATTGGGAGAGCTGCCTCATTACGTCACGTTTATCCAGCTTCACATTCAAACAAACTCATAAACATCTCACTGCAATAAAAAAAAACATTGTAACCACTCTAGGGAACTGATTCCTTGCAGTTTCCACCTGGTGCTGCACAACAAAATTATTCTTTTATGACTCCTGGGTCATCAAGAGCTCTCTGCAATTTGTCACAGGAGAGAGATCCACAGCTGACATCTCTGTTTCACTCACCACCCAGCATGCTGGGTATATATTCCATACATTTTCATATATGGAAACTGTTCCAGCAAAAACAAGGAAAAAATCTGGTTCCATATGCGGTATGGAGAAAAAGAAGTGAGATGCATAAACTGCAACAACAACAACAAAAATTTTAAAAAATTAGAAGTTTCTAAAAGCAGGGATAGTCAAGTGTTGACATTAGTTGTCTGAGACATGGCTAAAACTCTCTTAATGGAGTGCTTTGGAAACAGGTTGGACAAAATGCCTGGTAAGGTCAAAATTATACCTGATCCTCCCTTGGGACAGAAAGATGGACTCACTCCTCTCTGGAGGCCACACACAAGGATTCTAGCTTTAAGGGTATCAAAGATGAAAAAGCAGCAGGTTCTAGAGACTTTATAAATAACTTTCAGATTCTTTATAAAGAACAAAAATTCTTTTCAAAATTAGTCTAATTTATCCCATGCACTTGTGAAAATATGACTGCTTTATTGCCAGGACTAACACTCCCTTTTTATCTGATAGAGTAAACACTGCTGACCTCTGGAATATTTCCCACCTCCTGGCCCAGTTCTGGAGCATCCTGACTCTCCCATCAAAGGCACACAGCTGTACAAACTGTCCAGCACGGGTTCTTCAGTTCCAAGCTGCCACATTTCACCAGTGGTTTGCAGTTATAAGTAAGGTCGTTCCATCTCCTCTCGCTTAAATCTACCTAAATTACATCCTCTGCAAAGTCAAAAGTTAATTTAGGCAGTTATTTTAATTTCAGGAGTGCTGTGATGAAGTGACCTCTGAAGGTACCAGTTAATATTCTCAGGTGCTTCTGCTGTCACCTTTGCTTTATTTTCTTTATTTCTAAAAATAAACCTGAAATTACTGTAATTCTTCTGCCTCTCTGGGGACCAGGGGATTCATTCCAGGGGATGTGACTGGTTTCAGCTCACATAGAGGGATCCCTCTGGAAAAAGAAGCAGTTTTTCCTCCAGCACATACCACAGGCAGACCCTTGTGTTTTGTTTTAAAGGAGAGATTCTTCTGCCTCCTTGGCCAGCAGGGACCAGGGCAGTCCCCAGGCTGCGAGATTTGTTTTTCTTCCTGCGTGGAGTCCTCAGACAGAGGTCCCAGGCCCTTTCTAATAGCCCTTGCTGTCCACAGGTGCCTGCCTCAGGCAGTGAGCTTTAAATAGCCCCCTAATCTTCACCAGCCCATTCCAACACACATTTTTTCCCAAGCTGGAGTTTTGCTGCAGTTAAGGGTGGTCAAACTCATCCTGCTCCAGCTGAAATGCCTGTCTGGAAGAACATCATGGGGAGGAAGCAGCTGTCTGCAGTGAGCACAAGAATGATAAAACTGGCAAACTCCTAAAATTTTGGATGTTTAAAGTGCAAAGCTTAAGGATCAGCAACAGCAAAACTGGTCCTGCCACCACTGAGGGAAGGCTGGTAACTGGTGTCACTTCGTGTAAAACCGCGATTCTGTCACTCATTTTTCCTTTGTTTTCGTCTTACAGCCAGGCATCTTCACTCTGAACATTTCAGCAATGATCTGATCAGACTGACTGGTTGAGAAGTCAGTGTAATCCACAAGAAGCCTGAAAAGCTCATGTTGGGAATCCCAGTGTTATTTACAGCACAGCTGATGCTCAACTAGTGAGTGCTGGTGCTGCCAGGTGCAAAATTGTGCCTGGCTCTTTCTTCCCGCTGCTGCACTGTGAAACACCTGGATTTCAGCCTGTGAAGATTGAATCTCCACAATTTTCAGCCTGGCCCAAGAGATGCAGGCCCAAGGATGTGCGTGGCACACCAGCCAGCACTGACTCTGTGGCTGAGACAACGCCGAGGATCAACATTTCTGAGATCACAGAATCATTAAGGCTGGAAAAGACCTCCAAGATCATCAAGCTGAGTCCACCTAATTAGTTGAGCCAAAGAGTTCCCATGTAAGCCCAGATCTGGTGGCAAGCATTCTACATGGCGTGGCTACGGCACCTGGGGCAACCCCCAGGATCAGTACGGGCTGGGGATGAGCAGAGGTTTGCAGTACAAGTTTACAGTATTTGACCTCACAGAATTCACAGTTATTCACAATTATAAAGCAACAAAGCACCTGTGGAGCTATGTAAGGATTTTATCTGTGTTTGACCAGATCTTAGAACTTTTTATTCACTCACTTAGTGTTTTTTACAAGTCAGTGCTCCCCATCTTTGGGCTGTGATATTAAATCCTCAGAACACGACCATGTGATTTGCCAAGCAAATGAGCACTACATGCAAATAGAGTTTGTTCCTCTCCACTGTTTGTGTTTCTGTCGTATTTTCTGTTGCACTGTTACATCTTCAACAGCCAAAAAAACCCCCAGAAAACTGGTCAGGTTGTCCCATCTACTCCTGTCTGTATTTCATATTTTTTAACCTCATGTCTCCAAAGTAACAGAGAAGCAGATGCTCTCATTTCATTAAAATACTCTTTTCCCTTAAAATATTAATTCTTACCAAACCAGCCTTACATCATATTAATTCTACAGGCCAGGTAGCAGTGACTGAGCTGTTACTTCTTTTCACTTTAATTTTTATTCCACCTTTCTGCCTGTGACAGTCAAAGCAATTTATTGAAGAAAACCAGGCCTTGGGGACACATCAAAGGTGGGAGGGCTTGAGTATTGTCTGTGTGAAGACTCCTACAGTTCTGATACCCCTGTGAGGTACCATCACTACACAGATTGGCTGCATTGATCTGACGAGCTCTGCAGCCATGGAAAGCTCCACCTATTTCAGGGTAAAGGGATTTTCTGGTGCTGCTTGGGCAGAAGGAATGGTCTTCCACCCACCAGGGAGGGTTTCTCTCCTCAAGTCAGCCTTTGAATTCCCTGGGAGGATATCCTTGAGCTCCACGAGACCCGTATTGCCTTGATGGGCAGAAAGAGTGAGAGATGTGTCTGGCAATATCGTCTTCTCCAGATCCGCTGACGCTTCTGCAAAAGCCACATGCTCGCAGTCTGTCACTTTGGAATGCTGTACATGCGGCCTACAGGAGAGATGGGATTTGATTCCAGCACCACAAAGGCTCCAGATTTTTCTTTTACCCCCCCAAAATGGTTCCTGAGTGTGTTGTGAAGCACCTCAGAGACCTGAGCATCACAATAATTCTTCTGTTCAGTGTCTTTCAGAGCAGGTTCCTACTAAAGCCTCTTTTCCTCTTTCCCTAGTGCTATTGATAGTTAATGACATTTCAAAGGATCCATTAAAAACATTTTTATTAATATACCTTTATTAATTTAGAAGGGCTCTTTGCACACTACCCTTGTTTGCAGCTACTTGGCATGAAATGAAATGTTCTTCAGTGAGTTTGATAATGATTCACTTTCTGAGATCAGGTCAGCTGTGGAACACTCCTCGTTTTCTTCCCAATACCATTCCGTTTGCCTTCTTTCAGGAAATCTACTCCATTTGGTAAAAACTCCACGTTTTAATGTTTGAAAAATAATTATTGTAACTGTTTAATGACCTAATGTGGGTAATTTGCATTGCACAAAGACCAGATGGAACAGCTCAGCCCAAATGTACAGCAGGACAATGACACTGGAATGAAGTCCTCTGATAGCAACCAGGGGAATATCTACTTGAATTAAACAGTACCAATCCACAGCATCATCAATAATTCCTGTTTTTAAATGGTCCCAAAATGAAGGTAATGTTCTGTGGTGTGTCTATGATCAGGAAAATTATAGAGTAGGAAGACCTTTGAATTGTGGCAGGGTTGGATGAAAAATAGAATTAAAAGAATTGCCATCATTACCCTCTGATTGAACTCGTGAAAGAATGATCAGCAAAGGTGAGCCGAGGTTTATAGGGCCACAAACCTTCACATCAGGGATGACTGGTGACAGAGGAAGTTAATGAATGACAGTAGAAATTAATTAGTGCTCATGTTTTCAGGAGCTGCTGGGTCACAGGTATTTACAGTGGCTCGAGACAGTTCTGTCTTTGCAAACTGCTCTGCTATTTCAGAACCAAGTGGGAGAAGTTTCAGCAACCTCAGGATCACTTGGGGTTTTTGGTGGGATTTTTTATGGTATTAGATGAGATAAAGAGCAGTTCCCGTTAACTTTTAACAGATTTCTGACACAGTGAGTAATTAGGGGTTTGTGGAATAGCACACACATTAAAGACACGGAGATATGTGCTCATTTTCATGCTCTCTGCTGCCCTGGATATACGTTTAACACAGGCTGGGGTTTGTTTTGCTCTCGGACTGAAGAGGATTGCGATCTGTCATCTTGGCAAGTTTTCAGTATTGATTTATTAGATCGACTAATTCAATTATATTTTAACTTTTTGCTGGCGTGTTTCTCAGAATATAAAATCCAATTATCCCATCTGTTACTTAAATAACACAAACTATAGTCCTTTATTCTGTCTCCCTTCAACAAGCCCACAGCATGTGATTTACTTGGAGCCACAAGACTCAATTAAAGACTTCAAGTGACAGCAAATTTCACACAGTCCTTACTAAGATGTTCCCATGGTTAATTGAAACAACTGTAAGAAATATTCAGACTTAATTAAAGGCCTGGATTTTCCTAGGTTCAGTTTCCAGCCATGAAATCTTAATATGTCTTTGCTAGATAGAAAGCTCTGTCTGCGTGACCAACTTGCCGGCTTTTATGTTGATTTTGAACTGGGTTTGCTGCTGTTAATTGGTGTTAATTGCCAGATTGGTGGCAGCACGTCCAGTGCACTAAATGCAGCATCCAAAATCAGTGGATGTTATTTGATGGAAAAGCTGTGAGCTCTTTAGGTAGACTGCGCTGTAGAAATGCAAAGCTTTTCTTGGCTTATGTTTTTTAATTGCATGATTTTATCGATGCAAATAAAATTCCTTTTTGAAGCACTGCAGGATCTGTCACCCTGGGTTGTACAAACCTGTTTGGGGAAGAATTCTATGGTTCTATGAGGGTTGAAGAGTCCAGATAAAAAGCATACTTTGGTCTTACCTACAAATCAAACACTTTTAGCATTGGCCCTTGCAGGTGGCTTGGGGACAGCCAAGTGTCCAATTCCATCAGCTGCAAACCCCAAATACCTGAAAGCACAGAAACACTTAACACTTCAACTGTTTAAAATTTTAACTAATTTTGCATCTCTTGTAACATCAGCAAAGCTCAAAAATGCATGTTTCATTAGATAACACAGCAATTTTTCGTATCTTTGGAAGGTGCAGGAATAACACGTCTTGATTTGAATAAGTAATGACCATAATTTCAGCAACACTTTTCTGCAGACATGAAATTTAAATACGAAGCATGAAGCTATTTGCCTTATGACTCAACATTTCTTATTACTGTTTATTTTAAAACATTCTTATTTATTACCAAAAAAAAATTTACTTTCTACATTTTAAGATGCTTTTTCTCATAAACTTGGCTCCCAAATTGGTAGAATCTACAATTACAGAAGCTGCAATTACCTGAATAGATGGAAAGCAAAGACTTTTTCAAGGTATTTCCCAGAGCACCTGAACCCCAAATTGCCTGGATTTTGCTGCATAATTAGATATATTTGCCTAAAATTGAGATTAATCTGTGCCATGATGTCCAACAAGTTATTGATATGTAATATAGGATGAGGAGGACAATCCAGCTCTCAAATGCGCATCATGGTTGAGGGTAAAATGTCTTTTCTTCACGATAAATATATTGGATATAGAAATACATATTTTAAAAGTGGATTTTTTTCTAAATTCATCTATGTTAAGGTGTTATTCAGACCATCAATATTTAATACTCCATGGGTGCCACTTAATCACATGCTCATGGCACCTTCAGCAGCTCTGCTTCCTCAGGCTCTATCACTTCAATAAAACCAAATAAATTTGAAGTCCAGGAGAGAAAGAGAGACCCTGGGAGATAAACCAGTGCATTTCCTGTGATTACAAAAACTAAAGCAGGTAGTTCTGGGGAAACAATTTCTGAATTCAAGAGAAGAAATGCCTTCTTTCTGCTTGTTTTCTGCACTCTTGGTAAGCCTTTCAGTTTTGCTTGAATATCTCCCAGGCAAGTGTCAATTTTAGTAGATGATCAGGTCTCATATGACTTACAGGAAAAAATACATTTAATATCCCCATGTTTATTTTTGGTGAGCAGATGCCTTCTGAAGAAAAGCAGTCACATGGGGGAAAGGGAATTGTTATTGGGAAATAACTGTGAAATTTATCTCTTTTTCCATCTGTAAAGAGCTTTCTTTGGTGTACAAGCATGAAAGAGTGGGGATAAAGCAGCACATGGAAACAACCCACTACTTAATTCAGCTGGTGTGGAAGTTTAATTTAATAAAAAGAAAAAGTAGGATTTTTTTTTTCCCTCACAAATCATAAAGAAGCTGATTTTATCCTTCATTTCAGATGTGAAAACCAATGAACTGAACACCCAAACCAAATTTCCTTTAGCTTAATTAATTGTACCAGCCCCCAGACAAGAACACTCCACTTCTATGCACAGGGAATAAAATGCTGGATCTTTTTGGATGCAGCTCTCTGGGGACACTTTGCAGCGCTGCCAAAAGGAAAGGTCACACAGTGCCCTCGCTGAAGCACAGCACTGGTGCAATAAAAGTGAAAGTCTGGCCTGTTTTCTTTCCTGCCACCCCTGGAAATTTCAGATAAGTTCTCAGCAAGTCCGCCCAGTAGTTTGGGATAACTCTGCTCCCACCCCAACGCCTGATTTCAGCATAGCTTAGGAGCCATCAGGCAAACAATCCCACAGCTTTCCACAGGATTCTACAAATATATAACAAACTGGTTATTTCTGTGATTCCAGTGACCTCACATGCCACAGACAACACAAGAAGTGACACATTTATATGTGAATTCTGCAAAAGAGCAGTGAAACAAAGCTCGGCTGCTGCTGCAAATATTTTCAGAGCTGTGAACATATGATAAAGATTATGTAGATTGTAATTCCTGCCACTGGGATTCACAGGTGCCAGTCAGAGGGGAAGGAGAAGGGAGCAAATTTACCTTCCTGCTTGATCTCTGGTACAGGATTTCCCATTTTTTCCTGCATTGCTTTTGGCTGAAATTCACCTTCCATGAAAGCATCCACTTTTCATATGGAGAGTTCACCACTCTTCTCAGTTGTCATCCTTAAAGCTAAACATGTGCCATTTCTCATCTGCATTTATCTTTTCTTACCTTCCAAGTGGTCAAAAATCACAGAAAACATGGTTGTATCCCAACAAGGTTGTGCTGTTCTGCGAGGGAGAGGGATCTTATTGAAAATGATAAGGCAAGAATGAGATTTCGTACTTAAAAGAAGAATGAGAGCAGAGTATACAGCAGGTAGGTGTAGAGAGAAAGGGCATGAGTTAAAATAATCCTATTTCATAATCATTTAGTCCAAAATTCTTTTTTTTTTTTTCCTCTTCTGGACTCTAAGGTTCCTCTTCTGGACTTGGCTGCAACCAAGGACATCTGCCCTTAAGGGAAATTACAGATGTAGATTGGTTAAAACACTCATTGTAATTGAACAAGGCTGAAGTTCTTTAAAGAAAAGCTTTTTTTATGTATACACCATGAAAACTAAAACTAAACCACTCAACCGTATAAGAATTCAGGACAAAGCACGCAGGATTCTAGATTTTGAAGCGGAAAGGGTGGAATCAATGAAAAATGAGTCACACGTAGAGGAGGGGCAGCCCATTTCTGAAATAAATATTGTTTGACATGAGGAAATGACCTGACAACTGGAGCTGAACTAACATTAACATATTAATTGGAAAAGTCTCCCTGCAGAAAATATTAGATTCTACACATTCTGCTTGGACTTTAGTTACATTTTCAGAAAACTGCATTATTCTTAAAGAATTTCTTGTTCTTATCAGGATGTGAGTCCTTGAAGATCCTTTTCAACCTTTAGGAAGCAGTGGGATTTTCAGCCAGCACTCAAGCTCTGAGCTAGAAAATTTTCCATTCTTTTTCTTTCCCTTCCCCCCCCAGAATCTCATTTGATAAATAACCAGAAGTTGCTCAAGTTCTAAAATGGAACATCAAACATTTCTGCAAGAGCTGGCAAAGCTGCTAAAGGCACAATAATTGTAATGAACAGGCACTGCCTGCTTTGACTCACATCCTGTTTCACTCATGCAGGGTATTAAGTTTATACAACGGATTAGTTGATGACAAACTTGCTCCTCTACGGATTACAAATGAGAAAGTTGTAAAAATATCAACATACAAACAGCGTTACCAGGTATTACAACTGATTTGCACCACAGAGCACAGGATTTCGGGTGTTCTTTCAAATTGCACCCAGCTCAAACCAAATCTTAAGGAAAATGTGAAATTCTGACTACTTCTAATGGAGAAATATCTATGTTCTGTAGCAGTTTTTCCTTTCTATTTGAGGTGTTGGACTGGTATGGAGCCCATCACTGGTGACCATCTGATCATGGCATGGAAAGAGATTTGTCTAAAACTCTCTGTAAATGAAACTATATGGCCCTAATTCATATACATGTGACCCCAGAGCCATAAAGAGTGCACCAGCTGTGACTCATTCACCAATCTCTCATGAATTGAAGCCCAGAATAATAAAGAACTGAAATACAGGGAGAGGGAGCAAAATATGGGATACAGCTTCTGCACTACCTGGAAGGAGAATAATTGTTTTCAGGTGTGTAACTATTCTATTTTCTTCGGCAGCCTGTCACTGTGGGACATCGGAGTGACAGGGCAGAAAGAGTTCCATCCTTGCAAACATTTTCAAGAAACTGCATGTATTTACACTGAATTTTAAATTATGAGCAGATTAAACTGCCTAAACACCAAGGTACTGTAATACTGGATTTAAAAAATTAAAAAAAATAAATTAAAAGTCCCAAACAAACAAAACAAACTGAAGCAATTTTTACCTGAGATTGCAATTCTTGCCCTTCTAATCTGCTCTGGCTTTGTGCAGAACAGTGTTTAGTAAGTGTTAGGGTGTCATTGAGATGGCCAAGCTCCAAACTGGCTGGTTCTTGAGACAGGCCAGTGCTGTTATCTGCACTTGGCGAAGGACAGATTGCCATCAAGTGAGAGTGAGAGGTGGGGGCAAACTGGGAAATCAACTTGTAAAAATCTTGGAATGATATTCACAAACATATGGGTGGGTGGAATAGAAAAAGCCCATTTGTTTCTTGGAAACAATGCAGGAAACTGGAAATATCCATTATATAGTTGTTGAGGAAAAAAATGGGGAAAAAAAGAGTGAAGTTTCATGCTGAATACTGAAAGAGCATCAACAAGTTTGGCAAAAACTCCTCAAGCACTTTGGAGGTGGAGCTGGGATAGGCTGGTTTGGATGTCACTGTCTTTCTGAGCTGTTACCATGGGAGCTGTGATAACTATGGTAAAAGAATCAAGCTGTTGTTTTCAGAGAGGTTTGAAAGGAAATTGAGCTAAAAACAAAGAGATTTTCAGCTTGGAATGAGAATCTTTTGTCCTTGCTAGAAACCTCAATCAGTGCTATTCATGCAAGAGCTCCCCTGATGTGCAGGCTGGCTGTGGGATGTCCTGTTCAGTTTCCAGGAACTCTGCTCAGGTAACAGGAGAACACAGGACTGACTGGTTGGATGTTTGTGATCCACCTGGCAGCACAAATTATATGAAGCAATTAGTGTAACAAACAGGCTTATTCTTGTGAACAATGAGGAGGAACATCTTCTGCTTGGCAGACTTGTGATTTCTAGAATCATGGAATGGTTTGGGTTGGAAGGGACATCAAAGATCACCCAGTTCCAACCCTGACATGGACAGAGACACCTTCCACTATCTCAGGTTGCTCCAAACCCAGTCTAACCTGGCCTTGGATATTTTCAGGGATAGGGCAGCCACAGCTTCTCTGGGCACCCTGTGCCAGGGCCTCCCCACCCTCACAGGGAACAATTTCTTCCCAATATCCCATCTCTCCCTGCCCTCTGGCAGTGGGAAGCCATTCCCTGTGTCCTGTCCCTCCATCCCTTGTCCCAAGTCCCTCTCCAGCTCTCCTGGAGCCCCTTTAGGCCCTGGAAGGGGCTCTGAGCTCTCCCTGGTGCCTTCACTTCTCCAGGTGAACACCCCCAGCTCTCCCAGCCTGGCTCCAGAGCAGAGGTACTCCAGACCTCTCCCTCTATCCTGGCTCCTTAGAACAATTAAATCCAAGCCAATTCTTCAATCTCTACCCAACCCACAGCTACCTCTGAATTTTTTGGAAGAGCGAGTGTGTGTTTGTGTACCACATGTACCTATATGTACCTGCACACACACAGGTAGATAAGTTTTGGCAAATTAATTGTTCAGGCGAATGTTTCAGGCCAGAGGTCACAAAGCAGGAAAATGTCCAGGCTGTCCAGTTCTCAGAATATCACAGAATTTCTCCAAAATTTTTAAAAAGGCACATGGCCAAAAGAAAAGAGGTTGTTACACCTCATCGCTCTGGCTGATGGTGACTACTTTTGACTGCAGCCATATCCTAACAACAACAACAACAACAACAACAACAACAAAGGCCACTTTAAAAAGTTAGATTGATGATATTAATTTGAATTAAAAAGATTGCAATTATTCATTCTTTGGAGGAAAGAAAATGTTTGCCTTGAGGTGCAGCAATTTGGTATCTGTGAGCATTTTTAGTCACAGATCCATTGGATTTTGTATCATACTGGGAGAAAAACTGCACAAGAGATTCTCTGGAGACTCTAAATTCCTCTGAGCAAGTAATTGAGTTGCAGGAGGGTTTCATGCATTGGCTGTCCCTGAGGAGTTCATGTCCTGGCCTTTCAGGCTGTGAATGGCACAAATCTAAATATTTCTGTGATTTCTGGAAAAGTCCTGTGATGCAATGAGCTCCTGGCTTCTTGGAATGACATGAAAAAGCCCCTGGTAAAGTAAGGCCTTTATTTCTCAGTTTTAGCTGAAGGAACTTCAATTTCTTGCACAGTATGAAAAAAAAGCAAGACATTCCTCTTAGTTTCACAGAATTTATGCCTGTGGGGTGCAAATTTGAAGTGTGACCACTTAAAAATATCCTGGAAATATTACTTTGAAGGCTTTTCTCGGCACCTCAGTATCAGTGACATGTTTGCTGTGTGCTTTAAGCTACTTATAAACTGCAGTGACCCATTTCCTCTGACAAGTTTGTAATAATGTTTGTAAGTTATAAAAAAAATAAGCATGGAAAATAGAGATATTCATGGAATTTGGAGCCAGAAGGAATTTTCCTTATCCTCTTGTTCTTAATCAAGTAAAATTCCTTCTGCCCAGGAAAGAATGAAAAATTCTTATTAATATCAAAGTCCTGCTTTTGAAGGGTCAGAAAGTTAAAAACAGTGTCAGCAGAAGAAGTTGTCTAACAGAGAATATCAAGAAAAAAAGTTCAAGATATTAAGTATCTTGAAGGGGGCTTTAAGGATAACATTGAAAGGAAAGCTGTTTTTTAAATTTGGTCGAATATCCTCAGTCATGTTAGTGAAAATTTCAATCCCTCCCCTACTAAACTCATAGGAGAAAATTGAGGACCTGCCTCAAGCTGTCAGAGGGAGAGGAGTGGGCACCTCAGAGACCTTCACAACTTGCTGGATTCCTCAATGAGACCTTTCTGGTTGGGCACCTATGGGGTCTAAAGCTGGGAAAAGGAGAAGGAAAAGTAAGGAAATCATTCTGTCCTGAAGAAAAAGGGAATCACAAAATAGTTTGGGTTGGGAGGGGCCTTAAAAATCATCCAGTTCCACCCCACTGCCATGGGCAGGGACATCTTCCACTACCCCAGGTTGTTCCAAGCCCAACCTGTTCTTGGACGCTTCCAGGGATGGGGTGTCAACCCATAAATCATCTTGTTCCAAATGATAAAAACCCTGGGCTTATGAAAGTGAAAATTAAATTACTACAATTAACCTTACATTTCCAGAGACGGTTGTGGCATCCAGACCTGAGCTCTTGTGCCACAAAGAAACACTAAACTGAGTCCTTTTGCCCTTCTACTCTTGCTCTCAGCAGCCATAGAAAATCAGATATTCCTGAGCATTTTGATATTGTGAATTTTTCAAAAATGGGAGGACAGGAAAAACTTCTTTGTACTTGCCCATTTTCTAGAGCATTTTCAATAGAATAGTGTCCCCTGCGACTTTCTCACAGTTCCTCTTCACAGGACTTTTGTTCCAGACCCATCTCCAGCACCATGCCCTTCTCTGGACACACTCCAGGCCCTCAATGTCTTTCTTCAAGTGATGGGCCCAGAAGGAGACAGAGGACTGAAAGTGACTGGACACAATACTCCAGGTGGTTTTCAAATACTTGTTAATGCTCTTTTCCAAACAAGAAAACCGATTCAGCTGAACCCTTCTAAATATTTTATTGGTAAAAGGAAAAAAAAATGAACAACTTTCATTTCCTGCAATGTTAGTAGGATGGAGAAACTCCTAGGGTCCAAAAGCCCAGATTTTAACTCATTTTCATTCCCGAGCTCTTTGATGTGCAACCAGAGAATGCTGTTAATTAAAGCAGGTCCCCAAAGGCAAAAATTGTTGTTGTGTTGAAAGCGAGAGAGAGGAAAAAAAAGCAACCTGCATCATTTCGCATTGCAAGGGACCAAAGTAACACCCTTAAAAATTCATTTCCACTGAGTGCTCTGAAACCTGATCACTTGTCCCCAGAAAACACAACCGCTGGGCCAAATATTCAGGTGGTGTTGATCAGTGTGGCGCACACAGGCACAGAGGATGCTATGATTCATGTGAACGCTTCGTGCCACTTCTGACCGTGCTTTGGCTGTGGCTTGGTGCTGTCGAAAGCCGCCACACCAGACCAGGGATCATCAGGCATCCCAGACACAGCCCCAGCAACTTGTTTTTCATTCTTCTTCACCAGACTCATTTCTGATTGACTTAATATGTATTTTCTACTTTCTTTCCAAAGCTGCCTGAGCTGTTGTTTTATAACAGCTTCATGCTGCAGCACATGCTCTGTGGTTTTCTGCTACTCCTACCCCTAGTGCTGTATGCAGTGCATCCCTTTCAGCCCCCCCAAGTCCCCTCAGCCCCCCTAATCCCCTCAGACCCATTGTGGTGGCAGCTCCTATCACTCCCAGGAGACTGTGGGTGGATGAGCCTGGAGGTGACACCAGCTGAGCCCAGGGGTGACAGCAGCTGAGCAGAAAGGACCTTAGCACTGTACAAGCACTGCTCAGCAATCTCTCTTTATTTTTAAGTTTTAAGCACAAAGTGAAAATAAACCCCACATGAGCCTGAGCCCTTACCAGTCTAACTCTCCCCCAGTTAAACCAGCACACTGGGAAAGCTGGCTGCTGCCTGCTCTAGGCTCAGGCAGCTGCCTGTGCTGCCTTCATGCACTGCCAAAACCAGCTCAGTGCAGCTCTGCTCCTTGGAGGGGCTGCTCCCCAGGAACTCGCAGGAGCAGGGCAGCAGCATCAGACACCAGTACGGGCACTGAGGCAAATGCAGCCAGGCTGAAAGCAGCAAGTTTTACACCCAGGTGGAGATTTGCTCCAGGTGTAAGTAGGAGCCCATGGGTTTCTAGGAGCAGTGAGCTGTGATCCCTCAGCAGCTCATTGCCCCAGCAGTGGACAAAACACAAGGGAAATCTCATCCCATCAGATGCTCCATGGAGCACTTCAGCACCACACGGATGTCAGAGCACCTCTCTGGCTGCTGCCCCACAGTGTCCTGCTCCAGGATGGAAGAGCGCCCAGTGGGTGGCTGCAGGAACATGAGCAGCTGCTAGAAGATTCAGTTCTTGCGAACCTTCTAGGATCCATGGGTGCCGTTCATCCCAGTGTGCGGGGAAATCTTTGGCATGAGAGCGCTCTGTGAAAACTCTCGGTTGATCAAGAAGTCACCCAGCAGCTGCTTCAGATTCCTGCCCAGGTCAGGCAGTTCCTGCACTGGAAATAGGGCAGGCCAAGCCAAAGGCCTGGTAGCATTTTGTGGTCCATTGAGGTCTTCATCCTCCTCACCATCATCCTCCTCCTCTTCGCAGCTGTAGCCCTGCTCAGGGCAGCTGCTGGAGCCAAGCTGCTTTTGCATGCAGAACTCAAAGAGCACGGCTGCCACAGCAGCCTGAAAGAGCCAGTAAAACATGGAGTGGAGGAAAGCTTTTTCCAGGGCCCTCCGCTCAATCTCCTGCCACAGCCGTGACATCTCCTGGCGCAGAAACTCCTCGCGCTGCTGCATCCGCTGGGCCATGGCCACATCGGCCTGTGGATCTTGTGTCTGCCCGGGCAGGATGGCCAGCACAGCCAGGAGGAGTGTGACTGCCACAGCCATGGCCTGGAGGAGATGGGAGAAAGGTTTATGCAGCAGGTCTGGGTGAACAGGGTTGAAGGGACTGCAGTCCCTGGCTGGAGACAGCACAGGGCCCATCCTGCCCAAGCCACCCTGACGGCCATCCCCTGGCTGGGCTGTGCCCCATGAAAGGGCAAAGACACTTGAGCAGAGTCTCCTGAGGCCCCATCCCTGCCATGCTGGAGCATTCCATGGAGCCAGGGGCACCTGGCACACCCAAAGCCACTCAGGGCACCCGCTGCCACCCCTGGGAGCCCCAAGCCCCTCTGTCCCCAGCCCCGAGGACAGGGTTATGCCCTGCCCTGAGGGGCTCAGCTCTTGCTCTGGGTTAGAAATCCCCTGGGCATCTGCCACGTGCCCCACCCAGCCCAGCCTTGCTGAAAGTATCTTGTAACATCTAATGGTCATTTAAAATAAGAGCTATAACCAGTTTGGGCTGAAGTTTCCCATCCTGCCATTTTCCAGCAGCCTCATGCTGTTCTGTTTAGCTTTCTTACAGGTAGAATAAGGATAAGATGAAGAGGGGACAGTTGGTTCTTTCTTCTTAATTTTCTCTAAAATGCTTTATGTACTCCAGGAGATGCTAATTAAAGAAATTATGTTCTGTTTGCCTAGCCTGAAACAGTATTTTTAAAAAACATCAGAACCAAATCCACATCTACTTTATTGTTACTCATCTCATCCTTTGACTCAAAGACCTGAAATCTATCAGACTGTTTCTTCTTTTCTATTTTCCTGCAATGCACATTATTACAAGCAGCTGAAAAGTCTTTGTCTGTTCAGTGAAGACTTACTGAATCATGCAGTGAAGCACAGAGCCTGCACTGAACATCCTGTATCTCCTCTTCCAAGATAGTTATTCTACATGCACAGCACACACCTACCAGATCTCTCCTGGTGTTACAAGGATGAGATGGATTTTCTCTCACAGCTGGATTTCAGGCTGTAAAAGCACTACTGGCTTTAAGGAAAAGATACTGAATTTGAGATTCTGTAGTTAATTCTGTAGTACTTTGAGCCTGAAACAAGACTTGCACAGGATATTTAACTTGGGCCATTTGGAAATGTTATTTTACAATAAGTCCTTCTCATTTTTATCTGGTGGATGTATTTGTGCCTTATTTTGGAGGAAGGTAGACAGGATCAGAAGCTGGAAGGAATTATATAGTGGAATAGAAGAGAAATGAATGAACAAATGCCCAAGAACTTCAGTGCTCCCCAGTGCCTCTTCTGCTGTTTAGGAGCATTGGTTATGTGATTTAAACTTGCAAGGTTTTTAGCTGAATTTTGGTTGCTCTTTTCCACAAGATAGGGGAAATTTGCAGAAACTGATGCTTTTAAAAGTACAAATTCAAACCTTTACATTTCCAAAGCTGTGCATGAATCTGCTCCTTCTGCCAATCAGTCCTTCCTAAGCTGTGGAATAATATCCCTTACCAGCAAACTTCCTTTCTCCTTTTCAGGAGACCACACTATGACTGCTTGTTCTTTCCCATCCTAGCTGTTATTTGATTTTAAATGCTAATGTTTCACAGAAATGCTCTCTTTAATAAGAATGTTGTGCTACACTCCAGTGGATATCAAAGTAGGGTTCAACTCTCCAACCTCCAGCAGCAAGAGCATAATTTTTTTTTTGTTCAAATAACTTTGAGATATTTATATCTACTTTCTCCTACTCTTTTCTGGATGATTTTTTTTTTTTTTTTAATGGGAGAAAGTTGCCACAGAAGGGAAAAGTTTTCCCCTTTGCTGACATGAGTGCTGCAGCACTTCTGATGCCTGGGAATAAAAACTGAGGGTGAATATTTCAAAAGGCAAAAGTATTATGAGAATTTTATACCAGACCCTAAAATACAACCCAGCTCTTACTCCTGAGGAATTAGTCATGTTTCAGGAAAAAAAAAAAAAAAAATTGGTTCATCTGGTAGATTAGTTTTATGGCTTTATTTGTATTTTACACTCTTGTTTGGTTTGAGTACACTGGCACCCAAGCCAGGTTATCTTAATGTTTTAACCATACTATTAACATGCTTTCTGATCAGCCAATATAGCTGAAAAAAAGGTAATATGCCTGGCATTAATCCTTTCCTGCTTTTTTAAAGCCAAACAAACAAATCCTGAATAATAATGTGGGATTTTCCGGTTTGGCTACAAGCAGTTTCTTGCCATTCTCCTCTTTAAAAAATTTCCATCTGACATGCCAGCAGTGCTGTCTTGTTTTTGTTCTCATATATAATTAGAATGTCAGGAAAAAAGAAAAGCTTGCAACCAGTTTAGTGCTGAGACCAGGGCTTTTTCTGCTGGAGGAGCGGAACATCAAGTCCTCATTAGGATTAAAATCATCAGTGTTTAGATACTCACTTGAAAACCCTTAATGGGAAGTGTTCTCTTAATGCTATGGAAGTATTTCCTTAATCAGGGCACTTTTAAGTTCAAGGGTTTAATTACAGTTATAGCCAGTAAATGTGGAAAAATTACCCAGCACGTGAAACTGTGCTACAGGAATGTTATGGATTAGGAAATATGGCTATGGATTAGGAAATATGGTTAGGACCTGAACTTGGCCCCAAAAGTTCAAAGGAGTGGATGTAAAAAAAAAAAACCAAATTATTTTGTTTTGTGAGGGAGAAAAAAGGCTGAGAGTTATTGAACACTTCCAGGGATGGGGCAGCCACAATTTCCCTGGGCAAGCTGTGCCAGGGCCTCACCACCCTCACAGGGAAGAGTTTTATTACAGAACTTGTATTTCCATTTTCCTTTTGTTAAGCACCAGGGCCTTCTGAATGAAGGCAAGATGTATTACTTTTATATTTTCCAATTCAGAGTAATTTTCATAGTTCTCACAAGAGGCTCCAACAATTGAAGCTCATCAGCTGACATTTAATGGCTTATTTGAAATTGTCAACAGATTTGACTTTTTTTTTAAATCCTGCTTAGTGACAAAATTCTCTCCCTGCAAAAAGGGACAGGAAGGGCACAGTAAAACCCCAAGTACTTTCTAATTCTGTTTCAAACAAAAATGTTACACCCTTGCCAATGCACATACATAAGCATAAAGCAGGTATTTCCTTACAAAAGGAGAAAATTGAGAGCTTGAATTGTCTCCTCTGATACTCCCATCCTTTCTGTTTCTGAGTCGTGAGAGCCCTCTAGGGTTAGCTCAGGCACTTGGTGTTGCACTAATTAGTCCTAAGAAGATCCCAAGAAACAGCACACAAACTGTGCCACATCCATGGCTGGACATCCTCACTTGTGCCCACAGCTACTCAGAAATCTGCTTCTGCAAACTTACACACCGTTCACATCCCTGTGCTCCTAAATCACCAACTTAAAGAGCTCTTGTGTTAAAGTCAACTTTCCCCTTCCCTAACAAAGTGGGATCCATTTTCAGTCTTGCTAGAGTTATTTTTTTCCCCCGAATTTTCTAATTTATAATGTTGCCAACTTTAATCTGGGCTTCAGCAAAGAGAAATCCCTATATCCTTGTAAAAGAGATAAAAGTTGGGCAAGTCACAATATTTAAGCACCAATGTGCACCTGCTTGTAGGAACTGGTGGCTTGCACCTTGTCAGGTTTAAAATAATATTCTCATTTTAAGATTCTTAATAAGATAAGATTGAGACTACTTTTCTCTTGCCATTATTATTACCATTATTATTATTAAAACCCAGTCATTGCATTAAAAACAAGTGTTGAGCTGAGCTGCAGCTCCTGTCAAGCAGGTTCTTACAGGAGTTTTCCAAACGTGCCACACCTCTCCAAAGGAAATATTGGTACAAAGACAGAAAGCAAAGATGGGCAAACCCCAATATAATCAGAACAAGCCCTTTTCCAAACTTCAGAAATCTTGTTTTGACTTCACTCATAAATCATCAGTGAAGACACACACAACGAAGAAAAATCAAAAACAACAAGCAGCACAGCAAAAACAAATCCAGCTTTTCTGATATTGTTGTTATATATATAGGCAGAGGTTTCTTGCATAAAATTTCAGGTCAAAAGTCCCAAAGGTTTCTGTTTGTACAGAAGGAGAACCAGACACATCCAAAGAGTGGGTTATAATTCCCTGTATTTAAGAGGCAGCAGTTTCACAATAGAGACAAACCATTTCTCCTGTGGTCTCTCCTGTGTCTCAGAGCTTACACTTCCATCTAACACCCATTTTTTAATTTTCTCTTGCCAAATTCCCTTCCAAATGTCACATATTGTGACACATATGTAAGCCAGGTGTGGGGAAAAGGAAGCCAATTTAAGTGGGCGATGGTGTAACTCACAGTTTAATGCCCTGCTTCAAAATACCCACAAACCTTGGTACTGTGAAATACAGAAGTCTGATATTGCATTTTTAAAAGTCAGATGACAACACCTGTAACCACCACTTTTTTTTTTTAATAAAAAAGAAAAAACTACTTAGAGGCCAGTTTGTAGCTGAAGGGCTCAGAAAGCCAAAGGTGAGGAGAAGGAATAAAAATGTGCTCCTGACATCAAAATCCCTTTAGAAGAAATTTGAATTCCCACCTGGTTTTGCTGACAGGGTGACTTAGAGACTCATGGAGTCATTTAGGTTGGAAAAGACCTCTGAAGTCATTGAGTCCAACCATTCCCCCAGCACTGCCAAGGCCACCACTGACCCATGGCCCCAAGGGCCACATCCACACGGCTGCTAAATCCCTCCAGGGATGGGGACTCCAACACTGCCCTGGGCAGCTGTGCCAGGGCTGGATGACCCCTCCCATGAGGAAATTTTTCCTAATGTGCAATCTAAACTTCCCCTGGCACAACGTGAAACCAAGTTTCCTTTTCTCCAATCGCTTGTTACTTAGGAAAAGAGACCAACATCCACCTGGCTACAACCTTCTTTCAAGTGGTTGTGCAGAGCCAGAAGGTCCCCCCCGAGCCTCCTTTTCTCCAGGCTGAGCCCCCCCAGCTCCCTCAGGCACGCCTGGTGCTCCAGCCCCTTCCCTGGACCCACTCCAGTCCCTCAATGTCCTGTCCTGAGGGGCCCAAAACTGACCCCAAGATTCAAGGTACCTCAGCAATGCCCAGTGCAGGGGACAGTCACTGCCCTGGTCCTGCTGAGACAAAACTTGTAATGAAAAAAAAAAAAAAAGCATTTGTGGATAATTTAATGATATTTTAACTCAGTGACTGAGTTTTAGAATTTCTAAACCCTTAATACCACCCAGTGGGTAAAATGTGGGAGGCAGCCATAGGTCAGCAGTAACAGAACATCCTGAGTCACAGCCTGAATATATTTCCCTACTCAAATCTCCTCCATCCCCTTCCCCCTACTCCATGCGTGTAGTAAAGAGATATTGATAAGTTTCTCAAAATTTGCAGTTGATGCACAAAAAAAGAGGAGGAGGGTGGGAGAGCTTGACTGGAAATTCCCACTGCTCTGTTCTCCATGCTGGTACTTGCAGCCACGTGCTGGAAAAAAGCTTCTTGACCTGCTCTCTTCACCAATCTCCCCTTCAGAGCTCCTGGCAGGAGGCGGATGCTGAGCTGCAGCACATCCTGGATGGAGCAGCTCCTTCCAGCTGAGCCAGAAGAGGGAGACCAAGGATGCACTAAGCCAGATGCCAGCTCCTTTCACTGCTCACCGTGCCCCTGGCTCACTCTCTTTCAGGAGAACCAGACTGCACCTTCTGCACCTGCATGGACCCCAACTGAGGCAGTTTATAAACCACAGTGCTGGAGCCTTGCAACCACACTGTAAAAGAACGTGACAAGGGCTAACAGCATTTTGAAATCCTCGAGATAAACCACCTGTACAACCTGCTGGAAATACAACAAAACAGCCTTAATATGTATTTATTTTTAAGGATGGGAAACCTAAATGCTGGTGTAAGAAGGCTGTTTGATGTGTTTGTGGAGAAGAGCACACCTACAGCTGCCTGCATTCCGAGAAAACAGACCACAACAAGCCAGGATATTCCTGTTGTTTTTATGCTCCGAATATTTGAGATTTTCTGGGTCCAGAAGTGGTTGGCAGGAGACTCACTTTACCAGTCCTCTTGATTTGAACAAGCTTTTGTGTGCATTCTCATTCTTTTGCTCATTGCATTATGTTTTTATTTACATGATGAATTTGGGGAAACATAGAAGTCACAAAAATGGCTCAAAGCCCCTCTGTAGTGATTGGTGGAGAAACACATAAAAGGAAACCCTCTGCCACTTAAATCCTGCAGTCTGAGCAGATCTGTGTCCAGGGCAGAGAGAAAGGTGGGTGCTTGGAAGGGCTGAAGTGCCAGCAAAAATCCAGGGACTTCTGTAGTGAGGTAGCATATTACAATACTGTCCTGCATTCAACCACTCTAGGCACATTTAGGATTATTTGTGGGACTATCTGGAGGTATTTTGTGGGAAAGCACTTGTTTCATTTCCTAGCCCCTTACACAGGATCTCATGAATGAGCAGTGTTGGGGAAAAAATTTCCAAAGGAGATGCAGCATCACATTCCCTTATCATTACCAACACCCCTCCCACCAAGACACTCCCCCGCCTCCCCATACCAGTGTTCTCAGAGGAATGAAAAATTTAAAAAAAATTAAAATCCAGTTCTCCACAACTCCACTCCAGACTTCAGCCAGAATTTACCAGAACGTTTCTACAGATAAAAAAAAAATCTCTTCAGGATTTGAGGCAACAGGCAACACTGGCAAATGTTATAACTTGTTTGAGAGGTAAATTTGCAAAAAACCAACATTGCAAAATGTCACAATAATTATTTTACAGCTATTCTGGCTGTGAATTTCCTTCACCCCATTTAATCACACTCTTTTCAGATGCTTGGATTTTCTCCTGGCATTCTCAAGTTCTTACCCAAAGTTCACTAACAGCTATAAAAACCACCCCCTGTGGCTTAGCGGATTTTGGATCTGGTCAGTTCCGAACTGCTTTCCTAGCTGATCAAAAAATTAATTTATTAAATCCATTTAGCCATGAGCATACCAAAGAAAACTGCTCTAGCTCCTTCCTGATTAAACTTGGAAGACACTTCAAAAAGACCAAGTTATTTCTGTTTTACTCATTTTCCAACCTGTAAGTGGAACAATTTAGGGTTTTATGGGAAGAGTGCTGGATGTGGTCACCAGGACCCAAGGAAAGGAGAGGAAATTTCTCCTGAGCAGAGAGAATCAGGACTGTGCAGGTGATCCCTGCAAACAGCAGCTTTCCAACAAAAGAAAAGCCAGAGGCAACACCAAGTTCTCCTTGCAATGGGAACAACAAGGCTGAATATTAACAAAATCTGCTCAGAAAACATTCAGAAAATCATTTTTTGGGTCACCAGCTCAGAGTCAGGAGCATCCTGGTGTCAGGTCCAAGACAACGGATGCAAATACCACAAAAACTCCACCTGATGTGAATGGAGACAGCAAAGGGAGGGAGAGAACCAGCAGCTCTTTTAGATGCTGAAGCCTGATGCTCAGGTGTAGCCAAGACTTCCGAATCCCACTTTCCCCCCCCACCCCACATGACCATTGTAATTTATATTCCTGCAGTACCTAATTTTCTGTCTGCCAGTGGGCACGAGCACAATCATCCAACTGCTCACACAGCTCCCAACCTTCCGTGACATCCCAGGTTCTCCGGGAAGATTTCTCTTCTAGGGTTTTCCAAACATATTGCTGAGACATCGCTGTGCGTCGAGAGGAAATCTGGGATTAGCCCTTTACAAAGAACCCTTATTTGGCTTGGCCCCACTCTTAGGGGACTCATCTGGGATTTGGAAAGCTTGGTTTTATTTTCCACTGATGTTTGATTGGAAGCAGGAAACAAACTGCAGGTTTCCTGCAAAGGTGATGCTGCAAACATGACTTTTGGATACATTAATCCCACTGAAGTTGCTTTGTTTTGTGCAAATAATTCAATTTCCAATGCACCTAAGAGGAAACAGGCCAGAAAATGCGTTACTGTTTGGTCGTTGTATTTTCCCAGTACCTGGGCAAGGAGACAAGGTCAGACACTTCTTCCAATGAGTATTTATTTATCCAGAATGAAATTACTTCAAGCAAAGATTTTAAGAGATGTGTTTGCAGGAAGGTCTGAGACTCAATTCTTTTCTGGGATTTAAGAAAAATCTTCCAGAGTTGATCAGAGAAGATGTTTGAGACCATGTCTTGTGTTTTCCACAGGGATCTCTCCTCTTCCTCCTCCCCCTGCCTGGTTATCTTATCTTTTCAAAGGGGTAAAGGCAAGTCTGGCTTCAGCATTCAGCACAATATGAGAGCTCACAGATGAAAATCTGAGTCAAAGATAGATCCTAGATAAACTTTTTCCCTTTTTTTTTTTTAATTTACTGGAGATCAGTTGCTTAAATGCCTTTAAGTCTGGACCTAAAGCTGCAAGGATTAGAACGCTGATGACTAAAATGTCATCTTAGAGCTGAGTCGTGTTCCTAAATGTCTTTGAGACATTTATCATGGATTATATGGTGCAACATTAATTTCTTTTCAGACTTTTTACTGCAACATTAAATGATGGAAAAAAATGATCAAGCGGTTGCACAGCCTAATAAGGCAAGAAACCATCTCGGCAAGCAGAGAAAAACACAACTGAGCACTAATGAAGAAAATTACAGCAAAAAGGGGCACTCACAGACTGCATTACACACGCGCCAGGAAGCAACTTAACAGCTGAGCAACCAGAACCAAATTATTGAGACTTGATCCCGGCAGAAATGAAATATTGTGCTGGTGCTGACACCTGCTGCACAAATCCATTTGCTCAGGAAACCGCAGCTCCCCAACATGCATTCCAAAAAGCAGCTTTCCAGCCCAGAGAAGTTACCCTGAGGCCTTTGGAATTGTCTGATGTTTGCAAAGCACTTAGAGACATCCAGAGCTGTCTGGGAGCGACATCTTCCTGAGCAATTCAGTGCAGTAAATTTTCATGTGTTTACAAGACTTACCCTGATACATCAAAGATGTGATTAGACGCTTGGGAGAAGGTTTTTTTTCAAGGACACAAATGGCAGCAGGAATGCTTGTCTGCAGAATATGCCTCAGAATTAATTCCCTTTGCTAAGTCTGGCTTAATTTGGAGGCTTTGAATGTCAGAGGCTTGTGGAGCAAAGAGTTACAGAACCACAGGGTCATTAAAGTTGGAAAAGACCTCCAGGAACAGAGTCCAAGCTTTAACCCAGCACTGCCAAGGACACCACTAAATCACATCCCCAAGAGCCACATCCACACAGCTTTTAAATCCCTCCAGGGATGGTGATTCCACCAGCGCCTTGGGCAGTCAACCCTTTCCGTGTAGAATTTTTCCCTAATATCCAATCTAAACCTCCCCTGACACAACTTGAGGCTGTGTCCTCAGGACAAACAACCAACACCCATCAGGTAGTTCTAGCTGCAAAACTGATCAGGTCCTTCGGGCTCGTTTGGCCCAGGTCATTCCCTCAGGTTAAACCCAGAAATGTTTCTTATCCTACCCTATTGTGCTCCATCAAGCACCCAGGAGTTTGCAGCGGGTTAGGAAGCAGCCTCCTCCATAAACGCAGCCACATGCAGCTCTCTCTTGGCATTACCTTGATCCTTTCATACAACACTCTCTTCCTTTAAAAAAAAAAAAGGAAAAAAAAAAACAACAATCCCAGAACATCACAAACCCTCTATTTCCTTACTCGTGCTTCACAGACTCTTCTACTCAGGGAGCATAAAGTTTCATGTGGGTGAAAGAGTGTCCCACCAACAACCCTGTGACATGAAAAGTGCCATTTCCAAATAGAGGCTGCATGTTCCTCTTAGATCAATTGCAATAACAAAATTTAACTATTGCATTTTTCAGCCTCCTTTAGTCCCCTCCTCTTTAGCCCAGCAGTAAAATGTACACCTGGCCACTCAGTTTGGGAAGAAGACATTCACCCAGACTTGATTCTTTCCTCTGCTATGGGAAGAGGGTGTGCTGTAGACAGATCAACCACATGGCCTTAATTTTTAATTATGGATGCCCTTATTCTATATTTTTTTTCTTCTAAAGCCCCCACATTTCACCAGCCTTTTGCTGTTCACAGTTCTGTGCAGGAGAGGCATCCCGCTAACGAGAGCAGCTCCCTGCAATTACCTCTGCAGACATGATGACCTAAAAGACACATTACACCAAGCAAACAAGTCCCAACAGCAAACAGTGGGCTTGTTTACTTCCCTTGGAGCTTGTTAGATTTAATCTTTTCTCGGTTATTTTTTCAGCTAATTGATTTATAGCATCAGTTTTAAAACTAAAGCTTTTTATTTCCATTTTCTGAATACTCCACACCCCAGAGTGCTTTCAGTTTGCATTTAATATTGGGTTCAGGTAGCACATGTAGAAGAAAAATAGCAGCCTGTTAAGACTATCATGTGCCTCATTTGATACAGAATTGAGAGGCAGCCAAAATACCACAAGAACCTCACTTAGTTGCCTCTTACTTTCTCTGCCTATGTCCAATCATTAAATCACACAAAATACACTTAACTCACAATGTCTAATCTTCCACTTGGAACCCTTCAGGCAATTTTTTTCCCCCTTAATCCCTTGGAAACTTCTATTTGTTACCTGAGGTACCTCAGCTCAGCAGTCCCTGGGAGCAGCACATGGGGAGCTGACAACAGAGGTTTTAAACCACCCAAAGCACCTTTAAATGAGGTGGCTCAGCTGTCAGAAGCATCAGACTGGATAAAGGAAGGCAAAACACCTGGGGGTGAGTCTGCGATGAACCTGTGCCCTGTTAACTCTTCTACAGCTGTTTCTCAACGCCTGGAAATGCTGTAAACACCTACAGGTGACAAAACCTGTAGGCTTTTATCTGGACTTCAACGTCAACCCAGGTCGTAACTGAAATTGTGGTGCTTTCAGATAATCTTTCTAAATTATTTTGTCATCACTGCTAGAGAGCTAAAGCTCTCCTGGTTTCATGTCTTGGCTGTTGTGAAGTGTGAAGGTTGCAGGTTGTCTCATCTGCACAATTTCCCCCTCCCACACTTTGCTGGACTTGGAGAAGATCATCCGAGCACGTCACTCCTCATTTGTGCCTTTTCCCCTTTACTGTTATATGAAATGAGCCATTTGTCTTCCTTACATGCTGAGCAATTCCCTCATAGTGTTTTCTCCTTCTCGACTTGCCTGTTGTTTATTGTCATGTGGTTAGACTGGCAAAGAAGATAAACCTTTTATTTTGTATTTCTACAGCTCAGCACAGTGGGACTATGCCCCAAGGCAAAAGCTGCAAAGCTGTAAAGTAATCCATGCCAGCAGCATGGATATGGCAGTATTTTACCCCAGTTTTTATGCAAACTGTGGAAGGTATTTAATGTCCATCACTCTCCAAGTTTGGGCAGCGTTATTAAGGTTTGAGACTTCTGGGTTTTCCTGCAAGGATCAGAGAAATACACCTCTCGTCTCCATGCCACCAGGGAAAGTATCCACTCCTGTCCCTCACTGTGCACTGCCACTTGCCAGGCTGCTGTGTGTCTCCAAATTCACTCTTAACTTCTTTTCTCCTTGTCCAGAGGGAAGCCAACTGTACAATGAGGTCCTCATTAAGTGTTGCTTCCCTCGACTCCTGGATATTTAAAGGAGTTGTTCACAGCTTTTAAGCTGCTTGTGGCACAGACTCCAGTCTTGTAGGCAAAAAATTGACGAAAGGCAACAGAGGGAATGGTGGTTATGCCTGATTTGTAAATGGATAGACCCAGAAAAAGGCAAGTTCCTGCCTCTTAATCCATCAGTCAGACATAATTTGCCTCAGAAACATGAACTGTCTCACTAAAACATGATGGTGCTTGGAGCAACCAGGTCCAGTGGAAGGCGCCCCATGGCAGGGGTTGGAACTGGATGGTCTTTAAGGTCCCTTCCAACCCAAACTATTCCATGATTCTGTGAAAACAAAGGATGCTCCCTATCCCACCCACCATGCATATGCATGGAAACACATATTTGTTGCATTGAATCTTGCACACTGCACAGCAATTCATATCAGAAGAGAGCTCAATATTTCCATACAGGCTGGTTGGCACTGTGGGAAAAGGATTGTGAGAGCAAGTAATGGGTGAAATAAATGAAATACACGAACTCACTCTCGGTCGCAGACAGGGTCAAGCAAGCAGCTCATCAATATCCCAAAGTGACCTTGTCCCTCCCTGGCTCTGCCCTCCCCAGTGTTACTGAAAACACATTTCAGCAGCTTCATCCTGTTCTTTAACACTTGTTTTTGCAATGCAGGGAAAGAAAAACAATAGATTTTCGAGGGACCTTGAGCTGTTTACTTTTTCTTCCGTGAGCTGCCGTAACTGAAGCTTTTCTTGCAGGAAGTGGATTCGAATGTGGACATTTTAGCATTTAAGAACCCTCAGAGAAGTGAATAGTTGCTTAGTGAGCAGTTCACATCCATCTCTGAGTCCAGGGATTAAGAACGTGCATCTTTTACAGCCAGCACTCACGAGATCCTGTCCTTCAGCTCATGCAGGAATGGACAGAGCTCAGTGATAATCCCAGCTAAAGCCTTTCCATAAACACAACTCAAGAGATTTTCCATACAATATTTGCAGAAAGTTCGACTGGTATCTTCCCCCTGGTGCTCACAGTTGCAGCCTTTCCTAGGTTAACTGTGCCTCCGCCTTCCACCAGCACAGCTCACGAGTCTTTGCGATGGGGAAAACCAAGTCAGAATTCTTGAACGGGGTTTACATTTCTGCAATTAATAAATCTTCAGTAAGAGATGTGATAAGCTCTCTGGAGCTTTCTCTTTAGATGCCTCGAGATCTGAGCTCAGCAGGGAAACTGGTGACTTCTGGCCTTTGGCCCTTCTAGGGTCACTGGGGAGTGGAGTTAGCACCCTGGTACAAAAACAGAGAGTGAGAACTGGCAGTGCTTTCCTCATTTCCAAGAGCTTCAGGATAGACCTCTGGGGGAAAGGACAGTTAATCAGGTCCCAAAAGTGTGTGGAGCTACACTCCAGTACATGGTGAGTGTCCAAGACTGGTGTGGAAAGAGCTGCAATGGTTCAGTCAGTGGGAATGATGGGCTGTGATACCTACAGAGCTGCAGATCCCCAGCAGCAGAAGGACGTGGAGTTGCTGGAGAGAGTCCAGAGGAGGCCACAGAGATGCTCCGAGGCCTGGAGCCCCTCTGCTCTGAAGCCAGGCTGGGAGAGCTGAGGGTGTGCACCTGGAGAAGGCTCCAGGGAGAGCTCAGAGTCCCTTACAGGGCCTAAAGGGGCTCCAGGAGAGCTGGAGAGGGACTGGGGACAAGGGCTGAAGGGACAGGACAATGGAAATGGCTTCAAACTGCCAGAGGGCAGGGATAGACAGGATTTTGGGAGGAAATTGTTCCCTGTGAGGGTGGCGAGGCCCTGGCACAGGTTTCCCAGAGAAGCTGTGGCTGCCCCTGGATCCCTGGAAGTGTCCAAGGCCAGGCTGGACAGAGCTTGGAGCAACCTGGGCTAGTGGAAGGTGTCCCTGCCCATGTCAGGGATGGAACTGGGCGGTCTTTGATGTCTCTTCCAACCCAAACCACTCTGGGATTCTGTGGTTTTGCCTGTCTTGTGTAAGACCATGACACACCTAGAGTAATGTTGTTCAGGTCCACAACTCTTTGGATTTCAATAAAAAGAGAGGGCTAAGGAGAAGGGAGACAAATCTCATCAAAAACATCCAGCTGGTTATGTTCACATGTCTCCATGAAACATTTTATCGGTGCTCAATCCTAAAAGCAACTTCTATGTTGAAGGAAGAAAAAAGTTCCAGAATAATCAAAATTCATATCACTGGGCTTGGACCCTCAACTACAAACCTTCCACCCTATCATTTTGTTTATTTTCAATGGTATGTTCCATTAAGCAGTGACTGTGTCTGTGATTAAAAACCATTGCTTATCTTCATGCCTCATTTCATATTTCTGCTGTAGCCATCCCGTTCTTGAAAAAAACCATAGATCACCCCCAAAATTTTCACTGACTTATCCTGGTGAGCGAGGATCATATGTATTTTATTGTCCTTGTGTTGTCTTTCAAGCAGAAAAATATGAGTTATCATAAAGAAAACACAAGGGAGTCCTGAAAACAACAGCAGTTCTTCACTAGTTTAAGATATTTGTTGCACTTGAAGTAAAATTGTCAGTGATGCTTTCTCAGGGAAAGTGATCATTTTGTTCTTCAGGCATCTTTCGTCTATTTAATCTCTGCTTTTTTTTTTCTTTCCAAATACAGAATCACAGAGTGGTTTGGCTTGGAAGGGACCTTAAGGATCATCTTGTTCCAAGTGCCTGCCATGGGCAGAGACACCTTCCACTCGACCAGGTTGCTCCAAACTCCAGCCTGGCCTTAAACCCTTCCAAGAATGAGGGAATATCCTACTAAAAGCTCTCAGGTTCCCAGGAAGTGTGTCTGGATACCAGCAATATCACCATAGGGGAAAAAGGCCTAGAACTATTTAGAATTAAAAAGATTTAAATTTATTTCAGTCAATCTGCTAATATTCATTTGTAAAAAAAGAAAAATTCAGCCTTTCTGTTTGCAAATAAATTTTAAAATAGCTAAAATTTTAATTTCTTCTCCTTTCTTTACCTGTGATCCCATATCACCCAAAAGAGAGGGTCAGACTTCACACTCAAGTCTGTCTTAGTTTGAGTCCCTTCACAGCGGCTTCAGGACAGAGTGAAAGAGATGTCATGTATGGATCAGGTCTGACCTTTTCATCAAGACCTCAGTCTGTTTGTTGTTCCCAAAAGTCTCACAGCCAGTTGCATGCGCTAATTTTGTTTGCAAAAGGATCTAGAGGGTGATAATTGGAAAAAATATTAACACGGGCAGAATAAATGTGTGCTGCAGCTGAAACCAGCCCTTTGGGGTTTGTAAGTGTGACCCTGAAAGGAGAATTACATTATATCAGAATTAATAAAATTCTTCTCCAAGCAAGGAGAGAATCAAATGTTGGAAGGTGAATAAATTATTTATTCTCACTGTGACCAGGCTCTTTTTTGTCCATCTACCTTTCCCTCATGTTGCACCATAACCTTTAGGGTGGAGGAAGAAGATGTGCTTCTTGTTGGCCCTTAATCTCAGCACATGTTTCTACAAACCTCAGGAAATTAAATTTGCCATCAAGCTACGGCACATGCAAAGAGCTTCTTGTTTAATCACCCAAATAAATCCTTTCACCCCGGAACGCTGGGCAGGAAAAGAAAGCAGCCTTGCAACAATCCTGGCAGACCTGTGGTTCTCAGCACCCACCTCAAACCCTGTCAGTAGTGTATTTAAATTAATCTATTCTTATTTTATATACAGGGAATATAAAACCGGAGTTGACAGGGCTTGAAGGGACCTTGGAAGGTCAATTTTTCCATCCTCCTGCTTCAGGACAAACACAGCTCTGTGTAAACCTGTCCTGTCTGCTCTGAGGAACCTCTGAGGCTGAAGATGTTCCTGCTGTCTCAGATAATCCGTTTCAGTCCTTTTTTCTTTCTGTGACCATCCTAACTCCAGTTAAACTATTTCATTTTTCTGGATGATTAAAGGCAAGATTTTAAACCGACAATCGGATTAGATTTGCCCATAATGTAAAGTATCCTGAGACTAAACATCCTCCTCCTCCTGAACAATGAACATCCTTGTCTCCTTTCCTTTCTGAGAGAAAGCATCTCTCCATCCTCTTGAATTCTTGGGGCTGCCCAGTGCAGGAGCTGGACTCAATGATCCTTGTGGGTTCCTTGGAACTCAGGATATTCCATGATTCTGTGTGAGGTGGGATTCCACTGCCATTTCAGTGTTTTCCTTCACAGCTCCTTTCTAGTCCAAGAGCTGCCTTTGGAACAAGCCTGAATTTGAAATCCCATTGAACCTGGAAGGCCAAAGATGAGGTTTGCAACAAAAGCCAACCATGGCCCAACTAATATGTAATGCGAATAAAAATCTGTAGGACACCTATTTACGTGGACAAATCTCCTCTAAATATCATTCTTATTAGGACAGAAGACCTAAGGTTGAGAATTTCTGAGTTCCCAAATAATGCTTTGACAACATGACTGCTTCTGACCAAAAATTTATTTGTCTCACCTCATTAACCATCCAGTTTCCTGCAAGATATTTAGCAAAGACCCCTTGAACACAAAAAATGCAAAATCCAGCTGGATTATCTTTGCCCCACCAGGGATTTAAGTCATTTGCAGAAGGACATTTTAATCTATTTAGGTGTTACATTAACCTGTTTTAAATAACCATGAATTAATATATATTGAGATTTCTTTTTCAGTTTAAATCACCTTTATCTTTAGTTCCATGCCTTTCAATTGCTTTGATAGTTCTCTGATTTGAAAAAATAGAGGTATTTTTATGGTGAAACCCAACGATGTGCAAAAAATATGATGGATTCAGCAGAACAGTTCTGGGTAAACAATTTTTGGTTTGTTCATGTGGGTGAGCAACCTCCTAAGTTTCAATGATCAGTAGACCTCCAAAGGTCAAACTTTTCTCCAGATTTATAGCAAAATTCTACAAAATAACCGTTTTCCATTATGCTTGCTCAAAAGGATTGTGAAATTGCGAGCTGAGTCTGGCGTTTGGATGGGATGCAGCCTGTAACAAGATGCAGATACAGGGAATTCTTTTGGGCAGGGTCTCAATGCCAAAAGCCTTAATTTAGTCTAATACAGACACATGATCGAGTGTCATCTGCATGAATGGTTTAGTGAAAGTAATTATTTGAGTCACGGGGGCTTTTGAAGAACTTTAGGGTAAAAAGGGTGAGAAAACAAGAAGGTA
Organism: Gymnorhina tibicen; assembly: GCA_013399875.1. Classification (NCBI taxonomy): domain Eukaryota; kingdom Metazoa; phylum Chordata; class Aves; order Passeriformes; family Artamidae; genus Gymnorhina; species Gymnorhina tibicen. The sequence goes on from VXAZ01009310.1 coordinate 147,771, forward strand.
AACAAGTCTAGAGATGTGAACAGAGTAAATACTTAGAGCTCAGTATCTGAAGTGCTTTGCATTGAGCACATCAAGATCTCACTGGAAAAAAACAGATGCTGCAACTTCAGAGTACAACAGATTTAGGTGGTCAAATGGCTTTGGAAATCCTTGCCATAAAAACCACTCAACAAAAAAATTCAATCACAGATTCAAGAAGGAAATCATTCTAGATTTTTCTGTGTTGTTATCATACAATAGGAGCAATTTTATCAAGGAAAGTAATAAAATGCTACTTGCAAACTGAAGGAGGGGAAATTTAGGTTCCCTATATGGAATCAATTCTTCCCTGTGAGGGTGGGGAGGCCCTGGCACAGGGTGCCCAGAGAAGCTGTGGCTGCGTCTGGATCCCTGGAAGTGTCCAAGGCCCAGTTGGACGGGGCTTGGAGCACCCTGGGCTAGTGGAAGGTGTCCCTGCCTGTGGCAGGGGGTTGGAATGAGATGAGCTTTAAGGTCCCTTCCCACCCAAACCATTCTGTAATTTTGGGATTCTCTATAAATAGTTGGGGGGTTTCTGAAGCAAATAGCAATATTTTCTCTCTGACTTACATGTGTGTATGACAAATACACACTTTATAATAATTTTTTTAATAAATAAAATGTCTATCTCATATTTTGAAACTTCTTTAGTTCATTTTTTTCCTCTCTACAGTTACCAAACCTGTGGGTGTTGCTCTCTCTGATCCTCCCCTGACTGTCACATTTTTGGCATTCACTCACAGTGCTTAAAAGAGAAGTTTCTTCTTGAGTGAAAACACAATGGGATTTGATGAGTCCCACAAGAAAATTGCAGAGGGGAAGGAATCAGGTTCAGATTGCCTCATTTTCACAAAATGCAGACAGACAGAATGCATCTGTATAAAACTACTCATAATTTTTAGCCAGACGATGACAAAGCAAAAGTGAGCACAGCGGGTTTCTTATGGCAAGTGAGACCTCTGAGAGACAGAGGAGGCCAAGAAAAAAGCTCTGTGGGACATTGTCCTGATTTTGGCTGGGATAGAGAGAATTTTCTTCCCAGTAGCTGGCACAGTGCTGTGTTTTGGATTCAATATAGGAATAATGTTGAGAACACACTGACGTTTTAGTTGTTGCGAAGTCGTGCTTAGTCTACATCAAGGACTTTTCAGTTTCCATGTTCTGGGAGGGAGCACGGTTAGGACAGCTGGATGAATTGGCCAAGGGGATATTCCACTCCGTAGAACATCATTCCCAGTACTTAACCTGGAGAACTTGACCAGGAGGGGACAATCACTACTGGGGGAAGGGCTGGGCATTGGTCAGCAGGTGGTGAGCAATTGTGTTGGGCATCACTTGCTTCTCTTGGGTTTTGTTCCATTGTTGTTGTTGTTGTTCTTGTTCTTCTCCTTTTCCTTCTCCTTCTTCCTTTATCGTTATTATTATTTTATTTCAATTATTAAACTGTTCCTATCTCAACCCACAGGGTTTTGTTTGTTTTTTTCTGTTTCTCCTCCTCATCCCACTGGGGAAGAGCAGGGGTGGGGTGACCAAGGGGCTGTGTGGTACTTGATTGCTGGCTGGAGTTCAGCCACAACAGACATCTATGGCTGGGCTATCAACCACATTCACAGCTAGGGAGTATTTAAACTCTGGTGTGAGTTTGAACAAAAGGCTTCAAGATTCAGGCCACCATCAGTGTGACAGACTATTACAGTGAGAACTGTGATTGCACGGTGAGGAGTAGGCTCTAAATCAGAAAGTACAGCAGCCTCTTGTCCTTGAGGAAGATAATGTGATCAGTAAATTCAGTTTGAACAGCCAAGGTGGAAGGCAGAGTGATGCCTTGAAGTGGCTACCTGAAAACAGAGGCTAGACAAAAATAAGAGAATAAAAGTAGGTATTTATTTGAAGGCCTGCAAAGGTACACCCTGGACAGTCAAAAAGACTCCACCCAAGATGAATGCTGGGTCACAGGTGCTTCCCACTTTTATAAGTTTGGTTTGCATATCAGGGTTAATTCTCCAATTATAACTTCAGTTAATGATGTAATTACCCCAAGTTTGCTCCTCCTCTTCAGAGGCTTTTAGTTTACACATTTTGGGGCTTGGGACAGTCAAGGGGTCCTTGAAGTACAAATCTAGAGAGGGTTTGTTATGTCTAACCAGCATGAGAGAACAGTGGCTAACAGGCCACACGAAACTTCAGAGTTACACACTAGGCAGTGCAGGATTCGAAAAATATAAAAGTTAAAACCTAAGCATCAGAAGACTGAATCAGAGCTGACTTTCTTTAGAATAATTGCCCAGTGCAACTTCACAGATGGAATACAAGTGGGTAATTGCATCTCATTAGTTCTTTAAATTACCACTTGTATTGAAATAATGCAATAGTTTATTTAATTTTATTAGATTTTTGCACATCAGACATCATTTGGCCACATGAAGTCAGAAAATAAAGAAATGGTAAAATGTGAAATGTAACACTCATTACAACAGTGAGTATGTGAAAAGTTCAGTCTTTTGTCTTGGGAGAATAAAGAAACCTTTCAAACAAGAAGCTGAAATTTGTCAACATCTACCTAATGTATGCATTTGGAGTGTTACTGGGCTGGTGTCCACATTATGCAAAGTCTCCCAGGACAATCCTGGAGAAATAAAGAAATGAGCTGCAAAAACTTTTTGAGGGCTGTGAGAAGTGCCATACACTGATAAACTCTTATCAAAAAGAAACATGAGGAAGAAAACTTGATTATCAGCATTACTTAGAATATTAGTAAATTATAATTATTATTAGATAATAATTACAACAATGTTACTTTTCCTGTGGGGAGATAACCACAAATGCAAAACAGTTCTTTAGGTCAGGAAGGAAAATATAAGTGAGAAACAACAGCTGGAAAAGTAAGACTAGAGGTATTCCAGTGGCTGGAAAGACAGAGATTTTTAGGAGTGAAACAGGGTCCCAAAGGAGGCAGCAGATTTTCCATCTTTGGCTCTTCACGGATCAAGGCTGGATGTTTTTCTGGAAGCAGTGCAGGACAAGTGGGTGAGCTCTCATGAGCTTTGTTCTGCAAGATGTCACCATGATTGATCTGCTGGTCCCTTCTGCCCATTAACTCAGTGTTTATTAATCACACAGAAGTGACTGAATTCCCAGAGCCCCATCCCAGCAATGCACAGAGCTCAGTTAAAAACCTCTGCTGGATCGTTCTTGTCCCATGATTAGTCTGACTCTGTGGGCCAAAAGCAATATATTTTCACAGCTCACTCTTCTCTAAACACTGGAGCAGCATTTCTATGTGAAGCTTCATGTTGACCTTCATATTACCCTCATGGCTTTTATATTTCAATTCATTTCTTGTCATTAAGGGTTATTAAGAGTTATTGTCAATTGAGTTATGGATGAACTTTCTCTCAAAGAGTCAGATTGTCTTTATTATTTCTATTTTGACAATTAGCGACTTTCAAAATAAGTATCTATATATTTGTAAACAGCAACAAAAAAAGATTTCATAAAATCATAGAATGGTTTGGATTGGAAGGAACCTTAAAGATCATCCAGTTCCAACATGCTGAGCAGGAGCCCAAATAAAATCTTGTGTAGTGCTTTGTGCAGTGAAGTGTTTAATTGTAAATTAAAGAATATTTTTAGACCTTTCCCATTATAATCGGATTTTTTTAGCAGTGAGGAACAGATGGATAAATACTTTCTGGTTAGGCACATATCATTTTCTCCATCAGCAGCTACAATTTTCTGTCAGATATCATCACCCTGTGGAAAAGATTTCCTGTGCAACTCTTGCCAGAAGGTGAAGTTTGCTAAAGAAATGCAAACTGCCCACGTGCACAATCTTTTCTGTCAGCAGCTTCCCTCCTCTAGCAGGTAAAATCAAAATCCTCAGCACCTGCACATCTATCCTGAAGCTCTGAGAGTTGTCTCCTGATACTTCTGCATGCTTTCCCCAAGCCAGCTTAGTTATTTTTGGAAAAACATGGATGTGAATTCACTGGCCCGCCACTGTAAAATGGTTTCAGCTGCTGTGTAGGCAGAGGTGTAAAACAGAGAAGCTGCTGAGTTAAGCCACCCAAAACCCCATTGACTTCTCCAGCACGACTTTCTATCCTTTTATTGCTGCCCATCACCCTCTTTCTACCCAAACCAAGGCCACCAATGTTCTTTCAGGACAATGCTGACCCACAGACACTTTTTTCAGGCCCAGAGTCATCTCCTTGGGACAGGACAAGAAGAAACAGCCTCAAGTTGCATCAGGGGAGGTTTAGATTGAAAATAGAAAATACTTCTTCATGGAAAGGGTAGTCAAGCACTGGAACAAGATCCCCAGCGCAGTCCTGGAGTCACCATCCCCAAAAGTATTGAAAAAAACCCCCACATATGAGAATATGGCACCTGTGGACATGATTTAGTGATGAACATGGTGGTGGTGCTGGGCTGACAGTTGGACTTGATGATCTCAGGGATCTCTCCTGACCTTAATGATCCTGTGAGTCCTTGAGATGCCCATTTGGATTGTTCCAGCACCAGAGGGTGAGCACAAGGTGCTGTTCCCTACCAAAAAACCAATCTCTTAGGACTGGCAGGGCTCTGCTGCAGCCAAACTTCCTAAAAGTGCCACAGAGAATGGTGCTTGGTCTGTGGTGTGCAGCAGCTGGGTCACTGTGACACTAGAATTAAAACAGGGCAGTCAAATAACTTGAATCTTCTTTTCCTTAGGACCTCTTTCTTTACACTGAATGTGCTCTGCATCTATTTTATTTTTTTTAAGGTGTTTGTGATTGAAAGAAGGGCTTTCAGTCACAAAATTCAGCGGGTGCAGCAGAGAACCTCTAAAGATATTCTGCTTTCTCTGTCCTTTTTTGCTAATTTCAGAAGGTCTTGCAAAGCAGGTGTCTGTAAAGATTTTTTTTTTTTTTAGCATAAAGGTGGTTACACAGAAAAGCAGAGGATGTCATCTCTTAACGAGATTTTCTTCTAGTCCCCTCCTGATAATGACTCTGAGAATGAAAGTAATTCAGGCTGACAGGTCCTCACTGCCTGTAGTACAGCATGCAGAGAAATAGCATAAGGCTCCTTAAGTGCAAAGTGATGAAAGCCACGACTGCTTCAGAAACACACAGAGCAGAGGAGCACGATGGTGCTTTGAGCAGAACCTATTTCTTGAAATAATCTGACTCCAGCAAGTGGATAAAAGTTTGTGTCATTTCTGTTGCAGAATCTCCTCGTATCATGTATAAGACTCTTGGAAGTTTTATTCCTGGAAAGTTCAGCTGTGACTGAAAGACTTGAGAGAGAGGGATTTAAAAAAATCCCCAAAAACCTCTGAGCCAAAGATGTGGTATAGAATTTAAACACGTTTTCAGAGAGGATCACATTTACATGCATTGCACAGAGATGTATTTATTTTTTGAATAACCGCATTACTCAAAGCAGTTTAGCAACAGGCAGGAGGGAACTGCCTCAAGACATTGAAATTGCTTGTTATAACCCTGCAATGCATTTGGAAGGCTGTAAAAAATAATAATAAAGCTTCCCAATGGCTGGCAGGGCTAAGAGAAATGGAAAAGCTTAAACAATTGAAATATAAAGCAGAACAGTTATGAAATAAAATCTGGACATCTCAGGCTTTATCCACCCTGCAGCATCTTCTTTTGGGGAAAAAAAAGACAGTATGTGGCTGATTGAAATAATGGCTTCACTTGAGTGAAAGCTGCCAGGTTGATTGGCAAATGCACTTGCTGTGCAGTTTTCTGTGCTAGAAGAGTGTCTAAGGTGCTCCTCACTGTGGCAGGGAGAGTGGCACATCCTCACGTGTTGATAACACACCATTTTCTACCTCTGCTAAGAAATTCCGATGACACCAAGGTAAGACTCCCACCTAGGGCAGCCTTATTCCCTCTCAGCCCTGACAGAGCATTCAGACAGCACGCAGAGACTGTGTGTGATGGTCACAAAAAGAAACCCAGCCATGAAATGTGTCTCAGCGAAGCTCATCAACTCTGCTTCTGTTCCAGTGGAGACAGAAAAAAATAGTTATCTGAAGATAAAGTCTTTGGCAGCCAACAATAGAACAGGTTTTTTCATTCTTAAAGCATTATTTCTTTGTTGTTTCTTTCCAGTCCCAAGAAGCTGATTCCTGAGAAACAGTGATTTAAGAGACTGTTCTGTCATCTTGTGTAGATGGCTGTCAACCCAGTACTTATAAATATGGAATAAAACTTCACATATAAGCCAGCACGTACAGTTTATAGTTAAGTTTATGTAGACAGAAGTATTTCCAACCACAGAAGATTTTTCCTTTGATCTATTTTACCATTTACCACCACTACCAGAGATTTTATTACACCTCTCACTCAGAAGCTGGGATTGTGGAGATGTTTGACACATGGAAGGATCTTCCACGAGGCTCTGCAAGGCCTGGGAAAAAAATAAAGTGTCTGAAACTGCTCCCATATGTGACGCTTTTTTTCCTGGCGTGTTTCTTGACCTGAATAATGTCTTATCCCTGAGGTGATAGACATTCATGTGAGAAAAGCTACATCTCCCCAGAAGAAAATGTATTAGCATTGTATCCATGAAGAGTGTTGAAGCAAAAGATGTTTTAACAGAGCAGCTGAGCACAGACAGCAATTAGTTTCCTTCCCTTCTTCTGGGGCTTCTTATATAAATCCCATGAGGTTTTTGCATTTACCTATTTTGCTACAGACCATTTTGCCACATTTAAAACGGCCTTAGAGGCATTTTCAGAAAGCTATTACTCAATGTCAGGCTTGCAGAGATATTACAGAGCCTGAGCACTGAGCACCCACAATGAAGATTGCAGCAAATAGGGCTGAACTCTTAGGAGACACAAAGAGGAGGCATTAGCAAAGGGAAAGCTGCCAAGCTCCTCAGAGGAGCAGAAGTAATTCTTTCATCACTGCTCTTCCTGGTTCCCAGTTTGGGCTGTGTTTATAATAAACAGGGGAGTTGAGTTATTAGAAATCAAAAGGGTTTTTTACCATGCAGTGTCTGAGTTTGAACATGTAAAATATAACTGTAACCACCAGGACAGTGGCAATTATCGTACTGGGGTTATTACACCTTCATTTCTTGCCAAGCAACCGCCTTTCAGCACCTCTTTACCCTCTTTAAAGCTCAGCCTTCTCTTTGAATCTAATAGATGCCAGTAAAGATTTGTTTTTTCACCTTAAAAGTTGATTTGCTCGCAGGCTTCTTCATCTTGGTGTGCACGTAACCTCTGCACATCCCATGGATGGGTTCAAATTGGCTCTTTGGAGTGCTCCTGACGTTCATTTCCCACTAAGAGGGACCCATTCAGTTTTTCTCTCCATGAAAAGCCAAAATGAGTAGAGGTTGCTGTCCTCCTCCTGAGGCTTCTTTCCTGCCAGGAAGTAAAGAAAACTGTAAAATAACAGCAGTGTGTTGTAGCACCGAGTTAGGAACTGAGAGAGAGAGACTTAAGGCTGGAGTGTTAGAAAGAAAAGTGTGTAAACCCCATAGGGAATCCTGGTACTTCCTAATTCCTGAGCTCCATCAGTAATAAAATTACAAATAATCAAAAATATTTTGGATCAGACAGTTTTATGGCACACTTCGGTGAATAACATCAACACACACAAAATGCCAGATTTGCCTCCTGGTAGCTGAGTAAGTATTTGGGGGAAAACAGTGAAGATGCCATTATCATCTACGAGGGCCAAGTCTGAAGTGATTTAGGCTCAGCACCATGAATTTTAGCAGTACTTCAAATGCTTTCCAACCTCTATTTTTTAACACATCTGAGCTCTTGTTTCCATTTCTCTCAAAAAGGAGAGCACAAACCATTCTCATCACTTACAGTTTCTGTTTAGAGATGGAAAAATCTATGTTTTCAAACTCTCTGTGGAGGAAAGAAAAAAGCAGACAAGGTTGTTTAGCAAAAATAAATGAGGGCTTGGAATCGGTGTAGTTCACAGGGCAGTTGGTTCTAGCTCTTGCCAAGTCATTTTCATTCAGATTTCTTGTCTCAAAGAATTCCTGACCACAAATATTTATGACATTTTTAATCAGAAAACATTATATATATCATATGCCATATAAAAGGTTGTGATTGTTAGGTAAAAGTTTCAAGGGAGCAGCCAAGTAACTGAGTGCTTTTCATGGGTTTTCTTTCCAATCACATCACATTGAAAAGCTTGAAAAAAACCTTAAACATGAAATAAACTTCTTTTTTTCTAGGATGGGTGTTGTCACTTTGCTTTTCTTTTCAGAAAGCTTTGAATCCATCATCCAAATACAGTTTCTGGGAATACAGACTCTAGACTGTGGATAAAAATGTGAATAACTGCAGAACTGGCCCACTGGAAGAAGTGAGTGCACAGTAAAATGGGATGAATTTGGCTGAGTGATGAATTTCATTTTTGTTTTCTTGCGATTTAGGAGTAATTACTTCCATTAAGTCCAAATATTGCACGGAGAACCACAGGGCAGTTAATGGGGCTTCTCCTCAGGCTTCAACACCAGCCAAGCCAAACCCACAGCAGGAGGAAGGAGCTCATAACCCCTTCCTTACTCCTTCTCTCCTCCCTCCCTCCCTAAGTCAGGTCACAGTATTTTTAATGTGCCGCATTCCAATAACCAGGCTCCCGCATGTCGCACATGCACCTCATCCCTGCAGCCACTCCAAATCCTCTGCCGCTCATTGCAAAATAATGGAGTTCTTTACTTCTGCTAGACCCTCTGGAGCGCAGTGTGCAACCCTTTCCAAGCGACTGCAGGACATTTGTTTGCGTGACAAAGGGATTTATTTGGCTGCTCTGAGATTCTGGCCTTGCTGCTGTTCCCCCTCTTCCCCTGCAGCACGGCTGCCGCCACTCCGAGACTGGGGAGAGGCGATCCAATCCCATTTGTGATTCTGAGCGCAAACTCCCAAACGAGCTCTAATGCAATCCAATTAGGAGAGGTGGGGAAGCAGAGCAGGAATCTTGATTAGCATCTACATGCATTAGCATTTGCAGCAGACCAGACACAGTAATAAGCTGTTCCCAAAATAAGCGAGTGGCGTGCATGGCACATGTAAAACAGGGTATGGGATTAAAACCTTGCAGCTTCGTTGCCAGTGTCTACACGATAAAAGTCAGCTCCCAAGGTCCCCTACTTCATCCTCAGCCATGGTATGGTATGGCATGGCATGGCATGGCATGGCATGGCATGGCATGGCATGGCATGGCATGGCATGGCATGGCATGGCATGGTATGGTATGGTACGGTACGGTACGGTACGGTACGGTACGGTACGGTACGGTATGGTATGGCATGGCATGGCATGGCACGGTATGGTATGGTATGTGCTCCCTCCTTGCTGCAAGGACAGCTGTGACAGTGCTTTGGCCACATCCTCGCTGACTTCAGTGGAGCTGGATCATTGTAAAAAGAGCTGGAATATGCTTCTGTGTGGTTTCTATCATTATTCATAGAATCATGGAATGGTTTGGGTTGGAAGAGACTTTGAAGGGCATCCAGTTTCGACATGTCCCATTGGCAGGGACACCTTCCTCTATCCCAGATTACTCCAAGCCCCGTCCAACATGGCCTTGGACACTTCCAGGGATGAGGCAGCTGCAGCTTCTCTGGGCAGTCTGTGCCAGGACCTCACCACCCTCACAGAGAAGAATTTTTTTCTATTATTTAATCTAAATCTACTGTCTTCCAGTTTGAAGCCATTTCCTCTTGTCCGTCACTACAGTTCCTGATGCAGTGTCCCTTTCCAGAGACTGAAAGGCTGCTCCGAAGTCTCCACACAACCTCCACAACGGGAAAAGCGTTTTTTGTATTTACATGGAATTTTTTGTACTTCAGTTTGTGCCCACTGCTTCTTGCCCATTCGATTGGCACCACTGAGAAAAATTTTGGGTCCCCACATCAGGTACTCATCCATGTTGGTAAGATCTGCTCCCAAACCTTCTCTCCTTGAGGCTGAACAACCGCAGTTGACTCAGCATCTCCTCATGTGACAGATGCTCCAAGTCTTTAATCACCTTCAGGGGCCTTCACAGGATCCTCTCTCCTGTCTTCTTGTTGCTCTTGCGCTTGGGATCCCAAACTGGGCATGCAGGGGAGTCTCACCAGTGCTGAGTAGTGAGGAACCTCTATGTGGTACCCTGAACTGGACCATTTTAAGGATGAGATGACGCCACCACACCTTCACATATCCCTAAAACTGCCCCACGACCAGGCCATCAGGTCACAGAAAGGAAAGTCCTTACTGTGCAGCGGGCCTTGCATGGGTCCTTAGATCTGCCAAGTTGTGTTAGACTGGGCTTGTTTTTATTCTCAATCCACTAAGTTTTCACAAAGAAATTTTCATTCAACTTACTGATTTCTACTAAACATGGATCAAGAATTCTGCAGCTGTTCCCTGTGCTTGGGACATGTTAAGCACTGCCCTCTGTGTTCAGTCTAAATGGGACGAGATTCCTTAGCTATCAGCTGAGGGAAAAACCTTCCAAGGAGATTTACTTGCCCACCTTTGATACATCATTGTCATTCCCAGAGTAAGATCCCTTGGAAAGAAATTGCAACCTCTAGCCTGAGGCAAACCTTTCAGCTCAGAGTGCTGCCAACCTAAAATATTTTCTTGTAGCTTGGTCACAGAGTAAAGTCAACCCAGCCCAAATACATGCAGGCTCAGGCTGTTCAAATTGTGAAACTCTAATATCTCTACCACAAGGCTTTCTCCCACAGTCATTTCAAGGCTTTTAATTTTGGCAAAATAACACAGAAGCTGCTCATATTTTCCCTCTTGGCTCGAACATAGCACCAGTTGTGTCCATGTGTAGGGGGAGGATACGCTGTCAATATTGCATTGCTCCTACTTGGGATGAGCCATATAATTAAAACAAATCAATTTCCAGAATATTTGTTCATTTATGTGACTGAAATAATTTTAATATTTGTGAGGAAATTCTGGTCTGTCTACAGGAAAAAATTGTTGTTTGCTGATGTCAGCCAAGAACTGGATTCCAGCACAAATGGTTTCAGTCTTATATGCTTATTTTTAAAAATCCAAACCTCTATATCTCTCAGGAAATCTCAGAGGAACCCAATCAAAACCACATCCCTGACAAATTCCTGAGTAGACAAAATGTGGATATATATTTTGCAAGTTCTATCATTCCCTTCCTTCCATCTTTTTTTCCCCCTCTCTCCAGTGAGAATAAACCCATAAATTCAAAATTAGAAGTGAAGCGCCATCTTTGCAAACGCTCTGAAAATCTATAAAAAAATTAATCTCTCAGAAAATCTTTTCTCATTGATTTACCTCAAAGGTGTGGCTTTTGGGAGACTAAGATTCAGGTATGATCCAGACAGTAAAGACTGTTTTTCTTAATCTAAAGGATTTAGTGGTGAGAAATACAAAAATTCTTCTATTGAGGCTTTAAGTTTCAAGTACTGGTCCTGTTTAATTTCTGAACAAGTTGCTTTGAAAAGTGATTTTGTCTCTGTGTTGTTTTTTTATGTTTAAAGAAAGGTGCTAAAATATTTACACACTTCAGGCTACCATCAGTGTTTCATTGAAGTCTTTCACATGGCTTTTCTGTGGTGTGAACATGGATTCAGTGACAAACCCAAACAGTAGGATCAGGAAAGAATCCCAAAACTGCATAATACTTCCCAAGAGGCAAGCAGTCACTTTTAAAGTACTTGGATGTGGTCAAGCAAGGATGGTCAGAAAATAAACTTCAGCAAAGAGTGGTGAAGGAAAGCAACTCATCAACCTTATGCTGAAGGATGGCAGGGATAGATGGGAGATTGGGAAGGAGGTCTTCCCTGTGAGGGTGGGAAGGCCCTGGCACAGGGTGCCCAGAGAAGCTGTGGCTGCCCCTGGATCCCTGGAAGTGTCAAAGGACAGGCTGGATGGGGCTTGGAGCAATTTGGGATAGTGGGAGGTGTCCCTGTCCATGGCAGGGGGAAGAAATGGAATTGGATGATCTTTGATGTCCCTTTTAACCCAAACCGTTCCATGATTGTATGATTCGTTTTTCCTGGGAGCTATTTGAAATGCTGACTTTACCATCAATGTTATCCCAAAATTTTACTCCTAACCAGCCAAAGAACTCTTCCTAAGTCCCTATAACCGTCTGGCTCAAAATGCATTTTGCAGCTCACAAAATGTGCTTGCACTATGTTTCTTCTCCTGGAAACACTGAAAAAAATCTACAGTATTTCATCTCTGATGAGATTTTCTGACCCAAAGACTCTGCTAGGTAAGGTATGGGACCCTCGGACACTGTGGGTCACCTTGGTTCATTTGGATTCTGGAAGACATTTTATTTGCAAGTGGGAGTGAAACCAGCCTTGATATTCCCAAGAGGATGAATCACAGACAAGTTCTGAGCATCTGCAATTTCCATGTTGCTCTCATTATTAGAAGCCCATTTATATTTAACAATGTAGAAGATCAGAATTCCAGTGAAATGAGCATGGAAAAACACTATGAAGGAGTCTAGGAGACTCAGTTTGAAATGGTGGGGGCACTATTTTCTATTCAGTTCTATCTTCCTCTTTCTACTTTTTCTGGGAAAGAGTCTTGTAAAGTGGCTTATAGTTACTCTGGAAGGTAATTGAATACTATGTTCATACAGCTTGACAAGGACTCTTTTGTGAAAAAAGAATTTATTTACTTATAAATTGACCAGCTAATCTTTTTTTTTATGGAGTTTCTTCACAAGTTCTGCTGGCCAGGTTGCAGGTTCCCTCCTAAAAGCTGCGCTCTTCCTGTGCTGATGAATCATTTGCAGTAGTTACAAAGTCATCATTTGCAGCTACCAGCTGTGAAATTGGTATGAACAACTTGAAATAAAAATTATAAAAATCCAGCTACTTATTTTTAAATTTTTTTTCTCTGTATCCTTGCCCTCCCAAACTGAATAAATCAAACTGAAGTTTAGTCTCTCTGTATGCTCCAAAGGACATGCATATTTCCAAGTTGCAACAGGGGATACTTAGATTTGATATTGGGAAAAACTTCTTCACTGGAAGGGTTGTCCAGCCTGGCAGAGCTGCCCAGGGAAGTGTTGGAGTGCCCATCCCTGGAGGGATTTAAAAGCCGTGTGGATGTGGCACTTGGGGGCAGGGGTCAGTGGTGGCCTTGGCAGTGCTGGGAGAATGGTTGGAATGGATGATCTTAGAGAGCTTTCCAACCTTAGTGATTCTGTGATTCTATGAATATTGAGTTCTACCATGGTGTTTGAGCAAGAAGAGAACTTAAGCATCAATCTTACTAATTTGCCTTATTGTCTGTGCAGTTGGGACCTTTCACCAGATTCTCTCCATTGTCTCATTTAGCACATTTGTGCTTCCCGCCTTCCACCCCTCTCGTCTCCCACTTTGCCCATTTCTAATCACAGGTTGCCGCTTCCCTGTGTCACATCTTGCCCTGTTGTGGGAGAAGGAAATGATCCATCCAGATTGCTGGACAGCCAAGATCTTGCAAAAATGGCTGTTCTCTGTTATATTTTAATAAAACTGCATCATCATAGAGTGGACTGGGTTTGAAGGGACCTTGAAACCCATCCAATCCACGCCCTTGCCATGGGCAGGGACACCTTCCAGTATTCCAGGCTGCTCCAAGTTCCATCCAACCTGGCTTTGGACACTTCCAGGGATGGGGCAGCCACAGCTTCTCTGGGCACCCTGTGCCAGGGCCTCACCACCCTCACAGGGAAGGATTTTTTTCCCAATATCCCATCTATCCTTGCCCTCTGGCAGTGTGAATGCACTCCCCCTTGTCCTGTCACTATGTGCTTTTGTAGATAATCTTTCTCCATCTTTCTCCTTGTTCTGGTGCTTCCATGCCCTGCTCTGCATGTTCAGATCAGTATTCAGGACACACATATATTTTTGCTAGGAAAAACATCTGTATATACCAGGAGTATCAGTCCTGCTTTTTCTAGTGGTGCTGTGTAGGGTTCCTGTGTGCACTGTATACTTATATGTCATAACAAAACCATCTTTGTGTCTTTCCTACTGGGAATATAAATTCTTGGAAGCAGGATGCTTATTCCGTGTCTCTGTGCAGTGGGATTGGGAGCCCAAGAAGAGTTCTAAGGCTGATGTATTCAGCACAATCCCCAGGTTAGTGTGTCTCAGGAAATAAGTGGGAGAAATGAAGCTTTTTGCCATTATTTCTTTGTTTAAGGAAACTTGCAGACTTCTCTTTGCTGCCGTGCTCTGGTAACGAGAGCTCCTGAGCTCTCCCAAGGGAAAAGTGTCTGAGGACAAGAGTTTTCTGTGAGATTGACAAAGCAGAGTCAAACTCAGTACTGCCCATTAGACTTCCAGTTATCTGATGGATTGAACAAATCTGAGTTAAGCGCCTGAGCTGCTGCTGCCACTGCTGGGGGAGAAGGTGGCAGGTGTCAAACTGCTACAAAGGGCTTGTACTAAAAAGTCAGTAAAATTTCCTGGACTGTCATCTTTAAAGATTTTGTTGCAGAGGCAACACTTCAAATCCCAAAGCTGGTGCAAATTTTGGTTTGTTTTTAGCTCCGGTAGCTGAGAAAAAGGATGAAAGCTTGTGCTGGTGCCTCCCACCTGCTGGGTCTGCACCTGAGCCCATGAGATGCACATTGCTGTGAAATGGGGATCCCTTGGTCTTTCCCCTTCCAGCTAGAACTAATTAAATATTAGTTGGCAAAGGGACTTTTGCTGGAGTCTCCTGCTGCCTGGGAGAAACCTCTGAAGTTGAGTTGCAGAGCAAATCTAAGCCTTGGTTTAGCCTAGTAAATACTTAATGTTATAAGGGATATATCAGTGTGGGAGTCCGGGGAATATTTCTCTGCCTGTTTTAAGGAGTTTTACCCCCCTGGACAGCACTGTTTTTGACCTTCGTCCATGGAGAAAGCTGCCAACTCTCTGGGAAGAACTTGAATGCACTGCGGTGTGAACTAGGTGATAGAATATTATGTAAGGTAGCACAGGGTGAAAATATAAAGGTGTTGGGTTTGTTAAAGTAGCAAATAGATAAAAAGCAAAAACTCCAAAATGGAGGATTGTTGTTGTTTTATAACCTCCTTCTTGTTCTTCATGCTACTCCATTTAATGCGGCAAAATTGCTTAAAGTGATTGGATAGAAAATTCCGCAGTTCCTGTGGACGTTTTAAAAACATTTGTTGAATATTGGTAGAAAAGTGAAAATATCTGTCGTTTCAAACACTGATTGGATTGTTTAGCTTTAAAAACGCCGTGTTATCTTGATTTCGGTGGCATTCTGCGCATTTTCCTCAGCATGCACGTCCCTCTGCTGTACTTCTAACTTTTCTGATAAGACTTAATAAACTATCTGAGAGCAGAGAAGACTGAATGTCCATTAATTAACAAAAATCCAGGCAAGGACTCAGAAGTCCTCCCCCAGCAGGGGAGGAATGATTTAAGGCACAGCAAGATCAACAGGTGGAATTCAAAACTGAATCCCACAATCAGAGACCTGGGAGCATGTTCCTGCTTGAAGCCAAACTGAGGTCTGTGGGTTGAAGATAAATTTATTGCTTCATTCAGTTGAAGGGGAAAATGCACAGCTCCCTCTGACTGCTGAGCTGTGAGGCTGGACTGGACCCTGCAGGGGATGGAGGCTGGAGGCAGCACAGAACTTTATGTGTATGGATCCCAGATCCATGCAAGGTTAATTGGATGGGATATGTGGCACTCCTGGACCAAAATATATTCCTTTGCAAATCCCTGAATGATGCCACGTGAAATCATGAGCCTGAAGCTCTCCATCACAGCTCCAGTTGCTCGGGAATGCCTGGAGTGACTGGATGGGCACTGTGGCACAGCCTGTTCTCATCTTAAAAAACACACAGGACTTGCCCACCCTCCTACAAGTATCTGAGCAAAAAGGTGTTTAATGACACCACAGCTCACAGCTCCCCCTGATAAATTTGGAGCTGGAGCTTCATATCCCTGCAGGCCTCTCTGTGGAGAAAGGGCACAACTGCAAAATAGGGAAGCAGCGCTTCCGGTAATTATCCCTCAAAACCTCACAGACTTCAAATGGTCTGCTGGAACTCCTTCGTCAGCAAAAGTCAGGACAAGTAATAAACTAGATAATAATGAATTGTGCTCAGTTCTCTTAGTGTGTTTTGCAGACCCAAGGGTCTTAGTGATGCGCGGTCAAATGACACAATTTTGTCACCTGGTGAGCAAATATTTGTTTCATGCATTTGCTTTCTTGTTTCGAGTCTGGTGATACAGTGTGGAGAATTCTCAAAAAGATCCCTTTGCTGTGGCCAAAACAAAAAATAGCAGAACAATTCCAAATATGAAAATCAGGTTAAGGCTTCTTTGGTTTCAGCTAAACGAGTTGTTCCTCTTGACTCATAGTAATCTAGTAAGATATAATTAATATTTTTAGTCTGTATTTCTCTCAAAATCTCAGTCGTGCATTTGGCTTCAAATGATGAAAATTATTTTGTTTTGTGTGGTGTTGTTTTCTTTTATAATTGATGTGGATGTATCTTCGCTTCTATTCATTCTTTTCATGGGGATGACATTAGGCAATATTTGCCACATAGTTAAAATTTTACACATTTATCATAATTTTTTTTTTTTTTTGTAATCGGACCTCTTCTGAAGTCAGATATTTCTCTTGTTCTTTATTCACTGCATAAATGGCTATTCAAACCCTTATACATTCTGGAATTTATTTTGATCTTTGGTTTTAAAATGCGGCAGTCACGAATTCTTTGATGTTTATCAAATTCCTTGCCTAATTGCAAACCTCATTTCTGAGTTTCTTCTCTAATTTGAGCATTAGAAATGAACGTCAGCAGCCTTTTACAGGAGAAATACAAAGAAAAATTACATTTTAGCAGCAGGCTATAGCAGCAGCTTGTGATATTAATTTGTATTGTGTACAACAGGCAGGGAACATTTGGGTGAGCAATTGAAAAGAAAACGCTATCTGCAAGATATGTCACAAAACACGATGTCAGATTTCCTGAGGAGCCTGGGAGAAATATCTCACCAACATGAAAGTGCCAGATTTCTAAATGCCTTGGCCCGTGGGAACAAACATTCAAAACTGCAAGTGAAGCATCTGCAATCTGGTTTCTACACGGCTGAGAATAAAATGGCCATTATTTGTGCCCCGCGATGCCAGTGGGATGAAATGTGCTGGTTGTGTAACCGCCCTGGCTTTCCTGCTGCTCTAACAATGCATCCCCGCCTCAAATTGCTGGCATTTATGGATTTATTGCAAGCCCTGGGGAAATACACCACAACTTAAGAAGTAGGAAAGTGAAAGAATGCCCAAAGTAACCGGCTAATGATTAGGTCCAAAGGAGTTACTACAATAATTTCCTTCATAATGGGTAAAAGCGATGCAGGCTCATAAAAGAGCAGCACAGTCATGCAGTGTTCATTTTATGTTTTACATATATATATATATATATATATGAGACAATTTTCTGTCAAAACTGATCCCCAAAATAACGAAAAAAAAGAAAAATAATATATAGGTTTAACACCCCGCTCAAAAAAAAAAAAGAAAGATTCTGCCCTCGTCTAGGAAGTAGAAATAGAAAATGAAATTCAAAGAGATTTTGTAGTAGAAATAAAAAATAAAAATGCAAAGGGATTTAAAATGATAATTTAGTTTATGTCTTATCCTCAGGGATCTGCTAGCTGGAAATTATTCTTAATAGCTTGTCTTATCTCTCTGTGTATTGAAAACAATTTTTTGCCTTTGTAGTTTCCTCTGGTGTGTCTGAAGAGCCTGGCCACAGCTTCACCTGCTGTTGTTTTCTCTAGGCTCAATCACTGCCGTTTCTTCTTTTTTTCCCTTTGGTGTTGTCCTGGTTTCAGGTGTGGTGTTCAAATCTTGGAATCACAGAACAGTTTGGGTTGGAAGGGACATTAGAGACCATCCAGTTCCAACCCTGTCCATGGGCAGGGACACCTTCCACTATCCCAGGTTGCTCCAAGCCCTGTCCAACCTGGCCTTGGACACATCCAGGGATCCAGGGGCAGCCACAGCTTCTTTGGGCAACAAAATCCTAGTATATTCGTGTATCACTATTAGTATATTGCTATGTATATATAAAATATTAGCATTTTACAGTCTATGATGTTCTATAGGATAACACAAAAAAACCTCCATTAAAGCAAAGATTTGACATCAACGGCTTTTCCCCTTAAGATTATTATTGTATCTTGAAAGGAAAATAGACTGGCCTGAAACGTTTCTTGTTACTGAGTAGGTTCATGTTAGCTCCTAAACTCCTGATTTCCTCAGTGTCTGCCATGAGTTTATCCTGTGGATGATGATAATTCCCTAGTGCTGAACTTGGAGGGTTTTAAGAGGATAGCCAATACGCTTTGGGGTTTAGGTCGGGTTTTTTGTTTGTTTGTGTGGTGTTTGTTTGTTTGTTTGTGGAGTTTTTGTTGGGTTTGGTTTGGGTTTTTTTTGTTTGGGAGTTTTATTCATTCCCGTTTCCATTCTACAGAAGAATCATGACCTGCTTGGGACTTACTGAAACCAGTTCTCTCCATAAAGGTAATTAAAAAATATAAAGTTATATGGGAGCTTTTAACACCTCCCACCACACCCACCTGTGTTCTCTGTCTGGTTTAGTTACCTCTTGCCTTATCCATCTTGGTCTTAGTGCTCTCTGCAAGTTTTATCACTGTATCTGACCAGGGCTAATTATTTTATTGAAGGCTGAAGCAAAAAAGACATTAAACAGTGACCTCTTGGCACTGACTGTTGACAACTCCCACTTTATGTTGAAGCATGATGGAAACTTTCCTTCTTTTTCACTTGCTACTAATGAACCTTAGAGCTGCCAAGAACAGACTTTTGTGGGTCTGGTTAGTTTTCCCTTATATTTTGTATCATCTTTTCTGATTCTCCTTTTTTGATTCAGCTGTCCAATTGGAGACACCAAACACTTCGTTCTAGCAACACATATTAATTAATTTTCAGCTTCAATACATTTAACTAAGGGTATATGTTAAAGTCATTTTAGAAAAGAAACATTCAATAAAATCATAAAATATCCCGAGTTGGAAGGGACCCACAAAAACCATTGAGTCCTGGCCCTGCACAGACACCCCAACAATCCCACCCTGTGCATCCCTGGGAGCGGTGTCCAAACGCTCCTGGAGCTCTGGCAGCCTCAGGGCCGTGCGCATTCCCTGGGGAGCCTGGGCAGTGCCCAGCACCCTCTGGGGGAAGAACCTTTCCCTGATACCCAACCTAAACCTTCCTGACAGAGCTCCAGCTCTTCCCTCAGGTCCTGGCACTGTCACAAAGAGAAGGATTACAAAACAGATTTTGGTGCTTTTTGGACATCTCTAGCATTTGACCTGGGGGCCTCTGGCTTCTGAACTTCCTCCATTTAAGGAGAGAGAATGTTTTCGTTGGTTGAGTGGCTGAAATTCTGATCATGTTTGTAACATTCTGTGCCTAAAGCATTCAATAAACACTCTTCTAACTGAATAAATATGAAAGGCATCAAGATGCAAATTCATCTTTCCCTCTTCTAATCTCAAATTGCAATATGGTGCTTTCAAGTTCTTCATTGAGGTTTCTTCCCCTCCTGCTCTTCTCCTTCGCAATCTTTTCTTTAATTAGACTACTTTTTTAAAAAACAGAAAAGAAATTAAAAGTAAATGACATGTGAAAATGTGGTTTTGTCGCATTAATTTCACAGATGGTGGAAGCTCTTTCAACGAATGTGAGTATAAACATTAATCCTATTCTCTTCCTTCTGCTAAATAAGACCTATCCTGATGGAAAACCAGTCATATTGGGATAAATATTTACAGTGCACATACAGACAGGCTTGTACATTGGGATAAAGTGGTTATTTTGTTCCTCTTTCATCATCTTAAATATTAATTATTGGTTATTGCATGGGGCATGACATTCATGGGGTTTTTCTCCTAAACTGCACATTTTTCTACCCAAGTCATAAAATCATAGAATCACAGGGTTTTGGGCTGAAAGGAACTTTAAAGATTATCTTGTTCCAACCCTCAAGTCATCCAGCATAATTAGGCTTCAGTTCCTTCTTTCAGGAAAGGGGGATGAAACTTAACTCTTAGGGAAATGTTGCAGAGGTTTGGTAATTCTAACTGGCATGGTGCTATAAATTTGTGTAATTCAGAGCAGTTTTTCAAAGAAACTCTATGATAATTTATTAAGCCTCAGTTAGAACCTAGGGTAAGTTTCCAGTCTCATCCACGGTCCCAACAAAGAAAACTTCCTTCCTTTTCCTCGCTATATTTTTGCACTCAGAAGAGCAGATATTTCCTTTATGCTGGTTTTTTTTTTCTTGAGCAAATCAGATGTCTGGCTTGGTCCTGCTTGCACTGTCTGCAATGCTAAACTCACCCTTCCCTTTTCCACACGCACACAGGGACACCCGTAAATCTGCTCACCAGGAGTCCTTGGCAAGCTCCACCAGCCACACAGAACAGGTCATCTGAAATGAATTTCTATAGTGACTTACATGAAGCTTGCATAAATTGTGAAAGTCCTGAACCAGAAGAAAAAGAAATAAAGGCAGGAAGAAAGCACAAAATAAGGAAGGAGGGAAAAGGAAAGAAACCTGAGTCATTTAAAGGATTTTAATCTCTCAACGAACTTCTGCTTGTTTCCAAGTGCCCCAAAGTTAGGCATTTCTTCACAAAAATTGTTTATTTTAAATATTTTTGTACCATTCAAAAATGAGAGTTAGGTATTTGATCTTCAGAATGAAGGTTCTAATTCCTTTCAGCATTGCTAGCAAGCCTAAGGAATCCCCAATTCACCTACACATTGTAGGTCCAACTGCTATATAAAAACACTTCCCAGCTGTACATGACGTACACAAAGTGGAAAATCTGGAATAGGGATGCAAGGCCTATTTTATCTCCTGTGTCATTCTCCTGTCCCCCAGTGAAATCCCCCTGTCAGTGCTGGATACAGTTGTGCAGGATGCGCTGGGGATGGAGAGGTGCAGTTGGAAATAGCACCATGGAGGCAGGACACACTGTGGGAAAGAATATAGAGCATTATGGAATGGGTTTGGATGAAACCCAGCCCCCCTTGTGTTGGCTAAAACGTGAGAAAACCTATGTCCTCCAACTCCAGGAGAAGGGAAGGTTCATTTGGCACAGCACACGCTGCCAGGGCAGGAATGGTATTAAGGATGTGGGAAAAGACCAGACTGTCATTTCTGCTGGAAAATGATAAGAAAACAATTCCCTGTAACCACTGCAAAAGCAGTGCTGGGGCAACTGGAGGAAAAACAAGATGAAAGTCTGGTTTGTCAGTCTGGTCTCCTCCACTGCTGTGACTGATAATTTACAATAGGAGCCCATTGCTCTGTGAGAAGAAATAATGTCAGCTCCAATCCCATTCAGCTCTGAGAAGGTTTTTTGTTCTTAACACATTGGGGCTAAGGTACAAGTTGTTGTTTCAGAGGGCTGGTTCTAGCTGTAAGTAAAGTAAACAGCTGCATAACAGGGAGCATGGATCTATCAGCTTTGGATACTCCAGTGCCTTGGAAAACCTGTTGGATGCTCATACCACTGATGGGGAACAGGTATGTGGGGAATGAGCTACTGTGGGTGGAAGGCCCCTGCAGAAATTACCCTCCACGTTATTTTAGGGTTCTCCCATCAGTTACTTTATCCACCTTTGTCTTGACTTTTAGGGAGAATGCTCCTGGGAACGGCAATATTCAGCCCTATACTGGGCTCAGGACCTTTGCAACAAGCACTTTTCTTCAGACTTTGCTTCCCAAACTTTTCCCCTATTTCCAAATGGGAAGTAACATTTTATACACGAAAAACTAAACTCATGATGTCATGAACTTAGTCAAGAAATGAGGTAGAACTTCAGATAAATTCTTTACACAGAGGGTGCTGAGGCCCTGGCACGGGGTGCCCAGAGAAGCTGTGGCTGTTCCTGGATCCCTGGAAGTGCCCAAGGCCAGGTTGGACAGGGCTTGGAGCAACCTGGGCTAGTGGAAGGTGTGTCCCTGCCCATGGCAGGGTTGGAACTGGATGGTCTTTAAGGTCTTTTCCAATCCAAACTATTGGTGATTCTATGAGCGGGATAACATTTGAGGTGCCTCTCAGAAGATTTTTCCAATGACTCTTTCATAGAATACTTTCTTGCAATAGCAGAATTTATATGCAGGTAGGATTTAAAAAAAAAGGAGTTTCTGTTGTGATTCAGGACAGCCAGAAATGCACACTGATAGGAAGTGAAATAAAGAGAAAACTGCGTGGGCTTTTAGGAAAAAGTAAAAGGCAACATGGAGCCCAATTATTTCCAAATAGTATCAGGCTTGTTACTGAGGACATTTCGAAGAAGAGTTTCTCAAACATGACAAGAACTCAGCAGAGGTCTTGATGGGGTCAAGCAATAGCAGTTTTTCAGCTGTAACATATTCAAACACATACCTGAAAGGATTCTGACAAGAACTCAGAGAAGTCAGGAAAGTTTCAAAAGTTCATCTTTCAACCCTACTAAAGAAGAGGTGGTTTTCCTCTTCTCTCTGTCTCTGTCTTCCCTCACCTCCTTCCCCTACCCAAATATCTCTGCACAAGGCTGCTTTCTTCATGTTGCCCTTTGTTCAGGAACCACCAAGACCTCATCCAAGGTCTTTTGAAATGAATGAAAAAACCCGGACTTAAGGATCTTCCTCTTCATCATTTGGATGAACACAGGCAGCTGTACCAGCCCTTGAGAGCAGAGACAATTGCAGGAAATTGGCAGCACAAGGAGCTCGTGCAGAGCACGGCGGAGAAGCACCCAAACTTCGGGGAGCAGATTGCCACCGAGAAGTCACAGATGAACCAGCTCAAAACAGAATTTTGAAGTGTTTTTCTTCTCTTTAGAGCTGTATCTTACTCGTGCTGAGCTGGAGGAAAGAGAAAGGGTGATTTCTGAGAGGGCTGATGTGAAGGATGTGCTGAAAAACTGTATTGGCCTAATTCTGGGACTCAAAATAGGACCCAGATGAATCTATAAAACTTCAGTCCTAGGGGTGAAGTTAAATGGGATGAAATGCGTGCAGCTCCCAAACCTCATTATTTCCTCCATATGTTTTCCTTAGATGTCCCAGCTACCAATTTGACAGTGCTGAGAGCCTTCGCTTTGAGGTTTGGGTAACAAAAGGCTGAGAAGAGAAATATGAAGACTTCTTTAAAACTGAGAGAATATGCGAGGCAGGTTAAGCTAATACCCTGATTCTGATATCAAATAGTGTTTCAGCTTTCTGATGTTGGTAAGACAGAAGAGGTGGAAGCAGTGAACTAAAAATCAGAATAATTTTCTTGTAAAACACAAGGATTTCACAAAAAATGAGTAATATGATTTATAAGAATGAGTCACTGAGTTGTAAGCATTTAACAAAGAAAATATTACCAAGTACCATAAAAAAATTTTTTAAATCTTTGTTAACAAAAGTATTAATATTTTGGGAAACAGAACTCCATAATGACATAAAAACTATAGGAAAATCTTCTTGGAGGAAAATTTAGGAAGCTCCCACATTAATCATAGAATCACAGAATGGTTTGGGTTGGGATGGACCTTAAACATCATCTGGATTCCACCCCATACCATGGGCAGGGATGCCACCCACAAGATCAATTAATAACTGGATTAATAACAACAGCCACATTTAAATAAATGTTTGTGTGTTAAAGAACCTTTTCTGACTGGTTGGTTATCTTTTCCTTGCAGAGCCCCTTTGGGAAGAGGCTGTCATGTTAGATGAATAGTAACTGGCACTTGGGTGTAAAAGGTGTTTCATGACATTTTATGAGCCATCTCTCAGATTTCCACGGGAATTTAATACCCAGGTACTTTAAACTAAACTGCAATAAAAAGCAATGTGCATTTTGTGTCTACGGCTGGCAATTAAACTTGAGGTCAAGCTCACCTGGCAGATTTTTGCAGGTGGGGAATGAAAAAGAAAAACAGCACATAAAAGCCCAGCTGCAGTATGGATTTTATGCTTTAACATGGTGCACCTGCCCAGTCTAACATAAAAAATTACCTAGTTTGACTCAAATTTGATGTCTAATCCACCAAAAAAAAAAAAAAATGGGCAGGCTCTTGTGGCTGCATCTATATAAAAAAACGAGTTTAAAAACTCCAGAACTTTGACCAAGGAAAGACTAAAGTTTCTATGCTCAGCCCAAAGATGATGAGAAGTTGTCATTTTTTGGAACAGCAATGTTCTTACCCCAAATTATCACTCCTTCAGCTTACGTCGAAGTCTTTAACTGCTGCAGGAGCAATTCTGGGAAACATCCACACTAATGGGAGGCTTCCACATGCAGACACCATCTGAAAACACTCCTTTTTCCTTTCCCACCAAGGCCTATTTAGAGACAAGTGGCATTATAGCTGTCTTTTCTAACAGCCTCTTCACGTCAAAAGTTTTCAGGTGCGTCGCATTTTGTGTTTGTTAGTCTTAAAAAAGAAAATAAAAGTAGCTTTGTGGCGCTCAGTGAAGAAGCAGTCTTCAGGTGTTGGAGATTCCTGGATTTAGTTTTCTCAGCAAGCTCAGGGAAGGAGTGAAGTGCCTGTGATCTAATTTCTGAGCTGAATGAATGCTGGGCCCTCATTCACAAACACAACCAAAAAAACCCCATTTTTTGCTCATTTTCTCAAAGTCTTTTAGACTCTCCAAGCATGATTATTTCATACATTATGTCAAATATATTCAGACAGTAATAAATAAGGGTCACAAAGAAAGACAGTTTTTTACTCTGTCTCTCATGGGAAAATCCACCAGGCTGTGTTCCTTATTAGTGGATAGGGAATTTCATGTTCACAACTCAGATTTGTGAACTCTCCTCCACATATTTGAAGAAATAACTCTATAAACCTTTACACTGATTATAGATTGCAACTAGAGAGGGGAAAAAAGAAGAGTCCTGTTATAATTGGTGTATCAAGACTTCCCATGATGGATAGGACTTAACCCTAATATTTATAATATATATTAGACTGAGGTGTGCTTTGTAGGACAACTGACTTTCTAAACTTGTGTTAGGTCAAGTAATGCACTTTTTCACTATATTTATTGATTCAGAAACTGTTAAGGAAAGAGGAATCTCTTCTTCCCTTCTAGGTAACTCTAACCGAAGGCAGTTGGAATTAGGACCTACAGAACTAAACGTTCCCAATTTTCAGTCAATCAGAACTTTATCGAAACTGACCTTGAGCAAAGACCACGTAAGAATCTTCCTGGTTTTTTTCAGCCAACTCTAAAAAAATTCTACAGTTTGTTTCTGTGTGGATTCAATGAATATTTCTCATACACTAATACACAGTGCCTTACAAAATCTCAATATCCCATTTTATATGCTAATCTTGCTTGATAAGAAATGATTAACCCTGTCTGGCCCTAACAATTATTTAAGGGGGGGTTAAAGATCAGCTTTGCTAAAGATTAGTGACAGATTATAAACCTCCAAGATGGATGAGCCCTCTCAAATCACCCTTTGCTCCTCTGCCCAAGAAAGGAGATACTGGCACTATAATCCAAAAAAGGCAAAAGCCCAGGAAAAGATCTCTCAGCAAGCACTGATGTGCTCTCTGATGGAGGGCAAATGTACCATGTTTGAGGTGGAGAGACCCTAAATGATATTTCCTCAGACACAAGAAACCGTCTCTGCCTTAGCTTGAGATCTGACATACTCAGGAGATTCCTTGAAGAGCAGATAAGAGCTGGACAAAGGAAAACCCTTCTGCCTGAGCCTGAACACATTTACATCTAGAAAGAAACCCAGGAGATATTTGGTGATGGTGCTAAACTGACACTTGGACTTGATGATCCCAAAGGTCTTTTCCATCCTTAATGATTCCATGATGGTATGACTCCATGTGGTAAAATTCTGTCTGGAGAGTCCTACCAGAGATAACAGATTTGGCTCCTGTTTTGAAGATGGCTGTGCATATATTTCATCCTTAAACTGCTTCATCTTCCCATGGGACTTCCACAAAACAGGGGGAACTGATGATCTTTTCATTTTTCCCACCTGTTTCACACAACAGGTGTTTGCCCCCGTTTTATTGGTGGCATTTAGAAATGCAAATCTATCCATTTTTGGGGTAGATTTTCCCCATGTTTTTCAACGGAAAATGAACATAACACATCACAAACCTTGGGAAAGAATGAGAGCAGCATTTCAAAATCGTGCCAAAACTTGCTTTTGTAGGAAAAAGGTAAAAATATGAGAAGGATTATTTCTTTATGATAAACAAACAAACAAAAGTCTATTTTTATAGAAAGTGTTAAAAATGCAATAGCTATTGCCATGAAAAACATGAGTGGTTTATTTCTGCCACCCTGTGTTATCTCCTTCCCTGTGATCTGTCTCCTCATGGGCTGAATCACCTGTTTCTTGTCTCCCACCTACAGCTCTTTTCTCCTGCAGTCTTTTGGAGCCTTCTGGCACTAGAAAGTCTTCAAAGAGGCAGCTTCTTAGCAACTTATCTGCTCCCCTCAGTATTCCAACATTAAGGAAGTTGAGGGATGTAAGAAGCCACAGCTGAGTTTATTTTATCTTAATGATGCAGCCTGAAGCCTCAGCCCCGCAGAGCTGGTGCCCCTGAGGCTGACAGCAAACACCAAGCAGAAGCCTATTGTTTGCTGAATGTATCCATCAGAAGATTATTGCGCTTGGCCAAGTTGCTTCACTTTCTCTTTGCTGAAAGTATAAGCCCAGGAATCCTCGGCTCCACTCGAGAGGCGTTTTGTGTTTAGTTAAGCAAACACTCGTGTAATTGCAGGATTAGTTCTGGAGGGGGATGTTGCTCAGATGGATGAGCGATGCTCTGGAGAAGTGGCATTTGTTACCAGATATGTTTCCATTGCTGATGGGTTTTTTTTTTCTTTTTTTTTTCTTTTTAGTAGTCATTGCCCACTTTCTCATTCATATTCCACAGCCCACTGGAAATTGCATGTCACCAAAGAGAGGTCTGAGCCCCACTGCACTCTGTCACCAAACGCAATTCCCTCTCAGGTCAATACTGCTGAAAGCAAAAATCAATATCTTACTCCCTTGATCTACAGCAGAACAGAGACAAATTTCTTTTCCCTATCCATTGTACTCTACAGAGCTCCTTATTGATCTG
The DNA here is from genome assembly GCA_013399875.1 of Gymnorhina tibicen. NCBI lineage: Eukaryota > Metazoa > Chordata > Aves > Passeriformes > Artamidae > Gymnorhina > Gymnorhina tibicen. The sequence goes on from VXAZ01009310.1 coordinate 174,922, forward strand.
AATTCCCAGTACCAGTCCTCTTATTTCACATGCCTTGTTCAGAAGCTGTGTTTTCAAGAAAGTCCTTTCTTGTGCTAACCTACCATAATGATAAAAACAGTGTATGTGGAGGGGAAAGATCTGCCTTGAAACTGGGTGCAGTGCTGGATTTGGGATCTTTGGATTGAATTGAAGCCACTGTCATGGAGTACAGCTGGGTGTATCCCTGCTGTGCAATATCCAGGACGGCAATATGAGGATGGTGAGAGCACAGCTATGCTGGCAAGCCAGTCTGTCTCATCTCATTCACCTGCTGGCTCTTGGAGAGCTTTTCACACTGACTGCACTGTAATGAACTTATTTAGTTTATAGAAAGCTGCCTTAGGTATTTCTGAATCCACTCTTCTCAGGCTAAGAGGTAGGAACAAGTTGTATCCTGGCAGAGAAATTCCCTATTCTCACCTTTCCAGTTCTCATCTCATTTGTCCACCAGCAATCCTGCAGCCGGGGAGGTTGATGCTGACACACCCTTTCCAAAGAGGGATGAGTCTGATGGGGCAGGTATTGCTTTTATTTCTTGGTCCCCCTTTCCCTAATGTGTGCAATAGTTTGGTGAGTGGGGCCTGAGGTGGACTTGATGAGCTGTGGTGTCTGCAGCATCTTCCTTCCCACTTCCAGCAGAAAAGAGGTCTTAGGCAGCTTTTGAAGAACAGGGCAGGACAGGAAAGTGGTTCCCAGGGGATATTGGTGAAGGTGTGTAGGGGCTAGAGGTGAGGAACAGACGACTTCTGAACTTGGAGATGAGGCTGTCTGGGCTACAAATTTCCAGACATGCAGAAAGTGTGGCGGTACTTGGATCTGCTCTGGAAACCAGAGGTGGGACTGTTCCATTGGGAAGACCCAGCTTGAATATTATAGGAATATCATAGTCACGATAATGCTAAATGTACATAACTTTTACTTCATTCTGCTTTGATTACTTCCCCAAATTCAAGTGGTGGTTGGTCAGCAAATGTGAGGTAGAGGAATGTCAATCCAAACAGAGATTGGTGTGCTTGAAAGCTGGAGTTGTTGAAATTGGGACACACAATAGGTGGCTTTATTGTCACAGATAAAGCTGGAGCTGCACAAAAACCTGCAGCTGTTCTCACCTGCTGACCAGAGCAGTGTCCATCCCTTGTGCTGGGCACTGCTGAGGCCACACCTCAAATCCTGGGGTCAGCTTTGGGCCCCTCATGACAAGAAAGACATTGAGAGGCTGGAGCGTGTCCACAGAAGGGAACGGAGCTGGGGAAGGGGCTGGAGCTCCAGGAGCAGCTGAGGGAGCTGGGAAAGGGGCTCAGCCTGGAGAAAAGGAGGCTCAGGGGGGACCTTGTGGCTCTGCACAACTCCCTGACAGGAGGGGGCAGCCAGGGGGGGTCGGGCTCTGCTCACAGGGAACAGGGACAGGAGGAGAGGGAACGGCCTCAGGCTGTGCCAGGGGAGGTTTAGATTGGATATTTGGGAAAATTTCTTCATGGGAAGGATTGTCAAGCACCAGAACAGGGTCCCCAGGGCACCCTGTTGATGGAGTCCCCATCCCTGGAGGGATTTAAAACCATGTGAATGTGTCACTTGAGGACACAGTTTAGTGGTGGCCTTGGCAGTGCTGAGTTAAGAGTTAGACTCGATCTTGCAGATCTTTTTCAACCTGAACAGTTCTATGATGCTGTGATTTTATTTGATGATGTTAAACCTTTGCTTTTTTTGTTTTCATGGTGAATAAAATCACAGCATCACAGAAAAGGTTGGATTGAGCAAGACCTCTGTGTGTCGAGTGATCCACCCTCTGCTCCTCCTTTTAAATCTAAGCACACCATATTCCTTGCACCTTTCCTTCTATTGTTCTGTTCTCCACCATGTTCACCACTCTTCCTTGTGCTGGAGAGCCCCAAACTGGGCACAGCACTCACAAGTGCTAAATACAAGGCATAATCCTAGAAAACTGTTTCAATTCTGTGGGAACAAGACAAGAATTCATTCTGTCCTCTGTCTAAACCACTTTTCCAACAGAATAAGACATCGAGAGCACTAATACATCAAGAGTATTAATACATCAAGAGTATTAATACATTTAAAACTGTTATGGCCCTGCTCAGCTCTTGTTTTAATGAAAAAAGGGGAAGCAGCAGCTCCAACACCCAAAGTCGGCAGGGAAATGAAGAGCAGCAATAACACAAGCTCATCTCTGAAGTAAAAAAATGCTCCAGCCCTATATGTGTACAACGTGGAAAGCAGAAACTCCCTGGAAGTAAAATGATCTTGATAATTGAGGGACTAAATGATATTAAATCACTTACAAGTAACAGATGCGGGGTCCCAGCAGATTTGGATCCAAAATTGTCACAAAAATTTGCCAAATGCCTGACAGCCTTTCTTGAGCCCACACCAGTGACACCAGTAATTCTCAACAAGGAGGAAACATCCATTGTCAGGAAATATGTGGAATACAGCAATTATTTCTGCAAAGCACAAGTGGATACCCATGGGGAATGGATTCATATGGAGCTGCTTTTAAGGAGTTACCCACGTGTTTTGTCTTCTGCTTCGGGAAGACAGCAGGGTTAGATGGAATACTGGGAACAAATTCCTGGCTGTGAGGGTGGGGAGGCCCTGGCACAGGGTGCCCAGAGAAGCTGTGGCTGCCCCTGGATCCCTGGAAGTGTCCAAGGCCAGGTTGGCTGGGGCTTGGAGCAACCTGGGCTAGTGGAAGCTGTCCCTGCCCATGGCAGGGGGTGGCACTGGGTGATTTTTGATATCACTTCCAACCCAAACCATTCCATGATTCCATGATCACAAAGCCTGGGTGACTCTTTAAGTATTCACAACTGAGCCAAACCAAGCAAAGGCAGGAATTTGAGCTCAGATCCTCATGCAAAGCCATTTACAACAAGACAACACATTAAGAATTTTTTTTTCCAAGAAAACCAAAACTGTACTTCATATGAGCAGGTAGGAATGTGCAGATGGGGTTTTCACAGTGACAGTGAAAATATTTTGCTTTTCTGTATGGAGAGCCTGAAATGCTTTAAACATATTGATAAATAAAATTTCAAATGGGTACGTCAGAAACAATATTATTTTGATTTCATAGCTAGAGATGCTAAAGCAGGAAGGTGTAAATATTAGCCAGTGTTTAGGGACAAGCTGGAAATAGATGACAAATATCCCAACATCAAGGTAAGGTTTTAAGTCCCAGCATAATTTTAATTTTCAATGCTTTTATGTACAGAGTGATATAAGGGTTTATTTTGATTAAAAATTCTATTAAATTAAATGGTTGTGGATAAATATAGGGTGTTTTTTATGGACTTCTTTTAAACATTTTTGTTTCACTTTGCACTGCACAAATTGTTTTTTCCTTATTCAGTACATAAAATGTTTGTGAATTATTCAGTGGAATTTTTTATTCTTCATTAGCTGTGCTTGGGACTGGGCTTTCTACATCTCAGCTAAGGCTTTCAAAGTGAAATGCCTGAAACTGGGCAGTGAAATCCATATTGAAGCAGATAATACAGCATTACAATTTGCAAATGTTGGCTTTAGGTACCATATAAATCTCCTTCCCAGCTTCCAATTTATAGACACCCTTCCAAATCAGATTCTCTTTGGTTGGCAGGGACTAAGAGCAAAAGCTCTGCCAGAAAACATCTTTCAGCTTTCCAATATCATATTTTCCCCTTGGAATGCTGTGAAAATTCAAAATATTTTGTAGAGATAAGAGTGAAATCAATGATCTACATGAGACAAAGTATGACTATTTTTTTTTGAAGTATTTATGAATATTAATAAATCATTGAACTGAATCACGCAATGTATTAATGTTCATTTGTAGAGTTTCTCATTCTTATATTTCTTTTTTTTTTTGTTGATACCAGCAATTTAAATTACATTACAATAATGAAATAAAGGTTCCCTCTGCAGCTGTCACATATCCAGAGGCGCTCCATGGAAAAAGCTTTAGGATTAGACAACCATCTCCCTGTCAGTAGGTGCCCATCCATCTCCAGTGACCCCATGAATCCTGGTGTTGACTTATTCACTGAATTTTGTAATAACACCACCCCTTGATGAAAGTTTCAGTGAGCTGTGGTTAGCCAGGGGCAGCTGAGTCCCACAGGGATTTATAGAATCACAGAACTGTTCAGGTTGGAAAAGCTGAATCCTGGACTCTGCTTATCTTCCCACAGACTGTGGAATCCACCTCAGGGCACCGGCCTTGACTTTCAAGTTGCCAAATGTTTCCAGTGGCTCAGGTGGTTAGAAATATCCTCTGCACTCCAGGGTGAGCACAGTGATTAGAAACTTCTTTTCCCCTCTGGAAATGAAGCTTTCTCCCAAAGGGAGTGCAGACAATTGTGCAGTGGACCGAGTTCTGAAAAGTAAGAGAAAAAGAAAACATAAGGACATGAATTCAGTGAGTTTGGCGTTGAAATCAGACTGACTGCTGCTTTCACAGTAAGATGAATTGTACTGAATTCCTGTCATGTCTGGATACAGCTACAATAAAAAATTCAGTTAAAAAAAAATTCCCTATTTTGACATTTAAAGTGTCTGCTTAATGCTATAGTGGTGGTAATTAAGCTAATTACTGTTGAAAACGGTCAGGAGTCAGTGGCTTGCACTGCAAAATCAAAATCTGGGTTCCAGAGAATTCACATCCATTGATTTGTCACTGGGGAGGGAGATGCTGCCATGGAGAGTAGTGTTGGTATTTGTCCTGACACTGAAGAACTTCCCTTGGGAATCCCAGTCTGAACTCTAAGGTTGGTGCCAATTACTTGGGGTTCTGACTACGTTATTTAACCTGTCTCATATGCTCAGGCTGAAGCAGACAGGCTGCAGGAAGAGAAGTAATTTCATTTGCCCAGGACTATCCTGAATAAATTAGAGGGACAGACTGGGCCCTGTTGATTGCAAGAAGGTCCCAATAACAAACCCTGATGTCCGTGCTCAGCCCCGCTGCAATCAGAGATTTCACTTGTGTGAATTACACCGCAGTGCAGGTCACGGCACAAATTTAATTAAATCCTGATAAAATCGATTTGCAGTTCTTCTACTGCTTAAGTTGGGAAGAGAAAACTACTGAGACAGGCGCCCAGCTGGAAAAAGTTCTCAAGTAGAAAATTACAACTGCATTTTTAAATGCTCTTCTGATTTGGGATGAGGGAAATGTTGATGGGCTGATCCCAGGCTGTGCAGGACCAGGGAGTTCTGCTGTCAGCAGTGGGATTGTGTTCCCTTCTGCCAGCTGAGGTCCATCCTTTCCTCCCGTGGATCAAGCAGAATTTGTTTTTTTAGGAAATCAGCACTGGCTACAGACTTTAATCCCAGCACCCAACCTCCCCCCTGTCTGCTATATTAAAATTCGACACAATTTGTGGTGACTCAACGTTGTTTCTGTCTCCAGTGGCAACGTGACATCCTTTGGGACATCCAAGAATTATCTTGCTGGCATAAGGCACCCACCGTTTACATGACAGGAAAAGTCTCATGACCACAACTGGGATTTGAAAGGACAATATTTAATTTCAAGGGGAACTGGACAACATTTCAAAGTAAGGCTCTCAGCACAGCTGGGACGTAGGAGATGTTAAAAGGCAAGTTCTCCCTGGTTTCTGGAGCAGGGGACAGGCACTCAGGGGATCCAGCTGGAACAGCACTTGGCTGGGTGACATGGGACGTTTGAATTCCTGGTCTTGCTCCAGTCTGGTTTCAGAAAGGGACCAACTGGATATCAGGGAGCAAGAACCATGGATATTGTCAGTAGAGAACACACAAGCTGTCATTTAGTGATAGATGAGCATCCCAGGGAGATACTTCCTAACCAGCCGGCAGCTGGAAGCAGGCAGCCCTCATTTTAAGGAAGTGATCCACCTCCTACAAGTGATGCATCCCTTCTGTAATGCATTCTCTGTGTTTCTTTTCCTTTTTTTGTCATTACCTGGCTGTTTGGTCTGCTCTCCCTGGTCCCCACTCAGACAGAGCATCATCCTTCCCTTGCTGAAGGAGACTGCTTAGCAGGTGCTTCGTGAATCCCGATTCACGGTGTCTCGTCTCCCGCCTGGAATGCTGATGAAGAGCTCAGCGGTGCCTCTGACGCAGGTGCCCTCCAAACAACAGGTACAAATCAATGGATGCACATCGGAGCGGCAGTTCCCCAGCTTCAGATGTTTCCATGACAGCCAAAAGGTTTCTGGACATGCTTCTACCACCCTCTTGTGTTGGCTCACTGTAAGAACAGGATTTGTTCGGTTTTACTCTTGTTCCGCATTTTGGTGATGTCCCAGCTGATATCTGATGCCAATCTTCCTCCTGGACATCATTCACAGAGCACAAAGGACTGGAAAAGAGGATAAACCCTTTGTGAGGATGGGGTTTCTCAGCAATTTTGCTGCAGGCACAGGTTTGATCACTAAGGGGAGCAAATCAACATGTTCTTTAAAAATTTTTTCAATTCTGTAACCTGCATTAACATTATAGTCCTTGACAAAAATTGATTCAAGACACAAAAAAAATACAGATGACCTAGGAAGAAACATCCATTCGAATATGCAAGCCATAACAGTATTTATTTAACATTCCTCTGTAAATCATGCACAAGGTATTAATTCACAACCCCTTCTCCTGGCACTTCACTGACAGGCTCTCCAGGTTGTGATGGATTGAGTTTTGTGGGATCTAAAGAGCTTTTCCAGTTCTCCTCACTTCTTCTGTGTTGGGCAGGTTGCCCAAGTCCCTCTCCTCCTTTGGTTTGCACTTTTCCTGGGCAAGGAACAGATCTTTCAAATAATTATCGATTCTGATACTGCCAGCATAATTTCTTCTTATTGATTTTTTCTTTTTAACTCCACTTCTTGCAGGTTGAGGCTTTCTAATACCATCCAACAGACTGACAGCTTTGAAAGACCAAAGCTGAATATACCCTTTACTTCTCTGTCATCTTAAATGAAATTTTAAGCTCACCTTTACAAGGATTTACAAATGATGGCAGATTTCTTTTCCTGCTTTGCCTGCATCGCAATCCCCAGGTCTATAAAACAACCAGGAGAAGATCGGTCTGTGTTTGCTTTGCTGTGGATGTGGGTGGAAGATGGTGAAATTACAGGGGGAAGGGAGGACAAGGAAAGATCTCACACATATTTTTAAGGCAGATTGCTGAAATCCACAGTTTCCCTGCACTGTTACAATGGCAGTGTTACAGTGATAAAGCCTCTGAGATCCTGTTACATGTTGGACCCCATTCGAACGAATTCCATTTTGAAACCTTCCAATGGGGAAAGCAGGAAATGGGGAAACACTGGTAAAAATGTCCTTAGTTCCAATCTGTGCTGCTGTGGTGTCACAAAAATGTTTTCCCACCTCCTCAGCCCCACGCGCTTGCTCAAAGTGCTCTGGGGGTGTCAGGACTGGGGTGTGAATCTGGGGGTTCAGCACGAGAGACCCTTGCACGTTTTGTTTATAGAGAACTAAGAAAACTGCTGGTTGCATCGAGATCAAAAAGCAAATCTCGGGATTGAAGTATTGGTGTGGGCAATTTTACTGGGGCCTGTGAGCTAAAAAGGGCATTTTCAGTGGGCAGGGAGCTTGGTGCAGAACTCCGAATTCCATCCACACACATCGACACACATGCAAGTAAAAAGTTAGGTGGTAAAAACTCAGATAAAATGAATATCCCGTGGCATAGCTGTTGCTGCTGTTGCTGTGGTAACCAAGCATGACAATGTGTCAGACAAGTTAATTTTAGAGAAAGTAAACTGTTTTTTAAAACTGTTGGAGAAACAGATGGATTTTGTCTTAAAATGGACTCTGAAATATTTGCTCTTTGGAAATACTTAGAGGCAGACCAAATAAATACACATTCACATCCCAATAGCTTGCTGAAATGAGAAGGCTTTCCAGATGTTTTGGGACCATCTTTATTAAATACATCACACTTGCTAAAGTATTTTCCTGCACCTCCCTGAACTGATGTCTGGGCCAGCTGAGAAGAAGATTTGATTTATTTTTGCTGTATTTCTGCTGGGTTGCTTGGTGTTCATTCTAAGCACCCTTTGTGCTTCAAAACTCCCCCTTTCTCCTCATTTTTATTTTCCTCTGTGAAGTGCTGATTTAAACATACCGTGAGTTTCCTTCTTGGTGTCTGCACTTCTGCTGTTAATTTAATATTATCCAGCCTGCTTCCACCACAATAGCCTGAACTTTCAAAGAAAATGTGCCACGCAGAATGCAAGATAACTCTTTGAGGGATCTGGATATGATGGCTAAAAATGAATTAATCACTGGACTAGAAAATAATGGTTGCTAAGGCACCAGTGGTCACAACTCGATTATATTCAGAATAAACAGAGGACGGGCCTAAGCAGCAATATTTTCACTTAGTCATTCAACAGGGTGATTTCCCAACGCTGAAGGAAATGATGAGCCAACGAAGGCAGGAATAAAAATAGGAATGGAAAAATCAGATTTTCTTTCAACATATAGATTCAAGGTCCAAAAACCACTCAAGATCGAATAAGAATAAACTGAATACTCATCTCAGTGAGAGAAAGAAAAACAAAAATTGAAAAAAACCCAAGCCAAAACAAAAATGAGCAAAACTTAAAAATATAAGAAATGAAAACAAATGGCAACTTCTCTGACCATGAGATTCTGAGATTAACTGACAAGAGAAGCTGATGACATGAGGGTAAAAGCCATTGTAAGCAGTGTCACAGAAAATTTAAAATACATTCAGAGCAAAAGAATTTTTATTAATAGTAGAAACCTTTGCTGGAGACAGGGATATCCATTATGAACAATATCACAGAATATCAAAAGTGCTCCCCAAACACTTCCATCCTGGATAATGACAAGAGGTTATTCCCTATTTTTAGTGATGACAGCATTGTTTATAAGTGGTTTAGTAAATCAAGGAATAAAGAACCAAACCTACCAAAGTCCCCTCTTTTCATGATAAGCGAGTTCAGATAACTTCCAGAAGACTCTGATGGATCTGGCAGAGGAGCAGCTGATAAATTGCTGTGAATGTTAATAAATCATTTCACGGCACTGAAATTCCAGAAGATGGAAGGACAATATGGGAGATAATATTGTGTAAGGCTGGAGACCCTGCATCTGTCAGTCCCACACAAAATAATGGAAAACCTTATATGAGATTCCCTTGGTAAAGACTGTAAATCTAATTAATGCCAATCAAAACTGTTTCTGGAAAATGGGCCTTGTCAAAGAAACTCGATTTCGTTCTTTGTATTACTGTTCTGCCTGGAAAACCTAGTGCTAAATGTAGCAGTCTTTCCTAAAATGCTCGCCTTTATATTGCACAACAACCCAACTAAAAATAAAACACTACAAAGTATCAATACACCCTCCTGTGTCCCACCCCTAAGGGGAGGGGAACAGCCAAGATTTGTGCATGCCCACAGCTGAAAAGGAACGACAAAAGTCAGAGGGTCCACAGAAACTTAAAAGTTTCATCAGTAAATCCCACAATTGGCACAGAAACTTTTATAAGTTAGTCCCTTATCTGCCAGTATAAACGCACAGGGGTGGATTTTGGATAAGGGATAGAGTGAAAGCGGGGGGGAGAGAGAGAGATATTAAAGAGAGAGAGAGAGAGAGAGAGAGAGAGAGAGAAAGAGAGAGAGAAAGAGAGAGAGAGAGAAAAAAAGAATGAAAGAACGAAAGAAACAAACAAACAAAGAGATGATTACAGGAGTAAAACTCAGGTAACCATGGCGCAGGGAGGTCACAGTGTTTCATGGCATCAGGGAATGGTTTGGGTTGGAAAACTCCTCAAAGTTCACCTAGTTCCAACCCCAGTGGTTGGAATCAGATGGATTCATTAGTTGCATGCTATATATCCAGCTACTGTTAGACACACATATGCTATACCATAGTTCTGTGCTTTAGCTGCATTCTGACCCCCAGTCCCCCTGCAGCCCTCCCAGCCTAAAGCTCCTCAAATATAAATATTCTTAAACACTCAGCCAGGAACTCCAAAAATTCTGCCTGACTTGTTACAGCAATGATTCTGCAAAGAAAGAAATTAGAGCCCTGCACAGGGGAAGTGTCAAGCAATTCCTGCCCTAAGGAGTGGTACGAGATAGAGACAGAAAGTGAGGTGATTTTGGGTTGTCACTTCCCTTTTTGGACAACACAACCCAGATGTCTGATGGCCCAAAGAGTGTTTCCAAGCAGTTATGACCAGTGTGATTTTAAACTGAGCTCTCAGGATATTTAATAGTGCCCCAACACTGCTGGCTTCTCCCGAGGGAGGCGGTAACGAGACCCAGATCTCACAAGCAACACTCAGGGACTTTCAGGATCAAGCCTGTGTTTCTCACCAGGAGAAAAGCTTGCCCTGCTATTGAAGCCTACATTCTCTCTTGCTTAATTTCTTCCAATTATTCTTAATTGTGCCCCCAGGAGTAGAGCTCTGTCAATAATTGATTTTTTTGTTTTGTTTTGTTGCCAAACTGAGGGGAGGGGAATTATTCAAGGTTGATTGGAAATGAAACACATTTGGGTTTTCTCACCATATAAAAAGCCCTCCTTCCTGACATTTTTCAGGTCAAACAAAACAGTTCAAAACCACAAAATTGTTTTGTAAGCAGTGAAGTGTAACTACGTGAAATCTTAAAGCATCTTTGAAATGGGATAAAGTCAAAACATGGCATTTAAAAACAGTGAACTGCAAGGTTTCAAATGTAGTGGGTTGGAGCAAGGGGCCTGATACAGATCAATCAAAATTTGTGAGAATCTCCATTTCCAATCTCCACATGCATTTTCTAGTGAACTCTTTTCCCCATTTTCCTTCACAGAGCACCCAATTTTGCTACGATCCGATTTAAACAGCTTGCCTTTGGTGTTGGTTTGGTATTCAGCTTACAGACAGGTAGATTTTTGTCCCTTTCCTGAGCTTTTCTTTAGCCAAGCTCTACGTTATTAGTTCTGCTCTTCTCTCAGCAGTCAGTCCCTTCTTCCTACTAATCATTTTTCTCTTTGTCTTCATCTTCAATTTATCCTTTACCTCCAGTTTATCAATGTGTGCCCGGGCAGGAGCTGCTAACGATTGATTCCTGTGTTAACCTGCAAGGCTACTTCTCATATACAGCTGGGTTTTGATATTTTTCCTGCAATTACCAGTTTGGCTCACTTTTTTTTTTGCTTTAACAATCTCATTGAAACACATTTCAAGCTGGCAAAGGTCTGTTTAGCCTTCTTTTTTTTTTTTTTCTTCCCCCTAGGAAAATTGTAGGTATTTCAATTGTAGGCTTGGGTTGAAAAAAGCTTCATTCTGTGTGCTCCAGCACCTTTTCATAGTTCATACTTTATGGACATTTTACATTACTGTGTTCACAAAAATACCTGTTTCGTGCCCAATTCAAATATTCCTCAAATTTGCCTGAGGCAAAATCTTAATGCTCATGCTTGGTACTTCCAAGGATTACTTAGGAACACCTGCGTGCATGGATGCCTGGGGCTGTAATAAAGCCAAACCTGTCTGGATGAAATATTGCAGGGAAAAACATTGGAGGGTCACCAAATTAGAAAAAGGGAAGAGGAAGAACAAAGCTACCAACATTTTCCAGCACATTCAAATGTCAGCTGGGCTCTAATCCCCTCCTTCATCCCCATCTCCAAGCAGAATGATTTGATAAACAGTGAGGGATGCCTGAGGACTGCTCGCTGGGGAGGATCAGGCATGGGAAGAGTGATGAGAAACCTGTGCACGTTTCCATAATTCACCCGAGCAGAGCAATGTTTGCTGTCCCTCAAGGTGATCCAACACCGAGCCCTGCTGCCAGGGTTTAGTCCTTTCAAAAGCACACGAAGGCTGATGATGAAAACACTCGACGTGCCAGCATTTTTCTGACTTTTTCGTTTAGAAATGTGTTATCCCTGCTCCCGTGTTTGTTCAGCACATATGCTTCATTGATTTATATTGTATGAACATACCTTGGCTGTGTCCTTAAAACCTCATTACCTTCTGCTGAAGATCCATTTCAATTGGAATTTTATTCATAAATGCAAATTTGCAAACACTGTTAATTGTGTGTCACGCATCAGAGTGATTACAACCCCATCTCCTCTGTTTTGACATAATGTGTATTTCATATTTTGCGAACGCACCAGCCTAGATAATTCATAATGACTTTTCATTCATATAGAAGCAAATTTTTTCCATTGTTTCTAGAGCTGGTCAATACCTCCCAAGAAAGAAGGCATCCTGCATTTAACAGGAATGAACTATGGTCCTGTGTAAAAGCAGCAAAATGTTTAATTTCTAACAGGAATCAGAAAATATTCTCTTGTTTAGGAACAAAAATACAGTACTTACATATGTTTCACATTGTCTGCAAAGAATTGATGACCCAAACGTTTGTAACTCTTATGTAATATTAAATAAAGAGTAAATTAACAATATCCAATTAAAAATAAGAATAGAATGTCAAGTTTTTTTGATGTCATGTTTCTGGTCTTCATTTTAACACCCTTCTCTGTCATTTCACCTCTCCCTCCCGTATTCTTATAACTCTAATAATTTACCATTTCTAATTTTCACCTCCTTTCCTCAGGATTGTCCTTGTTGCAGCTAAACAGTGAGCATGAAGAAAAGCAAGAAATGCAAATTTCTACTCCACGCACTTGTTCCAGATGAAAGTTCCCTCTGCTGACTATGGAAGTGCAAACCTCACGGTCCAAAATGCTGTCAAATCCCTTTTTCCAGTTTTGCAGACCCCTTGCAAAGGTCCTGGAGTGCCAGGATTATTTTTTCACCTGGGAATTGCAGCTTGAACACGACACAGGGGTGTGCAATTAGAACCCTGATGATTTTTAAATCCTCAACAGCTGGGTAGGTTGTTCAGCAAGGAATAAGCACAAGCACTGGCTGGCTTCTCACATGGACCCTGCTGATCTGCTTTGCAAAGTCTGGATTCAAAGGTGCTGCTTCTCTCCATGTGGGTTTTCTTTGTGTCACAGCACAGAAAAGGAGATACTTTATCTTCTACAAACATCTAAATGTTTTATTCTGTTGGGAAACCAGTTGGTGATCTCCACTGCTGTTGCTTTTGGTATTTAAATAATCAGTCTTTTGGGTTTCTGATTCCCTACTGTCTTGGCAAAAGGGTTTTGTGAAGCTGAGTCTTTCTGGGTAGCTTTGTGGAGCAGATTTCCCTCATCAGGATGAACAGTGTCTCCTGCTTCATAACCGTTCAGCTCTGAAGAGGAAGGGATTAAGGACAGATATTCAGCTGCCTCCCCACTAAAGTTTTGAGGAATTTCCTCCAAACTTGCACAGTCCCTTCCCATTAAATGAATCATTGCTGCACCCACTGTAATCATGACCTTGCTCTTCCCTCAAACTGTCTGCCTTTAATTGCCCTCCTTGCTTATGGGTAAGTGAAGATGGCAGTCAGTTAAAAGAAAGAAAGAAAAGGTGGGAAGTTAAAAGGTGGAAAGAGGATTGTCCTCTTTGCTTTTTTTTGTGCTTTCTTGAGAGACATAGGAAAGACAGCAGTAAATTTCTGGTTAGGTCAAGATGTTCCCTATGCTCTACAGAAACACCTACCAGTGGCTGAAAGGCTCCAATTTAAAGCTGAGTGTTCTGTGTTTAATAATTAAAGAGGAAAAATAGTTCTCAAAATTTACCTGTAGATACAAGGTTTGACTTTGTCACTGTTTCCACACTACAGACCCCTTAGTTGCCAGTAAAATTCAAGGAATAAGTTTGCTTTTTTCTTGAATAGATTGTCTACAAGAGCTCTGAAAATGAATCCAATTTTTTTAGTTGCGCTCTCTGTCAGGTTTTCCTCCTGTAGCTCCTTTCCCAATCCTTTCCAAGCTTGCCTTCGTGCTTTGTGGATAGCAGACATCTAAATCTGACACACTATTTCAAGCAGTGCTCCAGACAGAACACGAAGATGCAGAAGAATGGTACAAGGTAAGAACCCTTTTTCAACAGATCCGCTGTGAAATAGTCCAGGGAGAAAAAAAAAGGCACAAAAGGGAAAAAAAAATAGAGTTACGTTACTCTTCAGAGATGGCACTTGAGCCAGATAGACGTGCATGTGATTCATTAGGACAGTTGAAATGTTCCTCTTGTTATTTTCTCTAATAAATATTTTATTTGCTGATTTATGGTAGATATCTTGTATCTTGCTGTTACAAACCTATGGAGATTTGACAGTAATTAATCGTGATGAAGAGCCTTGCTTCTCAGGAAGGAAGAGCATGCAATTCTGCAGGCTGTTAGTCAATAATGAGACACTTTTCAGGGATTCTTAATTGACTGCCTTCATCACCAATTTACACACAGAAAACTTCTGCTAAGGATACCTTGAGGGGGAGACTGACAAATCAGAATGAAACAGAATTTACACACAAAGTAAGATTCTTGTGATGAATTCCTCAAACCACTTCCCCTCATGACAGTGGGGTTTTGATGTCTGAATTTATAAATAAAATAAAGTTAGGAGATCTGTGAACTTGTTGTAAATCTCTACCAGGCTAGGGAGAATTTAAGAAACCTTTAAGGAAAAGTGCCAAAGTATGGCAAGGAGGCCTATAAATACATCATGATGGTTTAAAATATGTTGACTCCATAACTGTGAAATTCCCTGTTGCACAGATAAAACTCTTTAGTCTGAGTGAAGAGTAGAACATGAAAACTTATCCTGGGAACAGTCATTCTCATGATGAAAAGGTCTGTGCAGACTTTCACAAGCCATGGGATGAACCCCGGGAAGCAGGGATCAAGAAAGATGTTCCCACACAGATTGATCTGTGAGACTGCAGAAGATCCTCACAAGGAAACTGAGAGAAATCCCATTGCTCAACACACTTAAAATTAGGCTGGGTGCAGCAGCTGTTATGTATCTCTAGCACTGCAATAAAAAATAATAGGAAGAAATCACCGTGGCACAGCTGGGGACATAAATAACAGTGTTTAGCTCACAAACAGCTTAAAAGGCTACTGGTATATTCCAAACACGGGTCCACAGGGTGGGATGTATTGCAGGGACAAATCCAGGAGGGAGATGGGTTCCACATGTTGGTAAATGTGTTCTCCTTTGATGCCTGTGACCTTTCTGCCTTGACAGAGAAGATGTACCTTTATTTTCAGTCTTGCACTTCGTTCCAGTGGCTGCTTACCTGCGTCTCCAGCACCTACATCAATTCCCCTTTGTATAAAGTAACAAACAACTCGGTCCTGCAGTCTTTTGCTCGCTTCCCCACCTTCTAAACCCTTGGAAATGTTAGTGCAGAAATCCTTTGTCTTGTCACCTGCAAGCTTTAGAACTAAAATATTTCTTCTTTTGTTCCCATATTTTTCTATTGTCGTGTGTGCCAAAAAGATCCTAAGAGTGACAACACCAACTATGTTACCCCTCTGATTGTCAGGATATTCACTCACAAGTCATCCAGGAAGGGATCCAGCTGCTTCTTGCAGGATATAATATCTAATTTCCATGGCCTAGACCTACAGACCTCCAGGAAAAGGTCAGAACACAGAATGAGCTCAATTGGTTATGGCATAATGTGGAGATGATAGTATTCTTTACAAGGCTTAGTGCAGCTCTGGGAAAAAAAAACGTTTATATTTGCTTTTCTTGTGCAAAAAGGTTAGAAGGGAGAAATCCAAGTTGTCTGGATGTGGGAAAATAAGATCTGTTTTTCAGCTGGTAGTGAGGGGTGGCCAGGTTTGTGTAAAACATCTCAGCAGCTCTGCTGTTTTTCCTGCCCTTCTGTTTGGAGCTTGGCATTTTATATCAGTGAAGGTGATGCTACATGGCTTAAACTGAGGTGATGGAATGAAAATTGGGCTTTTAAACTTCACACTGTTTCTTCTATTCCAATGTTCATAAAAACTGATTTTATCCTCAAGATTGCACTGAAGAAGTACTAAAAAAACCAATAAAAAGTTGAAAAGGTGAATCCTTTGAGTTTAAAATCACCAGCACAATTGCTGTCAAGGTAGAGCAAGCTCTGTAGGTAGTAGTAACAGCCTTCCTTCAACTCCACACAGGAAAACAATCTTTAGCATAATGATCTGGAAAGAGTTCTTTGGAAGCAATTGAAGATACAGATGTTTAGCTCTCTTAGGAAAAACAGCCTACAGAGATCTTCACTAGAAAAGGTCTGAAACAGGGGTCTGAGTGCAGCAAATATTGAGGGGTGTGGTGGGGATGCAGGCAGAGGTCAAGCTGCAGGTCCATTTCAAGACACAGTTTGTTTCTGCACCAGTGCTGTTGATTTATTCAACATTATGGGTTTTCTAAATCATTCCCCTGCAGAAAAACAGGCACTCCCGAGCAGTGTTGTTGCAGCAGTAGTGGGGAAATGCTGCCTGCAAACACAGAGGTTCTCTAGGCTGGCAGGTGAACCCGTGATCCGTCCCTCAGCCCCAGGAAGGCTCAGCTCTGGAGCCTCACTCAGCCCTAAATCCTGCCAGCCCTGTGAATTACCCAGGTTCTGCCCAGCTGCCCGAGGGAGTTGGAATGGGAAGGATACAGAGAGCATGGCTGGCTGGAAAGGGCTCCATGCAGCACGCAGGGATGGAAAAGCTCTCATTTCTGTCATTCCTGGGGCTGGAAGGGGATGATGTGCACCCTTCCCTGCCTTTACCTGGTCTGGAGCTCTCGGCAAGGGCCTGGGAGAATGAGGCTGAGTGTCCTGTCCTACCTTGCATGATCTCAAACCCAAATCACAGAGTCTGGGTGAAAAGGAGAAAAGAGGAAGAAATATTGGGAACTTTGGCTTTTGACTTCAGAGACATGGGGGACCAGAGAGACAGAGAAAAACAACACCACCCGAAGCCGCAGTGCATGCAATTACGTGAAAAGTGGGTATCCTTGCTCTGGCAGTTGTTTTCCAGGTCATACAATTGCAAATTTATTTATAATACATATCTATATTTATACATTTAACATTTACTTTATACATTTAACATTTACATAATACATCTACTGTGAAGGTGGTGAGGCCCTGGCACAGGGTGCCCAGAGAAGCTGTGGCTGTGCCTGGGTCCCTGGAAGTGCCCAAGGCCAGGATGGATGGGGCTTGGAGCAGCTTGGGCTAGTGGAAGGTGACCCTGCCCATGGCAGGGGATAGAACTGGATGAGCTTTAAGGTTCCTAAAAAACCTAATCCATTCTGTGATTCCATGATCTAGTCCTTGAAGAGGAGATCAGTGTCTTTGTCCCCAGCCGGAATTCAAACCCTAACCCTCTTCTTATGGAGTGTCCTAATGGCTTCACACCACAATTATCTCCCTTTTTCACCTTTTCTGGGTAATCTACACTCAGTCCATGTCTGCAAAAGAAAACTTTTTACAAAATGGATGGGGAACTCTTCCTTTACCTTGCAGGATATGACTCTGTCCTTGAGCACGGGGTTTGGAATCCAGGCAATGGGAAGAGACGAGCACTTGATCTGCTCTGTTTCCTGCCAGTGCTCTGATAACAGAGCTGGCTGGTAAATACAAAGTGGAAACAACCTACTGTGCAGTGGAAAACAGGAATAACTCTGTGCCAAGCTCTGCAAAGAGAGTTCCTACTTTGGAGAGAACAGATAATGTTTGTCAGTCCTAAATAGGAATGATTTCCCTACAAAAAAATACACTCTGAGGGATGGGGGGAAATTTAATAAACTGTTGCCTTCTGCCTTTTTCTCCATGCAGAATCTGATGGGTTTTAGCTCAGGATGCTGCTTTTTGAAATCCCTTGCTCTGATGTGCATCACAAACAGCACAGCCCATGGAGCTGTTTCAGAGCCCTGGATGCTTCTCTGCCAGGCCAGGTGCTGATCTCCTGCAGTGCTTCTTGCTCTGTACCCGTGGTTTGTTGCTACAACAGATATTTACAGCAACATAGAAGCAAATATTTGCCTTTTTTCCCTGTCTTTCTATTTCTTTTTACCACAAAGAAAATACATAAATTGTTTCCAGTTCTTTGGCTTTCACATATATGTATTCCCCAACATTTTGGGACTTTTGTCTCAAAATCTTCCAGAGTGCTTAACAAATTTTGAGTCTTTGCAGTGTGTCCTGGCTGGGATAGAGTTAATTTTCTCCCCAGTAGCTGGCACAGTGCTGTTTGGGATTCAGTGCGAGAATGATGCTGAGAACACTGATTTTTAGCCACTGCTGAGCAGTGTTTGCACTGAGTCAAGGACCTTCCAGCTTCTCCCGCAGCCCTGCCAGAGCTGACTGGGGGCACAAGAAGCAGAGAGGGGACACAGCCAGGACAGACTGATCCTGACTGTCCAAAGGGATATTCCAGACCCCAGGGCATCGTGGTGTGTGTTTATAAAGTGGGGAAAGCTGGCCTGGGGCCTCTGGTTGGGAACTGGCCAGGCATCAGTCTGTGGGTGGTGAGGAACTGCATTGCGCGTCACTGCTTTAGTATATCCTCATTACATTTTTATTTATAATATTATATTATAATAATATTATATTGCAATATAATAATATCAGCATATAAATAATTATTGTGTAATAATAATGTATATAGTTATATTATTGCATTGAAGTATAATAATATTAATATATAAATTTTTTTTTTAATTTTTTTTTTTTTCCCTTGATTTTCTGTCCTGTTATACCATCTTTATCTCAACCCACAAGTTTAATTTCCTTCCCAATTCTCTCCCCCACCCCGCTGCCGGGAGGGAGTGTGTGAGCAGCAGGACACAGAGCTAACAAGGAAGCCAAATTTCTGACCTCCCTGTTCATTAATGCGTTCAACTATGGCCTGTAATACCTCACACTGAGAGGGAAAGCTCAGTTCCACAGAACCTCTGCATGGCTTGAGGGGAGCACGTTTCAACTACCTCAGCTAAATGTCAGAGAGACTGAGCCAAGGTCCACCAACCTCAATGAGAGGGTTTTCTTTCCTTGACTTCAGTGAGCTTTAGATGGAGAATTAAGCCTACCTGCTAGAAGCAATAATAAATTTTCAAATCCTTCTTCAAACCCATCACAGGGGAGGAACAAAGTCCCAGAGCATGTTAATGAGGACTGAGCGCACTTGGAACAGCTGTTTAGATTGGACTCTGCTCTCTTCAGAGGTCTCATACTTTCTGTAAGACATTCCCTTTCATTTCCATCTTCAGCTGCAGCTCACTTGTAATATCTGAGGCCCTTTTGCCCCGTGCTCCACTTGTTATGTTCCTATTTCAAAGACAAACTCTGTCTGCACTTTTTTTGTATTAAAGGTCACAGTCAAAGTTTGAAAGTTGGCCTGTAAATTCCTTCTGGTGGAAAGCGGTTCTTTGTTAAGGTAGGTAAAGACAGAGAAATAACGAGTTCTGTGATTCAGGAACCACTTTGAGTGCATCTTTGGGACTTTCACAAAATTCTAGACTCTGTGACACAGCCATGTGTAGGACAAAACAAGGAGACAAATTCAACTGAGAGCTGGATGATTGTGAGGGGTAGAAAAAAGTCCTATCCCTCAGCTGTCACAAACACTTCAAACCCACAGACGCTCAGAATTTTTTTTAATCAGAAAAATTTCTTAATATCCCAATTCTCCATTCATGTTTGTGGAGAGATTGCTTCTCCAGAGGGGAAGAGCATGGTTGCCAGTACCTATTTCACATTTAATTCCCACCTGAATCTCCAAATTACTTGTCAGCATTCTTCTTCTGGCTCTGCCTGAGGGCCTGAGTTGTTTACACAAAACACCCACGAGTGTGTGCTGAGACCAGGTCTGGGAGTTGTTCTCCTGGAGCAGGAAAGCAGAGAGCTGTGAATAGGAGATCAAAGCACTTGAGCAGAGAAAAGAACCCTACAAATAACCCCACTGAACCCAAAACGGAATGGCTACAGCACTTCTCCAGGTTCAGCTTCATTCTGTGCTGGAAGGGACTCAAGCTTTCATCTCCTCTGAGAACACTCTGAGACCACCAGGGTATAAGTGGAGAAACAGAGCGGAGTAAGAAAGGACATGTTTGTAATCCTTATCACTCAACCTTGCCTTCACTGGGTAAAGAGCCCGAAATTATCAGGGTGTATTTTCCTAAGGGGTTGAAATATTGTTTCTTTATGCGGAACCACCCTGTGATCCAAAGAAAACTCTAATTTCACAAAACAATTTAAGATCCAGAAGGAATCATAGAATCCCAGAATGGTTTGGGTTGGAAGGGACCTTCAAGATCATCTCATTCCATCCCCCTGCCATGGGCAGGGACACCTTCCACTAGCCCAGGTTGCTCCAAGCCCCGTCCAACCTGGCCTTGAAGAATGAGTGGCTGCTTTTTCTGAGGTTTTCCAGCACAGAAAATACTCCAGAATGCTACGATATCATAAGGGTTCAGTGAAAGCTTCAATGACCCTGTCCAGCACCCAGATCTGTAGCTGCAGTACGAGGTTTTAAACAGAAAGGGGGTAGATTCACACTAGCCAGCAGGAAGAAATTCCTCCCTGTGAGGGCGGTGAGGCCCTGGCACAGGTTGCCCAGTGGATGCCCCATCACGGGAAGAGTTCAAGGCCAGGTTGGTTGAGGTTGCCCTGATATTATTTTGGGGTTGGGCATTTTATTTATCTACATTAACTTTAAACCCCTTTTCACAGCCAAACCAGCAAATATGAGCTTAGCATGCTCGAGAGTTGGATCATGTGGGAAGGAAGAAGAGTTTTTCTGGAAAAGATCGGTAACACAGTGAGGCTCCTTCTGTCCTGGACCCCAACCAAAGCAGCTGCCATGCACCTGGCTGTTCAAGAACCATTTAGGCCAGGGAATGAGCCAAAAGACTGTCCACAGGTCTAAAGTAAATTGCCAGCATGCTGCCGTCCTCACTGCTCATATCTGAGTAAAGTGCTGTGCCTAAATTCTTGCTGGGTGAAGGATTACTCAGATACACTTTCCCTAAATTTATAATTCCCTTGCATGGAGAACTAAGGGAAAATGAGCTTAAAGCAGAAAAAAACCTGAAGTGATGAGTAATTCCTGCTACCAAAATGAGAAAGCAATAGCTGTTCCCACTCTCATGTTTTGCTCTGTGGGTTTCCTCTACAAGGCGGAATTAAACCCCCAGCCGCTCTGCCTAATGATGATAACCACAAAATGGATTTCTTCAGACTGGCACTTGCAATTACATTCAACTCAAGGGCTGACATGGTTAATGAAACCAGGGAAAAATGCAGTTCTCTGAGTCCTAAACCACGCAAACACACATTGATGGTATCAGAGGGAAATGAGCCAAATTCCTGGTACGACACACAAAGAAAGACATAAACACCAACACACACGTATTTTCCATGGTGGCTTGTTGTGCTAAAGAGGATTTGAATTCTTCAGACATTCTACACAGACATTTCAAAATACATGGGAGTGGTGTTTGTGATATCAGTCATCATGAGAAAAACTAAATTGCCCAATAATTGACAGAATAATTTAACATGGAGGCAAAATTGATCAAGGAGGTTTTCTGTCCCTGGAAAGCAACGAGATATGTGTAAGGCCATCTCTGTGTGGGATTATTAGATGAAGAGGTAATACACTATGTTATCCCACAATGCTATGGATCCAACACAAAGCCTATTAAAATCCATGTAAATGTTTCCATTACGCTCTGTGGCCTCCCTGCTGATCCAGGAGAAAATCTGATTACAAGTTCACGAAAAATAAATATTCCCTCTCCCAAAAGTAGCTTATTCGTAGAATCATAGAATATTTAATGCTGGAAAAGCCCTCTGAGATCATTGAGTCCAACCACTCCCTCAGCACTGCCAAAGCCACCACTAAATCATGTCCTCAAGTACCACATTTACCCTTTTCTTCACCATTTCCAGTAACTTCCCTGGGCAGCCTGTTCCTCTAAATCTGCCCTGTTTGAGCACATGCATTGGGAAAACATAATTCCAGGGATGCGATAACCCAGGATTTGAATGGATCTGACTGAGATATGTCGGCAAATGGACTCTGCAGCAGAACTTTGAATTTAATTTGTGCAGGTGAAGGTAAAAAATCATTAGCTGTTGACAAATAACTGTAGGTCTACACGAAAATGAGCTCAGCGGTCTCAGTGCAACTCCTACATCATAATCTGCTAATAATTCTTACACCTTTCTGGTCTCCAAGCACCTTGTAATCTTTATAATGGGTTTATAATACTTTTGTGAGACAGAGAGGGGCTATTTCATCCATCTTCACAGGTGGAGAAGATGGCTCATGCTAATAGGTCTCCACAAATCAAGGGATAGCTCTGGAAGAGGCTCTGGGATTCAACCAAGCAACATCTTGGATAATTTGTGCCTAGATTTTCCTGTACACGACAGAGAAACTCCTGATGCCTTAGGTTTTAACTTTTATATTTTTCAAATCCTATATTGCCCAGTGTGTAACTCTGCAGTTTCTTGTAGCCTGCTAGCTGCTGTTCTCTTATGCCAGATAGACACAAAAAAGCCTCTCCGAGGTTGCTGTTCAAGGACACTCAGACTGTCCTAGGCCCAAAAGGTGTAAACTACCTAGAGAGGCCTCTAGAGAGGTGTAGAAATTGAAGAAATTACATCATTAACTAAAGTTTTAATTGGTGAATTTATTCTGATATGCAAATGGACCAAACCTATAAAAGTGGGAAGGACTCGTGATTCAGGATGCGTCTCGGGGTCCATTTTGTGAGTAGCCTCTGGCTCCCCAGGGTGCACCTTTGAAGGCCTTTCAAATAAATCCCTGCCTTTATTCCCTTACTCCTGTCTGGTCTCTGTTTCTAGGTAGCCACTCAAGGCATCACTCCAGCAGACTAAACCACGAGATACAGACAACACAAACTAGAAAACGTGTAGGAGATTTGTGGGGTTTGGTGCCCCTTATGTTCAATGGTGATGTTTTCCTTGGGTTTTGTCATTGTTTGAGCGACATGGAGCTCACCAATGCTCTCAAAGGATATAATCCAGCTTCTTCCAAGAAATTCCCAGGGAGTTTCCTGGAATCAAGGCTGATTTTCCAGTCAGAGACATTGTGGCCACCGCGTGTCCTTTAGCCTGGGTGACTTTGCTCGGCGCTTGCTCAGCTGTCAATCTGAGCATGTCGATCTGACGCTGCTCATAACTGTAATTATGAATAAAGGAATAAGGGAAGATCCCTGTGCCGTGTTCCCAGCATCACTCCACTGCCTGACAGGAGCCTGGAGAGATTCACTGTGTCTATGTCAGCCCTGTGCACTGAGACAGCAAGATCAGACTTGACAAAATCAGCAAGTTACCATATCAAGGCAAAGAAGACTCAAGGGCAGGTTGATAATATTGGAATGTTCAAGGCCAGGCTGGATGGGGCTTGGAGGAATCCAGTCTAGTGAAAGGTGTCCCTGCCCATGTCAGAGGGGTGGAACCAGATGAACTTTGAAGTCCTTTTCTACCCAAACCATTCTTTTGCAATGTTTCAATTTTTCTTCATCTTATTTTATTTTTTACAGTATTTTTACTTCATTAGACCCTGGAAAGCAGCATAGTGCTCTCTCCCACTTGTTGTCATTTATGGATCTATTTCTTGAACTGTTCATACAGAGAGATTAATTATTTTTCTCTCTCTGATTGAAGATCAGGAGAAGTCTGTTGTCTAATGCTTACAGGACCAGGAGCAATGATGCTTTTATTGGAATAGCCATGTCCTGGGAACACTTTGAGAAAGAAAATCCTTTGAAGAAAGTTACATCAGGAGGAAATTATATTCTATTTGTATTTACCGTACTGTTCAAGGCAAGTCTCAGAAGGCATGGGAGACTGAGCCATACCCAATGTATCAGAGGTGCCTGAAACCCCATGGAACCCCTGCTTGGCTGCAGTAGGATGATCCCTTGTACCATCTCTGGGCCCTTTGCACTTAAACAGAGCATTTCAGCAACTTCACCTGCTGAAAGTGGGGTTTAGGTTAACTTTAGGTCTGACTCTATCAAAGGGTCATTTCTGGCCTTTTGGAACCAGCATCTCTCAGTGTTATTTTACTCACAGATTGTGCAGCTGACATCTAGTCTGATCAAGGGTGGCCAGTTTGTGCATATTTTATGCTGCAGTGCTGTCAAATCCTAATGAGAAGTGACAGGATTCCTCTATACTATTTCTATTACTGTTTCCTTCTCCCAGCCCTAGTCCCTTCCCCATTTTTCCCTTCATCCTGAGCTTTGTCAGCCTCTCTTCTGCTCTGTGCTAAACCTGTTATTTTGAGTTATGTCCATCCTCTGTAATTGCTTCTGAAAGGCTGAAGGTAAACACAGAAGAGCAGACTGATAAACAAATGCTGTAAGAAAGCCAAGTATAATAAAAGATAGCAGCATGGAGCAATATTTGGGAGTAGGATGTAATTTTAAAGGTCAATAATGCGCCAAGGAAATTTTGCCTGGAGCACAGCTCGCATTGATAACAGAGAGTTGCTGTCGTAGGATTGCTTGGCTGGTAAATGAGTTTAACAATCTACCTCTGAGTTTATCTTCCTGTCTCCCATTGCTTCTTTCTTTCTTTTGTTTTCTTTCTCTCTCTCTTTCTTTTCTTTCTTTCTTTCTTTTTCTTTTTCTTTCTTTCTTTCTTTTTCTTTCTTTCTCTTTCTTTTCCNTTCTTTCTTTCTTTATCTTTATCTTTCTTTCTTTCTTTATGTTTCTTTCTTTCTCTTTCTTTTCCTTCCTTCCTCTCTCTCTTCCTTTCTCCCTTCCTTCCTCCCTCCTTTCCTCCCTTCCTTCCTTTCTCCCTCCTCTCCTTCTTTTTCTCTTTTTCTCTATTCATTTTATCCCCTCTCTCTTTCTTTCTTTCTCTGTACCAGATTTATCATGGCTTAGAGTTTCCTTTCGAAAATCTTGAACCACATCTCTCTAGTATTTATTAAAATTATTTTTCATGTCAGGCCTTTCTGCAGGAAACACTCTCTGGATCAGTACTGCAACAAATGAGAGCAGGATTTTAATTTCCAGGTTGTGCTGTCTGTTGGGTAAAGATCTGTATCACCACAGCTCAGGTTTCCAGTATCTCTGTTTCTCTCTGATCTGAGAACAAACTGCTTTGAGTTTCTGTGTTTCCATTTAGGCAGGTTCAGCTGAAACCTCAGACTGAAATGGTCACAGAGAAACCAGTTGCTCCCTGGGGGTTTTGAGTCCCACAGGGATATTGCCAACAATCCTAAAAGCAAGTAAAAACTTGAATTCAAGAGAACACAGGGGCTTTTAAAATATTGCATTACATTGCAGTAAGTTCTAAACTTCCCAGAAAGTAAAGCCCCCAACTATAAAGCTTGACCAGATTTTTCAGCAGTCACTAAGGATTTCTACATTCTTTATTTCTAAGCTGACATCAATTTTGTAATGTAGGTGCTCAAATCCCTATTTTTGCCAATTGAGCTATTCCAATTATGTCTTGGAAATCACTGATTGCTGGTCCAAATTTGGCATCAAACACCCTGATACAGTAGCATGACTTAAAGGAATTTTACAGTTTGATCTAAACTTGTTAAAATTGTAAAATTTTAACCTTTTAAAATTTAAACATCTAAGTTTTGAAATTTTAACTTAAAAGTCCACTGCAAGTGAAGGTAAACAATAGATTTTCATCTTGATACACCCGAGATTTACATTTAAAGAGTCTGCTGTCTGCTCTCCTGGTGTCTGTCTGCATGGACAAACTCCCACACTGACATGTGGGAGTAAAAGATGGTTTAGAAGAGCAGGCTCTGCCTCTCCCCTTTGTGTGGTCCGGTGCAGCTTGGTAATCATCATGGAATCACAGAATATCCTGAGCTGGAAGGAATCCACGAGGATCATCGAGTTCAACTCCTGGCCCTGCACAGGAGAGCCCCAAGAATCCCACCTTGTGCCTGAGAGCACTGAGGTTTTTGTAGGGTATCCTGTTCAGTCCCATGTGAAACCCATTAATGTTTGTATTTATAAATGACAGCACAAGTTGTTGGGCAGTGAGGAACAACCTGTGGAATTTTGTTCATGTGATTGTAGAATGCTCCCCCTGTGCTCTGTGCAGTCTGGGACTGATCAACTGGAGGCAGAACCTCTCCAGCAGATCTTTGTCAGGCTCAGTGTTCACAGATTCATGATAAATCATGGTGGTTTTCTTGCCTCAGCTGCAAAAAAGATAATGGGAAATGATTTGTGGCTTTGGCATTTATAGACTCCTGAGCTATAATAACACATATTTTGGAGACACAGTCCTGTGACGGACTTTATTCTACTCATGTGGCAAGGCTCACAGCACAAGGTGGTAGATGCTCACATGCCAATACTCCTGGGGCTGAACAGGGCAACTTGTGCTCCCCTCCCAGCTGCTGTGTAGGGCAGGCTTAACATCATTCACACAGCAGCACACGCCAGGGGTTTGATCCGTGTGAAATGAGCACTGTCCATGAGCAGATCTGATGCTTTATTGTGCCTGAGACAACATCAGCAGAATCTGCAGCTCCGTGGGAAGAATTAGGCATGGTGGGGGGTAGATGTCTTTTTAATGAAGACTTAAGGCAGAATTCTGATCCAATTAAAAAAATCCCTCCATAAAACATTAAACCAAACCCCGTTATTATTGCAAAGTTTGAGCAGAAATGCTACAACTCTCCTTGGGGAGATTTGTGAGGCTTTTCCTCATACGGGGCTGGGATGTCTCTGAGCCTCTTCTCCTCAGTCTTCCCCAACCTTATTTCTGAGCAAGAAGATCAGGAAGAGACTGCATTTACAATATATAGCTCCTTCCACGTTTGACATACAAATGCAAAAGGCAATTAATACCATTAGCTGCAATTAATAGTGCTTAAAGAACAATGCACAGGAGGCAGCCACTTATAGATCTCAACACAAGCTGCTGATTGTAACGAAGAAGGGCCATTTTCTGGTATTAACTAATTATGTGTCACTCTAGGTACTTTCTGTCTTTCCCTGCAGTGCAACTTGTATGACAAGGAGGAGGAAAGCCTTTCATTTTTCCCCGTCTGGAGCTCTAATATGAAGGCTCAACCACTACTAATAGGCTGATGTTAAACTTTGGCAGTTTTCAATTATCCTCATATTGAAGCCAAAGATTTCCTGTGCATACATCTTATTGCCTGACCAACTTCATTTCGTAATTCCATTTTTAGTTCAATAAAATTCAGCAAAAGCCCCTCTGGCTTTATTTGTATTGTTTTTCCCTCTGTTAGTTCCCAAGCAAAGTGAATGTGGATGTGACTAAAAGCACTGAATTATCACTCACTGGCAGCTCCCTGACAACCACCAGTTGGGTTCTGAGTCCGTCTCAGTTGCTCAATAAAACACACTGGTTTGAACAGCTTTTGGGGTGGCTTTGCTGCATAATTCAGTTTGGCTAAGAATATTCCAGCTATTCTTAAGAGGCTGGGAATTAAATCAGCATGTTATGCTTGTTCAGGACGTCCTTGTAGGATACATCCCTCTGAAAGGACTGGATTGCTTCATTTCTCTAAGATTTCATGGTGTAAAATCCTTGCTGTTGAATCCAAACAAGAACATTACCCCACACTTCCCACCCAAGGTTCCAGTTTATAACTTCCACTATCCCAGTTTGCTCCAAGCCCCATCAAACCTGGCCTTGGACACTTCCAGGGATCCAGGGGCAGCCACAGCTTCTCTGGGCACCCTGTGCCAGGGCCTCACCACCCTCACAGGGGAGAGCTATCTGCATTTAATTAATTAATTGCCCTAAAGCAACCTGCCTTATATCAGTCAAGGTTCATCTTTTCCTTCTTTTCAAATCAGTGCCTTCACTTTAATCAGGTTCTTCTCCCAGAGTGTGTTTGGGCACTGGAACAGGCTCCCCCAGGAAGTGGTCACAGCACCAAGCCTGACAGAGTTCAAGGAGTTCATTTGGACAACGCTCTCAGGCACAGGGTGGGGTTGCTGGGGTTGTCCTTTGCAGGACCAGGAGTCAGACTCAATGATCCTTGTGGGATCCTTCCAACTCAGTATTCTGTGGCTCTATAATTCAAGTAATTATTCATGTTTGTTTCTGGGTGTCATGTGTTCTACCTCTTCCTAAGACAGGATTATTTATCTTCCTTCATTGTCATTCTGAATAAATAACAGCTTTAATAGTTATTGGCAGTTTAAATTTGCCTAAACACAGTCATAGCTCTAAAAAGTGGCCAGATACCGCTTTTCCATGTCCTCAGATGTGTTTCTTATCTCTCTTAACTGTTTAAGGCCAGGCTGAAATAAACAGGAGCATTGCTATTGAGTCCAAGAGCCTTCAGTTTGGCTGTCACTACCTCACATTTTCAAAATATAATGACATGCACATGCCTTTACCACAGGGCTTATCACCCTCCTCTCTCCTCTCAGTACTTGCTGTGTAATAGGTTCTGCACCAGTACCCAAACCTAAAGCAAGATAAAAAGAGCAGGACTCAACCAACATAAAGAGCAGCTTCTCGTGACAGCGAGCTCCGAGGGGGATGCAGAACCTGCAGCTCTGGGGAGGTGACTTTGGTCCTTCTACTGGCACACCAGAGATTTCCTCCCTTGTCTCTTCGCTGCCGTAGTCTGACTTCCACCACACAGCTTTGCTGCCTTTTTCCCAGGAATTCGCCCAGTGAGACTCTTTGTCACCCTGTGCCAAGGACCCTTTTACTCCCTAGAGACTCTCCCTTCTCCTTTTCTGACTGACCTTCCCTCCTTGCTGTCCAACAGAATGAAAACTCGAGCATTTCCTTGCTGTATTTACAGTGCCATAAAAGATATCTTGCTGAAAGGCATCCATTCCCTGGTAGGATTCTGTTTAGGGTAATGGGAATCCATTGTGCTAGAATACAACCCTCTGATTTTTATCTTGTGCCCTTGTCTTCCCTTTGTGTCTCACAGTGCTTTAATTAAGCTGCAATTTGGAAGCTCTGTAAGACAGGGATATATCTGTCTTTTGTCCCATAAAGTAGTTTATAGAATGTCATAAAGACAGAAATTTTGCAAATCAATCTGCTGGCGTGTCACCAATACGCTGGAGGTGAGGTAACGGGGAGCTCGGGAAATGCAGAGCTCAGTGAAATCTGGTTGGGTTTATTGGGATTTGTTAATATCTCTTATACCCAGAGCACTCAGTTCACGCCCATCTGAAGGACTTTCTAGGACAGAGCTGGGCAGACTTCAAAAACAGATTTTCATTCCTTCCTTATTAATTCCATCAGTGGCATTGTGCTATTCTCAACAGCAGCTATGATTAGGTTTATCCCATGCTAATCCAGAAAGGGGGAACTAGACCTTAAAAATGTACTAACTTTCTCTTGAGATGATAAGGAAAGAATTAAATAAGGAATAAGGCAGCTGGAGAGAGGAAGAAATATAGGAAGGGATAGTTTAGCCTAAGGAAGAGCTTTAGGATATGTTTAAGACTACATGGGAATAGCGATCGACTGGAAAAGGATAAAGGCTGAAAAAAGCCCATCTAAATTAGGAATTTAATTCAGACTAATGGCTTTTACATGACATTTGATAGAAAAAAAAATTCCAACATGCATTTTTTTTTGCATTCTCATGGGAAAATCACTGGAACTGAGCTTGAGACGATTCAAGGATGAAGCAAATCCAACCAACACCACCTCCAAAAGCTGCTGAGAGGGGACAAAATGTTCCTCACCTTTCTTCTATCTGAATTTTTTGATTTCCACCGAGACACAATCAACCCCAGTAGTGTGACGTTTTGCCTTGGAAAAGGAAAACAGAAAATAAACACAGGAGGCAGGGAAAATCTGCGCATGATCACCACTGCGTTGGGCATTTAATTTAGCACCTGGGATATCTCTGCATGAAAGTCACCATGCTCAACTGGACCCTACGTGCTCTGAGTGCAAAGTAAATCTCGCATGGACAGAGAGCAGACCCAAAGCTACTGATATCCTGAAGGCAAGATTTAAGTGATGTTACAGAAAAGGGAAGGGAATGTTGATTTTCTGATCATCTTTGGCTCCATAGTACTTTTACAGTTTCCTTATCACACGGACCAAAACTGTCTCATAGGGATTCTTTTGCCTTATCTGTTATTAATATCTATATATTCTATCTGTTATCTTAGCCTTGACTCACAATATGTCAATGGCAGAATATTTCTTGGCCTTTCTTGAATGACATTTAGCACAGTGTAGAAACAATGCAAATTTTTTGACATGACAGTCACCTCTGTGTCCTCTGTTTTTTGGGGATCCTTTTCTCCAGAACCCTCTTTTTCCTTTCCAAAATGATCTGCCCCATTGGGTGCTACCAAATAGGCACTGATAGCAATTATAAAAAATTTTATTAATATTGCTTGAAAGAGTCGGCGGCAGTGGGAGTGCGAGCAAGAGGGAGGTGAAACTCAGGCTGCAGAAGTGAGATTGCAGCAGTTAAAAAGGAGGGGAGAGCACGAAGAAATGAATCTCCAAAGAAAGGGAGGAAGGGACACCTTTAAAATTAATTAGCAATTGACAAGTGCCTCCAACCCCTCTGGTAGAATTAAACATGTTTACTTGTTTCCTCAGCATGTGAGTGTTCTGGGGAGTGACACATTAATTAATATTAAATATCTAGCCCATGGTCTGCCTCAGCTTTCAAGGCACATTATAAATATTGGCAAGAAAGATCATTAAAAACAACACAGATCGAATGTTCATCTTGATTTGTAGAAATTGCCTGGTAGCAAAGGTGCTGGGAAGATGAATGAGTTTGTTAAAAGGGGAGAAGATTTCAAATATGAATTCATGAAGAAATAAATAGCTCCTTCCTCCATCTGCAATGTGGCCACAAACACAGAGCAGAGGGGGAAAAAACCCCCAAGTTTCTCTTATTATCATGGGAGGCTCACAGACTACTGAAAAATAGCATGTGTCTAGTTCTGCCTCTTGACAGAAATTTTTGAAGGGCTAGACCACGATTGCCAGCAATTTCTCAGACTCGTCTACCATCCTGTCCCACGTGCTGCTCTCTGCTCCACCACACACCGATCTGTTCCTACCTCTTGCCCCCTCTTTGATGGGCAGCATGAAATCCAACAGTAGGACACAGGAAACCTGCAATTTTCCTTCCCTGGGGCAATGTATAATTAGCATCCTTTTGGTTTAGGATATTTTAAATCAGGTGAAAAAGCATTTGAAACATTGAAAAGGGAATTTTCAGACCAACTGGTAGACTTAGAAGAACTTGTATTTCTGACAGACGGGGGGCATCTGTAAAGCCAGATGTTTTTACATCTCTGATCTTATTTTGAAGATCGTCAGTTTCATAAGACTGAAAGTTACTTAGACTCAGAGTCATGGAATTACTGCATCAGAGAATCAGAGAAAGGCGGATTTTGAGAGGGACCTCTGGATGTCATGTGGTCCAACTCCTCTGCTCAAGCAAGGTCACCTAGAGCCAGGTGTCCATGACTGTGCTCTGATGACTTTTGAATATCTCCAAGGATAAAGACCCCACAACATCCCTGAGCAACTTGAGCTCATGTTGAGTCACCATCACAGTCAAAACTTATTTCCTGATGTTCAGAGGGACATTCCTGTGTTTCAGTTTTTGCCCACGAGCTTCTGTCTCTGTTACTGGGCACCCCTGGAACACCCCTGGTTTCATTCTTTTTGCACTCTCCCTCCAGATATTTATAGAGAATCTCCGAATCCTTTAGGTAGGAAAAGACCTTTTAAATCATTGAACTGATGGATCCCCTTCCTCTTTAGACTAAATAATCACGTCTGTCTCAGCCTTTCTTCACAGGTAGATGCATATGGCGCTGTTCCCTCCCAAGGGCAGGACTTCCCCTTTTTGAATTTCATGGGGGAACCCTGCTCATAGAAATAGCTTTTTCTCCTCTGTGGTCTCCTCTGCACACAGAGAAAACTTTATTCATCAGAGAATTTTGTGTGACCTTCACATTTTATTTCATTCCAGCAAAATCAGTGTTATAGCTGTAATTGGCTTAATCAGCACCTCTCTTCAGGAAATCCTGCTGCAATCCTGACGCTGACAGAGGGACAACACAAATTTACCCAACACCAAGATTTGCTATGAAATCTCTAATGCTCATCTGATCAGTTGGAATATGTTTCACAGTTTTACAGAAATAAAATGATGCCTCATCTGACACATCAAGGCCAGGCTGGACAGAGCTTGGAGCAATCTGGGATAGTGGAAGGTGTCCCTGCCCATGGCAGAGGGTGGAACAAGATGGTCTTCAAGGTCCCTTCCAACCCAAACCATTCTGTGATTCTTCAATTCTGTTATTCTTTAATTCTATGATTCTATGGTCATAAACTATGTGGAACTATTTTGTTTTAAATTGTTATTACAGATTTGACAAACCATTTTGTAAGGTAAGACAGACTAAAAATTTTCTGTCTGTTTAAGACAGACCAAAACTCTTTGTTTAAGAGAAAAATGAAAACCTCCACACCCTTATTCATTTCTTTTATGTGCCATTCCTTGCAAACTTCCATTCTTTTCTCCATAAATCTCTCTTCTTATCTTCCCAATAGGTTTTATGAAAGTACCATAGTATGTAAAATATGGATTTTAGTACCATTTGGGTGATGTTTCTCTTCTCCTCCAATTATGGGACAGATATTTTACCGAGACAATGTTAAAATAGCACAGATCTTCAGATGACAGTCTGGCAATAGCTCAGAATCTGGGAAGGGCAGACAGAGAACCCTTTGGGGAAACTGATGAAAATGCCAAGGATACAGAAGGAAAAAGATAACATCTTCATTGCTGGAACATGCTCACCAGTTTTGCTGTGGATAGAAATGATTGCACAGATGTCGGACACCACAGAGAAAATGGATGTGCCCGCTCTGGAATCTCACTGCTTTTAAAAACCATGGAACTTTTATCACAAACGCATCCGTGATTTTGACACCAGTGCTCAATATGCTGCTACAAACCCCACAATCAATAGGCTGGGAGGTGAACCAATCCTTCACACCAGCTCCTGCTGTCACAATCACTACCATGTGACCACATCTGCCAATGATCCGTGCAGGAAACTTCCCTTTCGGAACACTGAGAAGTTCTGCATGGATGCAGGAGCCAGAACAGAGCCACTTATTTCCCTTGTGACAACATATTTCAGGCCCTGAAACGTGGAGATCCAGAAGTAGTGAACAGGGCTGTTCTGGAAATCAAACCCACCTTTACTTTTATAGGGCCTCTGGAGGTCTCTTGTTTAAAGTGTGGTGTAAATCGCAAGTGCAATTACATCTAAATATTTGGGAAGCACTATACTACTAATACTAATTTTATTTTCCAGAAAGGTTGCAGAATAAAGGCTTTCATTATGTGCAACCACTTAAGATTCCAAGTTACTTTTGCTAAAGAGGCAATGATAGCTTTGGTGTCTGGGCTAAGATCCAAATGAGTAATTACATTCTGCAAGCCTACATTCCTCGTCAAGTTTTATACGAGATAAAGTTCTTTTCACTTAGCAATGTTTCTTTTTAAAGACTGACGTTTTCCAAGCCAGAGGCAGCTGCATTTCACTGGTGGGTGAAATAACCCCTATGTAAACATAATTTGAATAAATCAAGTGCTTTGTGGTTTTCAAAATGCCACGTCCACTCCAATTCATGGTTTTCATTTGTTACATGCATGGGATAAAAACCTGTAATGCAAGAAAAACAAAAAGTCCATCAAATCTTTGATTTCAGGGAACAGCCTAAGCACAGACAATGGGGAAAAATGCTTTGGGCAATTCACATTTGCTTTCAAGTGTTTTGTTCATAAACAGCTTTTAATGAAATGGCATTTTAAACTGCATATAGTGCATGTAAAAATAAAAGAGCTCCTCACCTGCTGAAACTTCCATTAACAAAACTCCCCACAAAATGAACTGAAATGAAAAAATTTGTGAACTTCCTTGAGATATATTTGAGCAGTCTCCAGCTCAGTAAATAACTAATGGGTATGAGTTTTTGCTTGTGTTCAGAAACATAAACTCAGAAGCATAGATTCAAAGTGCTTTACTTACTAATGATCCTCAATGCATCAGAGCTGAGAGGTGCCGAGGTGCAGGAGCTGAAAGGAGTAAGCAAAAGGCAGCGGTGAAATTTCCAGGCATTTTAAGGTGTTTGCAAACCAGAGCTTGAACTTAAAATATAGCTCTGTTCAAAACATAGTTCAGAGAGCAGCTGTCTGCAGTCAGTGGAACTTTACTCAGTGGATGTGGTCATGTCCAATGTTCTATTTCAGATGAGCAGTTATAGTCAAAGACAAAGTGAGTAGTTTCCTTTGGATGTTCTTCCCATGAATGATCCTCCTATAAAATCAAGGGAAAGCTGCTCATACAGCCCTGCCAGGAACAGGAAATCCCATTGTTTTTCAGGGTAGGATCCACGTGTAGATCCCAAAGGGAGAAAAGTGAAAAAGTAAAATAAAAAAAGAGGATGGGAAACTTGTGCTAAGGGAATAACTCCTTTCTCAAGGTGTGTTGCCGGCACCAGGCATTTCTCAGTGGTTAGGGTGGTCTTGTTTTATCCCTGGATGTGCTGGCACCCTCCTCTTTCCCTTTCGACCTCCAGCCAGGCCAGGAGCACATTGTTTCCTGGTGGTAATATCCAAAAGACTCAGCCCACTAGCACTGCTCTGCCCTTCTCTTTTGTTCAAATACACGGGTTTGTTGGACTAAAAACTTGGAAACTAAGCAGAATAAATCATAAACAATGTTATTACTGCACAACAGTTCTTACCAAGCTAAACCTTGTTATTGCAAGGTATTGATCAGACTGGTCGAATCTCTCATAGCTTAAAGGATTTTACATCATTTACAGTAATTACAGTGTCTTCCTAAGTGCTAGAGGTATCTCTGAACTCCCTGAAGGATGTTCTGAACAGGCAGAATTAAGTGATAATTTCCCAGTTACTTCTGTGAAGCCAGGATTCTGTGTTGTTGGGGAAAATTTTGTATTTACATGCCTATTTCTGTGGGTTCTCCTCTCCCAGACCACCTCAGTGCCATGGGGAGCAGCAGGTCGGGGCACTGGATCGCTGTCCCCACATCCCACATTGCATAACCTGGCACCATCTGTTCCCCAGCTGCAGGGAAATCCCACACGTGGTTCCAGTCACATTAAATCTGGAGCTGGAAACGTGGAGACACTTCATGTTCCCTCAGAGCTGTGACTGGGATAAAAATACCACAGCTTCCTTCTGCTGTGCATGTGGGCTCACTGCTTGGGAATTTCGTGCTGGAGTTTTACCTTCCCAAAGGGTGCCCTGCCCTGCTGTGACTGTGAGCCCGCACCTCACTGACACTGAGGTACACTCCGGAAATGCGCTCGTTTTCCCCGGATAAATAGGTGTTTTTCATTATATAGTCATTATGTGATAATTACACCTCTTTTACAGCCCAGCCAAGGGCTGGCACTCTGGTAGTAAATAAGTTTATCAAAGCAGCAATCACAGCCAGTCATTTCCATTCATCTAAACGACAGGCAGTGACATTACAATCTACCTTGGGACGTTGTTTCACTATTAGCAAAGCAATTGAGAGAAAAGTGCCTTTCAACCACAGGTTTTGTTCACAGCTGTGGAGGGCTCACGATGGCACTAATGGTTTTGTGTTGGTACCTGCAAGCCTGGGCTAATCCTTAGTGACAGGTCTCCACTGGCATCTCTGGTGTAGGATCGGGGCTTCTGGGTGTGGCACCTCAAATTCCTGTCAGTGAGTACCTTCTGGCACGAGGCTTTTTTTGTGAGGATGTGATGGGAGGCGTAGTGACTTTTCAGAGCAGGAAAAATGTGCAATATTCCAAATAATAGGAAAATATTGAGAGTTTCAACTTTAAAAACTTTTCTTCAGTTGGTGGCATAATCCAAATCAAATAAATAACTACATGGAACCTGGAGCGAGAATCCCTGAATTCATGTCCTCATCTTGGCAGAGATTTGAGATATGACCTTGGGCAAGGTCGAGTTCAGATTTTCTGTACCTCGGCTTCCCCATTTGCAGAAGGATAACAATAATTCTCACTCCACAAGAAGACCATGGGGCTTAATTACCGTCCATAAACCACCTTGAAACCCTTATATAAAAGGTTCTGCAAAAGGGCAAATGTAATTACTGTTATTACAGTGGTGCAGCTATAAAATATTCATGGTATAATGGCAAGTCCAGTGAACACTCAGAAGCTTGTAAGATCAATTACTGTGCATGAATGCACAAGCACATCAGCAGGTTGTACAAGATGCCAGGCAATTTCCTTCCAACTCTAAGGTCCTGTCCTGCAGAGGGTCAAGAGCCCCAGTTTCCCACTGAACTCCATGAGAGGCCCTTGAAAATAGCAGGAAATTTGGGTTCGAGTACTTTGCAGGTTTAGAATCTTAAAAGAGAAGTAGAAATTCTTGTCATGGGAAAAAAGAAAACAAAAAAAAACCCAAAAAAGAAAAAAGAAATAAAACAAAGAAAAGAAGTCTTTTTTTTTTTGTATTGATCAGAAACCTTCTAGTAAAGTTCAATGACTGGTTGTGCTGGCACCAAGCACCAAAGAATGGAGGGTTGGATCCACAGCTGCTACAAATCAAATAAATCATGGCAGCATTTCAGTGCAGCTACACTGATTTATGATAGCGATGCTCTTAAGAACGCAATGCATTCTTGAGGAGTTTTTTTTAGACACAAATGAGAGCAATTACACTAAAATAAACTTGTGCTGCACTGATAAAATAAAATAAATACACAAATAAATAAATCCACTTTTTTTCCCCAGAATCAGTGACTACATATTTCAACAGAACAAGTGCCAGGATTGGTTTGTCACAGAAATATACCTAAGAAGTTAATACCTTAGGATTCAGAACAGCGACTGGCTATATTGGGGATTTGAGTTATTCCTGTTCCTCCCGTTCTTGCATTTGTTGTTACCTGGAGGGTCACAGAGCCAGCTGTTCGGGTTTGAAGCAAGTTGTCATTAATGGCTTCCTAACCAATTACAAGACACAAATTAATAAGTGATGGTGTTGTTATGCAATGCAGTTGTTCCAGGACTCCTCGCTCAAGGACAACACTGAAAGTCGCATGGAGTCTAATCACTGTTGTCACCTCGTCTGGCTGCATTTCCTCAGGCTGCCTCGACACCCCACACACCACTGCTATCACATCCCACCCCTCCTTTCCACCACACCTGAGCTCACGCCAGCTCGGCGTTTCCTCAGGTTGGAACTGGTTGGCAAAGCAACATTTCGTAAAATACGAATCCCAGTGTCTCAAAGGTAATACCAGAATTTGCTTCTGTAATGTGTTACGGGATTTTAATGTAATTTTTTTTTTGGAAGAAGCAAACATTTCTCTTCGGCTCTGTGGGTGTATGTCAGTGATGTATTAAGGGGAAATTTCCCAGTGAAAAAGAAGCAGACAACGTTTCTCTTGCTTCCCTGTAAGCCTAGTGTAAAGGCTGTGATTTGCAAAGCAGCCCTGAAGCTCTGGGGGGACTCTGTGTAGCTAAAATTAGGAGTTCTCAGAGCAAAATGCTTCTCCATTAGAAATTGTGGAGCTGAAACTTCAGTTAGAGGATCTGTTTTCAGTAAAGACCAAGAAAATTGTGCCTACAAACAGTAGTGAACTCGGGCTCCTTGAGTGCTGGGTAGATTTTCAGGAAGCTCTGAGTGTGGATGGTTTAGGATCAGCTGTCTCCAAGCTTCCCAGCCCCACCAGAGCTCATCTGGCCCCTTTTCATAGGAGAGGCACACCAGAACCTCGAGTCCTTTAACTAAAACCCAAATTTCCCAGCCCACCAGCCACCTGACAGCACAGCTGTCCAGGTTCCAAACTCCTAGTTCCTGGCAACCTGTCCAACTCTTTTCCACAGAGGAGAATGCGCAAATTCCCTTTATCCACCTCATCCCAACAAAAACTTGGGGCCAGTGGGAAGCACATTTTTGTTTTGGAGAAACACAAGTAGTCTTGGTGTGATCAGACTACTGCAGTGAATTTGGAATGAAAAGTTGGAATATTTAAGTTCTACAAAACGGAAATGCAGTAGGGAAAAATAAAGCAATGCATCCTCTTTGCCACTGATTTAAGTTTTAAAATTTTTCGTGACTCTGGGATCATTTATGGAACCCAAATTTTCCTTTGCAGGTGGCTCTTGCCTAAGGCATACCAAGTAGATGACCTTAACAAAGCTCTCTTGGAGGACAGAAGCCCAAAATATTGCTGTAATTTAGGGAAAATGTCTTGACTTTCTGTTCACGTTCATGTCCAGCACCCATGGTTTTTCCTTCGTTCTGGTGTTTGTTCAAATCACATTGTAACATAAATATGTTATGCCCATGGGAGGACTGAGGGAGAATAGATGCACAAAGGGATGAAAAAAAAGTATTTAAATATTTGGTGAGAAAATAGTAATCATATGAGATATTCAAAAGAAGAAAATGGCAAATGCTGTGTATATTAGCAGCTGATAAAAACAGCAACCAGTGAGGAAGATCTTCCACTGTTCCTAAACATTCACCATCCACAGCTTTTGAAATTAAATTCATCATACAGAAATTTTTTTAATGGGAAAATTTGCTACAATATTTCTTTTATTTCATTTCCTTTATAAGGATATTCATGGAATATATTTGTGCTTTTCCTTTAGCACTGGGCTCTTCAACTCTGTTTGAATAACAGTGCAAGGTCAGAATCCTCAAATCCATTAAAACAGCTGCAACCTCCAGAAATTGAAAAATCTAAGATTTAAAAAAAATAATAATCCTTTCAGCACCCAAGACGAGATAAGTTCACAGCTGGTGAGTAGAATTACCTACAATTCCTGCACAAAGAAACTCAAGCCCATGCAATGGTTTCGGCCAGTCCTCTCCTCCTGCACGTCACAATCTGTGGGACCACTGGCAATATTCAGATTAGATGTGCATAAATCTTTGTAAAACACCAGGTCTGACCAAATGAACAAGCTCAACACCTCCAAATATCATGAGTTTTGCAAGAAAATCTTGCCCATTGCACTTCAAAACCTTCCCATCCTGCATGTTTGTTTTTTGCTGTGTTCCTCAAACACTGGAGAAATCTCCTCCTGCGGTACTGAATTCACAGAAGGAGTGTTTGAACACTCTGACTTTGTGAACAATGAGTTCATGCATATGCATTAGCTGTCCTAAAACTTCTGTTTAATGAATAATCATAAAGATAATGCCACTGATTCACGCAGGATGTCATTTTGGGTTGCATGCTTAAAAGATGTGAAAAATTGGGATGTTTCAGGCATGAGAGTGACACCGAAAGTGATGAGAATGGAAATATCAAGGCTGGAATGAGTGATGTGATAAATGAAAACACTGAAGAAATTTAAGCGCAGGAAAGAATAAGAAAGATGAAACTTGTGATGGATTTAATGCCCAAGATATAATATAAGAATACTGGATGTGGTACAGAAGGGGAAAAACAGCTTGCCTCAGAAAGATAGAAGGATGAAGATAAGTTAGAGCATATTTCCCACAGCAGGCTCTAGAAGGACTGTTTAAAGCAGGAGGGAATAATTTGGGACCTGCAGTTTGTCCCAGGCAGAGGCAAGGATGGATGGTGTGACACAGGGATGCAGAACTGGGTGTTCAGGTCATCAACAAGATCTTTATCTTTGTCTGCAAAATCCCAGCTCGTCCAGATGTGATGGATGCAGAGCCAAGCAGCCTTGCAGCTAACCTGGGTGATAACAGGAAACAATGCCCAGCTGGCAGAGTGGATCCTGAAGGAAGGGGGCTGGTGACAGAGGAAAGAAAGGAAAAATCCAGCCAGCTTACAATGGGAAAATGAGGATTTAACAGGGCTTTATTAAGCCATCCCAGAAGAGCTGTCAGAGAGCCAGTCTGATACATGAGAGTCGGGCTGAGGGAGATACATCACAGGCTGAGAGCTGTGAGGCTTCAGAGAGGAGTTAATAGCTCTCCATCTTTCATGTAGGCTGGACATGGACTGAAGTTCACCGCACAAAATACGTTCTCTACAAGGGGAATTTAAACCCCCATCAAAATTTCATCCCACAGCCACCTCTCTGGTGGGTTGGCCAATTTCATCGTTCCTACTAATGCTACCAAACAGCTTTGGAAGAGTTAGCAGAGAGTAATTTCCCCTCTTCGAAACTATTAAAGTAATTTATGTGAGCAAAATGTAATTATCCAAACTGAAATCCAGGCAGCAGATTGGTTTCACATTTCTGCTGAAGCAAAACCAGCAGAAATAGGCAGGATTCTTTCTTAAGCTGGAGTATGGATTGATCCCTGGCTCGAGTAGAGTGAGAGGGCCCTGAAGAATTCCTCCTGAAAGGTGTTGAGTTAACCATAGCCCTCCCTCTCTTCAGTATGACAAAGGTGCTCAACACCTTTTCTCATGGCCTGGTGCAGTACATGGATGAGGGTAATTTGAAAAGCTGACCTTTGTGAAGGCAAAGGGAGATTTACTCACATCTTCTACTGGTACAGGATTTGGCCAATAAACACATTCCTTTGTGCTGCCAAAAATAAGCCGTGTGTTGATCAATCCTGACCCTGCAAGGGAATTGGATTTAACAGCATCATAGTCCCAAATGGTCTGTCTGGAAGACGGCCAGGGCATAATTCAGGGTGGAAAATCTATCAGGGTGGACTCACGGCATGTGCCTGAGCCCCTTGACACAGGTGGGGATGTGAAATGCCAAAATCCAGCCTCAAATTTCCCAGACAAGAGTTCCCTGGTGGGTCTGAGTGCCAGGTCCCAAGGCTTTGCACCTCAACCTGGCCAGAAGGGTGAGTGGCTGGAAATAGGAACAGACAAGCTTGGGCCTGGGAGACTTAATGTGGTTATTCTCTGCCATGGCACCCCCTCCTCTGGCACATCCTTGCTGCACAGAAGGGACAATCTTGCTTTTGTAGTTAGAGATAAAGCAGGAGTCTCAAAGCAGGTCCCCTGAGCATCTGTGTCACTATGTTTTGCTGTTTCATTTGTTCTCTGCAATGTGCCACTGGAAGAAGTGATTTCTGCTTGCAGTGTTACATCACCTCCAGGAGTATTTTTTGAAAATGTGTCTTATCTACCATGTCACAGTTGTTTCCTCTTCTAATGAGCTGATACCAATGAGTCCACCTGTGGAATTACTCTGTAAAAACAGACCATGAGGGAAAAAAAAACAAACCAAAAGGAAGAAGAAGAAATTAAATATTTATTGGCATGTCTGCATAACTGTCCTTTCCAGCTGTCTGCTTCAAGGTGCTTTGAGGATTAATTACTTGATGTACATGGAATGATCTGAAAATAAAATGTCCTGCACAACTGGAATTCACCTGGGCAATTCCTGCTGTCCATTAAGAACTTTGCCTCATTTAACCACACATTGGTGCCCTTTAAACTGGGCTATCACAAAACCCCTGTCTGTTCCTAGAATCACAGAATAGTCAGGGTTGGAAAACCATCCCTGGGATGGTTCCGCCCCCCTGCCGTGGGCAGGGACACCTTCCACTAGATCCAGTTGCTCCAAGCCCCATTCAACCTCACCTTAAACACTTCTTTAAAATCATTGAAGATTCTATTTCTATAGATGCTGCCTTGCTTACTGAACTTGGATGAAAAGAGGATCAGTCCCTCCAAAGTCATCCAGGAGACTTCTACGTGTTGGTTTGTCCATCACACAAGCTACAAACAGCTCTAAGACTGCCTTTAATTTGTGAGGTGACTTCTCTTAATCCAGTTTGATGTAAAAAAAGTGGTGATTATGAAGAATAGTGGTGCTTTCTTCCAACTTCATTGTGTGCACTCTATACATTTCCCTTGGAGCCCCAGCTTGTTAAACCAGATTATTTGGTTGCAATCTCAGCTTTCCTTTAAACCATAGGTTGGATCCAGCACAGGTGGTGATGGGAGGCCTCTCTTTTTTTTATATATCAGTAGTACACATCTGAAATCTTCCTAACAGTCAGAACAAACCAGGAGGCAGAATCCTGTCTGTTCTCCGAGCTGAAGGAAACTATTTATGGTCAGCCAAAGTGAAAATGGTCTTGAAAAACACAAGGGGAACTTTTTCCTAGGAGTAGGACCCAGCAATGTCTTTCAAAAGCACGGGCACATCTTGGCTTGCTCTTGCTTTCCAAAATTACCTACACAATTTCCACATTAGTGTCTGCCTCGGGCTGCCTCTGCAGTCAGAGCTTCAAGCCATAGAAAATATTTACATTTGAATGTGGAGTTCAGCCCCAGTCAGATCCCTGATCCTGAGAAATGCATTGTTTCTAAAAGGACTCCACAACACAGATTTTGCTGCCTTTTAGCAGCTGACTTTGTGAAACTGTCTATAAATAAATGGAGATACTTTAAAGCTGTTTAAAGATTTCTAGGGAATCTGCATCCTTAGAGATCTTTCCAAACGTCTTAAAATAGTCTGAGTTCTTTTCAAAGGGTGTTGACTGCTCTAATTTTGCATTTGGGGATTGTCTTATCCCCGAGATAACACAACACACAGACACTGATGGTTTCCCTGACTGGGCCCATCAATCTCAGTTCTTCATTTGTCACTGAACAGTAGCTGAAGCACAACAGATGTCATGGAATCATGTCACAAATTCATAGGATAGTTTGGCTTGGAAGGAATCTTGAAGATCATCCAGCTCCAACCCCCTGCCATGGGCAGGGACATCTTCCATTATCCCAGGTTGCTCCAAGCCCATCCAACCTGGTCTTGAATCTCAACAGGTGACCCCTCTCATTGGTATCTCATTTC
The DNA here is from genome assembly GCA_013399875.1 of Gymnorhina tibicen. Classification (NCBI taxonomy): domain Eukaryota; kingdom Metazoa; phylum Chordata; class Aves; order Passeriformes; family Artamidae; genus Gymnorhina; species Gymnorhina tibicen. The sequence goes on from VXAZ01009310.1 coordinate 217,570, forward strand.
CACCACTCCCTAATATATATTTTATTTCATTGCCTGAAACTAAGTTCTCCATTTCTTGAAACCCCCCAGACAGACGCTGCATCCTCCTTGGGACTCATCCTAATACTTTGTATTTTCAGTAATGTTCCCTCAGCCTACACACAATGTGCTTAATTTCATGGAGCAGTGATCCCTGTCTCATTGAGCTTCTAATCTAAGAAACAAATTGCACTTGGGTTTCGTTTTATGGATACAACTGCTAAGAAACAGAATTAAAGGCAGTTTTTCTCTCTGAAATTTTCAAGTTTCAAAAGATGATGCACAAAAAGTACTTGCTGGAAACAACTGAAAGATTTCTGCTGTGATATTTGCAGCTCAGGCATTGTTTCCATTCTCAGTGGTTTGAAATCGATTCCTTCTTTCTTTCTTTTTTTTTTTATTTCACTGCAATATCCAGAAAGCAGATGGCTAAAATAGAAAATACTGTTGGAATGATTTTCAGTGTTTAATTGGAAATTTTTTCTTAATAATAACATTGATTTGTAACACCATTTCTTTTATATACCTCCATTTAATTTAATTTTCATTTCAGAAAACCAGAAACTTTGGGGGAAAAAATGAAAAGGGGAGAAGATTTTGACAACTTTTAATGAAACACAGTAATTTTCCCAGTCTTTTTCTGAAGGAAAACTATTTTTTTCTGAAGGAGAACCCTCGACCAGCTGTACAGGCAAACTTAACAAAGCAGCAGAGCCTTTGTAAATCCATCATTTAAATGCAAGATCCACTGGGGTGAAATGTGGCAACTGTTTAATAATGCACAGCAGCACTATACAGTAATTTAAGATGAGAAGACAAGGAGAATGACACATGGAATTGAAAATGCAGCCTGAGTGTAAGCAGGCAAAATGTAATCATCTGAATGTGAATTTTGCCACGGCAACAGAGCAGGAATTCCTGCACTCACAGCTACTGCCATGAAATCTTTAATGACAACTTGTCAAGGTGTCTTTTATGTCTCCTTCTCAGGAAATGACATCCCTAAACACAGAGACCCCAAGTATTGGTTCTCAACAACTTGGAGGAATGAGCTCCTCATGGTGAATCGTTACTATAATTTCTCCTGAATGTTTGCTGTATTTTTTGAGTTGCCCCTGACTGGGTGTCATAAACACTGTTTAGACTTTGGAGCATCTGAGAAGGTCAAAATTGGACCACAATGAAACCCATTTGGATGTGTGAGGGTAGGGATGAAAAGTCATGTTTTCATATTTATTTAAAATGTGTTTGTGTTTTTAAAAGTTTGTATTATTCCCTCCCTTCACCATTCCTCTAATGCTTTGCTATCAAGTCTCATTGATTTCTCCGGATGTGCATGGGCTTATTTTGCTGCTGGAGTGACAGTTTAAAGCCAAAAGGGATGAATGACCTGGTGAATTTTTTAATTTCTTCCCTTTCAGTTTTTCTCTGCAGAAAAAAGGTGGCCCTTTGTCCAGCAAACAACCACTCAGGGGATCAAACAATATTTCAACTCACCATGTCCGGACCAAAAATGAAACACTTCGGAGGTCTTAATAAGTCAAAAAGAAGCACCGATTCAAAGACAATTCATTAGATGAACAACCTGGTCTAGCAGAAGGTGTTTCTTTC